>PVJI01001085.1:0-78899 GCA_004026765.1 Micronycteris hirsuta
TTTGCTCTGCCAGTGCCATGAGCAGAGCAGAGAGCCTGGGGGAGGGGCACTGAGGATTTCCGCAGAACCTTCACCCACAGAGCCGTGCTCAGGGCCACAGCAGAGGTGTGCCTTCAGAGTGGGTGCCTCTGTCTGGTGGCTGTCACCCAGCCTGCCCCCTGGGAACACTCCCTGGGTTCTGACACACGACAGCTCCCTACCCCAGCCCTGCCCATCTCACAACCAGGAGCTGAGGGATGGAAAGAGGGAGCAGAGGTCTACCTTCTCTGAGAACCCCAAGGTGACCCGTGCCAACTCCGGAGACCGGCCACATGGCAGAACTAAGATGATGTCAGCCATGAGAACTAAAAGTGACAAAACTGGTAGAATCCACGGACAGGCCAAAACCTGCAGCACGGCTCTTCCATGTGGTGGGCTGTGGCCAGAAAAATCACTCGTGAAGGCTCAGTGGGTTCATTGTGGTTCATAGGCTATAGCTGGGCTTCTGTTCTCCGTCCTTCGCACCTTATGAGCCATCCAGGTGGCACTCGTTGCGTGGCATTTAAACGGCTCCTGTGCATCTCTGGTTTTCTCACTGTGAGTGTTCTAAGACCTGGGACAGGGTTTGCTTTAAATTTTTATCCCCAGCCACTAGCACATTGCCAGCCCCTCGAAGGTATGAAATAAAAGCCAGTGAGCAGATGAACAAATGGGCAACTGTTTGCTCAGTGGCACCTAGAAGTGTGCTCTAACATTTCGGATGCCACACACACAGACCAGCAGGTGTGTGGAGGGCTTGACACAGGACTATCACGTCGCCCTAAGTCTGGTAGCACTCTGTCACCCCCCAGCCCCCGCCCCGCACCGGGGCAGACAGCAGGATCAGCCTCTTGGAAGTTGTGTGTCATGGTGAAATGGTGCATTCCGGTCTGGTGAGCCTTGAGAAGCTGACTCTAAAATTAACTTTTTGGCCAACTCAACTCAGTTCAGTGAGAAGGCTGAGGAGGACAGCCTCTGGCGTCAATTCCTTTAACACTAATTAGCCAGTCTACTCCAGATAAGTAGAGAATAGAGTGGCCAGGTCAGGCAATCTCCTTACACTTCAACAGATGTTAATTATTCATTGATCAAACTCATTTGCACCTAAATTTTTCCTGCAGTAGAAAATACAAGGTAACACGGGTTATGTTCTTCTCCTGGGGCAAGGGGGGGGCGGTATATTTAATGTAAAAGAAATTGGAAAAATGATAACACTTATGTTTCTCATGAGTGCTCACTTGACCCCTGAATTGTTGACTTAAGACATAATTCTTTGAGGTGAATCACTATATGAATGTAGTTTCCACAATACATTCAAATTTTGGTAATTACTGTCGCAAGAAGAACATAGAGTTACTATAGACCAGCAATGCGAATATACACTTGAACAAAATCACAGAGCGAATTTTATGTAGGTAAACAGACTGTTTTATGAAGCGTAATCAGTGGTGCTTCATCATAAATACTTAGAACAAAAAACACCGGAGTGAGGCTCAGCACGGAACTGTTGTTTGCGGCCAGCTTCCCAGAAGCCTTTGGAACGGCAGGAACATCTACAAAGTGCATATGTTTAGACTACAAGAAGTTTTCTGCACATTTTCCGTTTTAACAGTCACCAGTTACAATATGCTGCTTGAAATATGTTGCTTTCTTTTATAGGGTGTTTTCTAATATTGAACATATTTCAAAGTTGTAAATTTTTGCTTTGGGGATATAATACGTCTTCTAAAAGCATGGCTTTGAATGGGCTGCTCTCTTATGATTGACAGTTTTACTTGCTGACACCACACTTCCTCAATTGAAATCACTATCTGAAAGAGCCAGTTACCATAAATAAGCCACTATAAACAGATCTCATACAAGGTCTGAGTTTCTAAGGCTAAATATTAAATCTATTTTGAAACCCATAAGCTGCTTTACAGCTCTGTTATTATTTTCATATATAATAATGATCTAAAATTGGACTTACCGCCCCCAAGTCCCCGCAGTCTTCACGACCAGTGGGCACACAACGTCCCAAGCCTCTAGATCTATAAATACAGTAACTGAGTGTGTCCTGCGGGCACATTTAATGTTTTGCTCCTTCGGGGAATGAAATATTATGTCTCTCCATCTTGTTGCTGGAAAGGCACAGTGAGGCCTACTCATGTTCCCCTGTAGTTGACTCAGGCACTTCCCTAAATGTTCTAGAATTAAACTGCATTATCGTTATTTGTTTCCATGTTTGCCTCCCCAACAAACTATGACTAAGACGTGTGTTTTCTTTGCATCCAGAAACTAGCAACAACAACGAAAAAATCTGCACATAGAAAACTTTCAATAAATGCTTGTTGAATAGGTAAAATAATGGATGGATGGCCGGATGGACGGCTGGGTGCATGAAATCACTGCTGTGTGCTGCCTGGCCAGCTAGAATGTTGATTGTCACAGATATTGGGCACTCCAGCCCTATTTCCTCTTCGAAAATAAACAAGGGCCTTAAGTAAACTTCTGAAGGATACGGCTGTGCGTAATAATTAGATGCTGAGACAGCTGCAGAAATCCTCACTGAGTCACACAAACGTTTTCACTGGAGAAAGCAAAGAGCCACTGTTGTTTCCCTAATTCACTTTTATGATTCCGAAGATATTTAAATTTCTTGTACATGAGCACAGTTTTCAATGCCAGAGAGTCATCCGCGTATTTGTATGTCGATACTTGAATGCGTGTGATCCTCCCAAGAACTCTGCTATCAGAAGCACGCAGAGGGAGGAATGGGTCAAATTAAGCAGTTTTCGGGTAGCCAACGCACTGGTCCAAAATAGCTCTGCTTATGGAGAGGGACTTCGGTATCTCAATGCATTTCCAACACAATTATTTTTCACCACTGGCCCCCAGATACAAAAAGAGTCTCCAGATTGATAGCGATGAGTCACAGCCCTGCCTCATTGTATCCTTAGCTCATTGTAAATCCCTTTTTACGAGGAAAGTCAGGAAACAGCACAATTACAACCCAGCCTAAGCCGCTTCCCTGGACAAGCCAAGCAGAAATGAGACATTTTTTCCCTTCTAAAAGATAATAAACTTTATTTTGAAATAGTCGCAGCTTCATGTAGGCAGAATTCGAGAACATATTTTATTACCAGGCCTTTTAAAAACTAATAACAGCATTACTTCTCATTGACCTGGTAAAGAAAAGGAAAAAGATTCTCTTTACTGAGAAAAGATGAGATCTTTAGGTTTTAAGGACAAGATGCAGTGGATAATGGCACTGAAGTACCCCACTATTTTGAGAATTGGCCATCAGTGCCCAATTTTGAGAGAAGTAAAGGCACGATAACGGGAAGTTATTGCAGATATTTTTCTTTGCCAGACAGCGGCTCCGATAGCGTTTGTTAATTGCATCACAGCCAGCTGCCATACATCCAGACACAGGACTTTTTCACACGGAGAGCATCCTGCTAATTGTGATGTTTACCCAAAAGAAAGAGGAGTGAGTGCGCACTAACAGGCAGGAAACAGCCTTGCCTTGAGACTTACAGCTCAGGAATTCCCAAATAATTAAAGTAGAAGCCAATGTAGTCTAACCTGAGGTCCCGTTTCTGGACACTGTGGGAGGCGCCAAGAAGCACGTCAAGTTGCTCTGTACACCTGGGGCTGGGGGCGGGAGTGGGGTGGTGGAAGCAGACGGATGAGCCTCCCGTCAGTCCCAGGCTGCATCCACCCAAGCCATGAATGAATGAAGGGCTCAGCCACTCTCTCCTCTCCTTCCTCTGCATGTCTCTGATGGTGTTTCCGGGTCATGCAGGACCTCCAGGTTATCCCTAAAAATGTGAACATCTCCAGAGTAGAGGGTGTGAGAGTCTAGATTCCGTTTCCGCTAAACTGGAAAACTCTTTCTGGATCTGGTTTTTTAAAATAACTTCTTTCTTTTCTAAGCTTGTTCCCTGGTTTTTAATAAAAGTAGGATGGACATTCCCTGTGAATTCCCCACTCCCTCCAATACCAGCCCAGGCCCAGAATACCCTCCTGTGGCGTTCTCCGCTGAAAAACCCTGGAAACAGGTGCACATTTCCGAAATCGCTTTTACGGCGAGAATTCCGCCAGCCTCCTGGATCCTACGAGCTGAAGCAAAATTGCTAAGCACTCTGCTGGCACAGGTCAGACAGCCATCCGAACAGCAAGAGGCCGTCATCACTGAGATCCTCACTGTGTTCTCTCACGTCAGATCACATCCCATTAAGGGGAAAGAACCAGAGCAGAAAATAAGCCCCTGTGTCTATAACTTAAATGTGTCTTTTTAAAAGCAGTACCGTTGGAAGCAGCTCCTGTAAATGCAGCCTGGAGCCATCAGAAATGTCATCCAGGAAATCATGTCATGGGTTCAACTGTCACTGTTAATTAGAATAAAATAATACTGTTGCCTTCTGGTAAAGACCACAGAAGTTTCAAGCCATCATTACTTCTCACCCTATGCTCTCTCCACTCGTGCTCCCCGCCCCTTCCCCTGTCCCCTCAGTGTCCCTCGTCTGAGGAGGTGACTCCACCAGCCCTCCAGGTGCTTAAGCCAGAAGCCAGGAGGCCGGCCCCAGACCCGCATTCCCTGCGGTCTCATAACCAGCAGATTTCCTCTCAAACATGCCCACTGGGTCAACGTCTCCTTCTCCCCACACGCAACTCTGTTCCAAGTCCTGTCACCTGATCATTGGATGGTCCCCAAACAATTTTGCACAACCATGCCTGCCCCCCTGAATCTCCTCTCGGTTTGGTGATTTAAGGCAAATTTCATTGAAGGCAAATCTGACAGCGTCGTTCCCAGGCACCCCACTGCGTCATCTGTATCAGTTCTCAGTGTTCCGGCCCCAGTCTGCCGCCCCTCGCCGTGACGTTTTCAAGCTCGGACACTCTTGCGGGCATCCTCTACATCTGCTACTGCCTCTAAAATACTCCCCCATCACATTTCCAGCGGGTCCAGGCCCGTCCTTCCTTCGAGCAGCAGCACCCGCGGAGCGCCCCCTGGAGGCCTGCTGGAGATGCCCAGCCGGAAGGAGACCAGTCCCACCGTGCCATCAGGCGCCACGTGCTTTTCTTCTTGGGCACCTGCTACTGTTGTACTTGTAAATCTATGCAAGTGACCAGAGGCCACCTCTCCATTCCCTTCTTCTGCTGTCTCCATACCTGGGCACACGACAGATCCTGACAGGAGAAATAAGTTAATTAATGATCAAATAAGTGCGTTTCTGGGGAATGGACAATTACGCCTTGGTATTCTGGCATTTTCACTAGGAACGGAGGCTATGATTGACAGGCACCACTGCTAGTAACATGGAGAAAGAAAGGATGCGCGTTGTGTTGCTTGCACAGCACACACTTCAGTGCCTTCTTCCAAACCAGAGTTCTTACATCTTAGTATAGAATATGTAGATATTAAAAGCAATGTATTAGTTACTCCTGAGATATATTTAAAGTGCTGCTGCCCAATTAAAATGAAGAACTAACAGTTTTAGATCTTAACTCTTTTTCTGTTTAGTTCTCATTCTGGACACACCGAGAAAGGCAAAAAATTTTAAAGATTGTTCCACCTCAAGAGAGCATTTTTACCATTTTGACTACATAGCTGAAACCCTCCTATGTATTATTTATCAGAAAAGAATGAGTACAGAATGCAGGACGATGTTGGAAGCAGTCCCCGCTTTTTTAGGGATTCATGGTGCTAGTTCCGTTTACGAGGCGGTCCCCTCTGCAGCAGCCCGTGCGCAGTGGCAGGCCGCTCCATAAAATGCAACACCATGTGCCTCTACTTCAGGGGCTGTCGTTGGGGCCAACCCGTTAGTCTAAGCAGCCTACTGGTCTGTCCAGAGGTGGGGACATGTGCTGATCCTTTCAAGGTCACTGTCAGTTGCACAAAGTAGTACGTGAATCTTGAACATCTGTAAACTGCCCAGTCACATGTCTGCAATGACAGTATCTCTCTTCACATATCCACTCTCTTCTGCCCCCACAGACGGGTTCTTCAAAAGAAAAGGCTCTACACGTACATTTTCCCTGGCTTGAATTTCTGGGTGCCCCTTCACACCTCAGCTGGCTGCACTCTGGGTCCGGCTCAGCTCTGCCACTCCACGGGCACAGCTGCACAACCATCAGCCATGGCCTCGGTCTGACAGAGCCAACAGACCGCAGTTCTCAACTTACTGAGGTCTCCGGGGCATTTTTAAGTGATCACTGCATTCTTCTCAAAATTCTCTTTAAAATTACATGCATCTCTGATTCTATTTAACTATCTGCTCAATTCATAGCACATTTAAGAAACTCTCTTCTTGTGGTTTCCAAGACTCTACCCATTGTTCTCCTGTCTCTTCCCTCAGCACTTGACCTAGACTGCCGTGTTGCTGATGTGGAAATACTCCCTGTTAGCTGATGCTTTTTTCAGAGAGGTATTCCTCTCAAGCTTATATTCTGTGCTTTTAGCTCCATTAATAGCAGTGTCTATTAGGTGCCAACATTTTTTCAATTCATGTCTCTGTATTTTCCTTCAAAACTTCATTTTTGTTTATGTTTCCTGTCCTAGGTAATGAATCTACTGTGCAGCATTACCCCAGCCTTACCGTGGTGATCTTAAACCAGGGGTTCTTCACCAAGATTAAACTTGAATAAACCTGAGAGGTGTGCAGGAGCATGTTTGAGAGGGGTAGGGATCACTGAAATCCCCCAAGACTCCCCACCGAACTCCATGTGTTTGTTTGCTGGTAACGGTTTCCAAGCCAACCCCCTAGCCAATACTCAAAAGTCTGTGAACTCAGAAAAGTCAAGAACTGTTACCTCTCCTTCAACCCTCATACCTCATATGTTACCAAGTTCTGTCCATTCTGCTTTCCTGTCTATCCAAGTCGTCCCTCCTCTTACGATCACAGTGTCCTGTAGACAGTTCTCTTTTCATCTTTTCGTCCTAAGATTATCTGTCTCCGATGTGATAGAGTCTCCACCTTGCTAAAACACTCATCTTTCTAGATAACAAAAGAAAGCACATTTCCTCCCTACCTGAACCCTCCGAAGGCCCACCATCAGGTCCAGAACAATCCTCTGGGGCGGCATCCGAGACTCCAGCTCCCCGACAGGACACCACCTGGCCCTCAGCACACTTCCCACACTGACCACACGCCCCCCCTTCTCTGTACAGTCCACAAATGACGCTTTTCTCCAGCTGTCTCCCACCTGCTGCCCTGTCCCAACCCGCCTCAGGTGCCCCGCCCATGCCCAGCCACTGCCAGCCAACCAGCACAGTGATGTGCCAACCTCCCGTGCAGGATCATGCCTCAGTGCAGTCGCTGGGTTCTCCTCCACGCTTTCTCTTCCCAGGACTCCTTTCCTTCTGTGAACACTGCTGACCACCAGGCCCTGGACCACAGACATCGCTGGGCCTTCCCTACACACCAGACCCTCCTTGGTTTTAACTCCCGTCACACCAGCACACATTTCCTCTTCCAACAAATAACTGGCTGCACTGTCTTAGCTTCTCTACCAGCCTGGACGTTAAGGAGAGGGCGTTCCAGGTTTGGGTGTAAGTTGGTGTGGGAGGCAGGGACTGCCAGCTGTCGGCAGGCAAGGGCAAGCCACGCGCCATGGCGCTCCTCCAACTCCCATCCTGCCGTCTTCACTGCGCAGACAGCCGGTCTGTGCTCGACTAACTGGATCCCCAGAATCAGGAAGCCAGAGTTCCTACGGGGAGGGCAGTGAGTAGGCCAAGGTGAGTAGCAGAGGGGAAGAATGAAGGCTAGGAAGGGAAAGGAAGATACTGGAAAGGTGTACTGAGGATCCTGTGACAGGTGTTTCCTGTCTGTCTCACCTAACCCGAACAGTCATGCTGCGGCACTTTCTGTGGCACTTTACATAATGATTTTACATAAGTAGCAGGACAGAGGTCAAAAAAGAGAGGAAGAAGCCCTGAGGAACCAAGAGTCAAAGAAACAGCAAAGCAGCAGGTGAGAGGGAATTGAGAATCCACTGCAGGAAGAAAAGGCACCACCACAGGTGAGGCGAGGCAGGGAGAGGCAGGGCAAGGCAACCTGCAGAAGAATCATCACCAGCTTTTTGAAACGGAGGAATCTTTACTTTTAACTGCCAGTGGACTCTGATTCCTGAGCTATTTTATATTATTATTTCCTAAAAATAAAAATTTAAAAAAAAACGAGAATTAAACGCCCAGGTAATTATCACGGTTATTCTTTCTCTTCTAAAAGAATGTAAGCTAGTGTCTATTTTCAGGTCTGCTGATACCTCCCCAAGTCTCTATTTTTGTACTCTAAATATAATCTTTAGTAGTCAAATATGTTTCTTAGTTAATTCAGCTGCAGCACAGCACTTAATGCCATCTGGAACCACTAATTTTATTTTGTTTGAGTTATCCAAGTGTGCTCTCACCTGAATTTCAACAGCAGCTATTTTCACAAAGTCTTCATTATTTTCTAATTTTCCAGAACACATTTCTTCCTTTTTCCATTATTTTTAAAGGAATGATTAGAGATGCGGAAAGAACTGAAGCCCTGTGAAATGCACTACTTTGAGATGTCTCAGTTTTAACAAATGTCAATAAAACTTTGTTGAAACAATAGAGTTTCACTTCTTAATTCTCTTTCACATGCTTAATTAAAAGACTCTTCAAAGGTTATTTTTAAACACCCCATTTTTAAATCTGCAGAATATTGATTCAATCTGCTTTGAGTAATATTTAATAAAACGGAGTCACAAACAGTTAGTTCAATCACTAGTGCAGCAGCACGGATGAGCTCGTGTGGCTGGGAAGGAGAACTATGGGACACTGTTAGCGGAGGAGCAGGTGCATTTGAAGAAATCCACATTCGTCACGGTAGGCGGATGCTCTCAGGTGCTGCCTCCTCCCTGCTCTGAGTGCAGACACTGGAGCCCGGGGCCTTGAAAGGGATCAGCCTCGTCAGTCTCTACTCCAGTCCTGACTCAAAAAATGTAAGAAGCTTGGCACTCTAGACCTCAACACCAAATCATGTCCTCCCTGAGTCCCGCAGCCAGCACTGCCGCTGCTGCCTGAGCTTCTGCTTTTTTCCGTATGTCTAAATCCTCATTGAAGCCAGGACATTGGCCCTCCGGGGCTTCCCACATCTACACTTAAAGCTCTTCCTACATCTTCCTGGTATCCACCTGTCCCTGGCCCCCGCCCTGATGTGGAACTCCAGTCCTTGAGGACATACCTTGCTAAGGCCAACTGTCTGCCTACTTAAACTTCTAACTATCACTCAACTTAGGTTCCCACTGCCTCGTGCTGCCTGCAGGTGGGAGCCCGCCTCACGCAGGCCATGCTGACTTTCTGCTTGGGGTTTCACTCGTTCATCAGACCCCTCCATTGCCGTGCATTGGTTTGGGAGTGCGTCTCCACAGTCCCTTCAAGTGGTCATTCTAGAGATCAGATTCCTTTCGGCCTTGATCTTTCTCAGTCTAGTTTGTCTTAACAACAACCAGACCAGGTTTGGTGAAATCTAAGCTCACCCTGACCGGTGTGCCTCAGCTAGTTGGGTGTTATCCCACAAAGCAAAATATCACCTGTTCGGTAGCTCAGTGGCTTGAGCTCGGGCTGGGAACCAAAAGGTCGCTGGTTCAATCCCAGTCAGGACACATGCCTGGGTTGCAGGCCAGGTCCCTAGTGAGGGCCATATGAGAGGCAACCATACATTGCTGTAACTCTCCCTCTCTATCTCCCTCCCTTCCCCTCTCCCTAAAAATAAATAAAATCTTAAAAAAAAAAAAAAGGTCACCAGTTCGATTCCCAACTGGGACACAGGCCTGAGTTGAAGGTTAGGTCCCTGGTTGGGACGCATACAAGGGACAGCCAATCAGTTTCTCTCCCTCTCTCTCCCTCCTTTCCCCTCTCTCTAAAAATAAGTAAATACAATTTTTAAATAAGAAAAATAAATCTAATCTTAATATTTTTGATATCTGAATAAAAATTCAACTGTCAAACGGCAGTATATTACAGCAAGTATGCAGTTCCTCAAATTGCAATTGTGTTTTAAAATTCGTAAGATGAATGCTGAGGGGTGTGCAGAGAAGTTTGTACAGGGAGATGGAGAAGATATTCCTGACCACGACGGAAACAGTTCCAAGGGCCCAGAGGCATCAGAGCTCAAGGTGTTCTTGGGGATGTGAACAGTGTGGATGGAGATGACCCCGGCCAGATACAGAATGTGGTCCAGGACAGTTCTCCACAACAGGGGCATAAATTGCCTCCTGAGAGACTTTCTCTGTAACAAACACTGTGGGCAGGAGTAGGAAGATCAGGCTGTCCCATGAAGACTGCTCACACAGTTGTGTGGAGGAGGTGAGACCAGGAGGCTGATAAGGGACTTTGCTGTTGTCAAAAGCAAATGAAAATAAGTGCATGAGTTCAGCTGTGCCTCAGACTGCAGGAATGGAAGTGACAAATAATTCAGACAGGTCATGGGTAGTAGGGAGTGATTGCTCATTTGGGGATGACATGCAGAAATGACTGTCCAGATGTCTGAGTTGGGTAGGCCGGTGGAGAAGTTGATGAGCCCGCAGTCCAGGAATCCACACATACACCCAGCCATCCATTCACTCCTCCATACATTTACCAAACACGCAGAGACTCCTGTGTGTCTGCACTGTGAAAGGGGCATTCGGACCACACAGTTCGACCTGTGACTCCGGAAGGATGGTGGACTGGGACTCAGCCCACAGGCAGGACATGAATGTCATGAAAATCAATGGAAGAAGCAAAGGAGAGTTCATAAAATTAGGAGAGAAAAGACGTGGTGATAGCAAATTTTAAAGATGAGACCTTTTAAGAATGCCTGGTTCAAACTCCTTGCAAAATTCCTCAAGGAATAAAACTTGGAAATATCATAGGGACAATTTTTAAAAATCCAGCCAGGTCCATGATTCATCATAGCACTGTGTCACTGTTAAGTACCCTGAGTTTAATTCACATACTGTACTCATTTAAGAGGTTGACCTTCATTCTTAGGAGACACACTCTGAACTATTTAAAGGTAAAGACACATTAAGTCTGCCACTTACTCTGTGATGATTTAGGAAAATATGATAGAGATATATTCATACTATCTATAACCATAATCTATGTTTAGCATATAATTATAAATATAGATAGATAGAAAGAAAGAGTGCTAAAGAAAATGGGCAAATATAAACAATTAGTAAATGTGGATAAAGGATATACAGGCTTTAGTTATCTGTTCTTACATCTTTTCTGTAGGTTTTTTAAAATATTTTATTTATTTATTTTTACAGAGAGGGGAAGAGAGGGAGAAAGGGAGAGAGAGGAACATCAGTGTGTGGTTGCCTCTCATGATCCCCATTTCGAGGAATCCAGACCACAACCCAGGCATGTGCCCCGACTGGGAATTGAACCAGCGACCCTTTGGTTTGCAGGCCAGTGCTCAATCCTCTGAGCCACACCAGCCAGGGCTCTTTTCTGTGGTTTTGAAATTATTTCCAACTATAAGTTCATCTCTAAATAAAAATTTTATAAAAAATACTTGAGTAAATGTAGTCATTTTGGAAAAGTTAAATGGAAAAGTAAAAATTCTCATGGGAGAGAAATTTTTAGGGACTATTTAATATAAAGTAAAAAAAAAAAACAAAACACCTTTTAATGTTAGGCATAGAGAATCTGACCCACTGTTTATTGACCACTCCTCAATCAAAAACAAAACCTGTGAAAGCAAAAAGATGGAGTTAAGATATTAAAATTCTGGGCAAAATCAGCAGGTGGAAAGATGACCTAGGCATGAAGGATTGCCACCAACTGAACATTCAATGTCTGTGACCAGCGTCAGCTCTGGCTGAAATTTAGCCACCAGTGGTAAGAGTCTGGGGGACCCTCCTGTCTAATCTCCATTTTAGGGCTCCGTTTGCTCAGATCCAGCGTTTATGACCTAATCAGAGCCATTCTGGCCCTACAACTTGTTGGTATATTGCACGTTTTGGCCATTCTACCTTTGCAACATCCATGTGGTTGTATATAAATATCATTTCAAGGTAGGAACAAATACAGTAACTCAAGCATAGTTATCTTGCTATATTTTAATTGTTTGGGGGTACGGTAAAATGATTGACTGTCTTAAGGGTTATACTTATTAATTCTATATAGAATTCTACTAGCTACAAGTTAGGTGGGAACTTCTGATAAGGTAGAAGTATACAAAGACTCTGTACGGGAGCAGAGTTTTATCTCAGGGAGAGTTCGAAAGACGAAACTGATGAGTGACAGATACTCTTCATCTCTTTTTTGGGGTGCGCATTTTTGTTTCAATCTCCTCTCACAACAGAATAACTTCCTCTTCAGGATCCACAATTACTCAGAGACCTAGTTTTATGGAAAATAAAAATAAACTTCAGTTACAATCACAGTACATTAAAAATATACAGTTATCCTGCCAATCAATGTTACACAGGGTGTCAAGACAATTCAATGGGGAAGACTAGTGTTTTCGACAAGTGCCGCTGATCAACTGGCCTTTCACGTCCAGAAGAGTGAGGTTGAACCCCCACCTCACACCAGACACAATAATTAATTTGAAGTGGATCAACAGCCTAAATATAGTACTGAAACCATAAAACTCTTAGAAAAAAGCACAGGAGTAAATGAGGATGGCCTTGCATTTGGCAATGGATTTTTTCATGTGAAACCAAAAGCATGAGCAACAAAAGAAAGAAAATATATAAAGTTAAAAAAATTCTGTACATCAAAGAAAATTTTTAAGAAAATAAAAAACAAGCTACAGAAAGTGAGAAAATATTTGAAAATCATATATTTGAAAAGGGGCTATTTTCCAAAATATGTAAAGAACTCTTACAACTGAAGAACAAAAAGACAACTCAATTTAAATATGGGCAACAGGCCCATGAAAAGATGCTCGCCATCATTAGTCATTAAGGAAACATAAATCAAAGCCACAAGGAGGTCCCACT
This sequence comes from Micronycteris hirsuta, assembly GCA_004026765.1. Lineage (NCBI taxonomy): Eukaryota > Metazoa > Chordata > Mammalia > Chiroptera > Phyllostomidae > Micronycteris > Micronycteris hirsuta. The sequence goes on from PVJI01001085.1 coordinate 12,976, forward strand.
TCACACCAACCAGAATGGCTACAATTCACAAATGGAAAATACCAATAGCTGGTGAGGATGTGGAGAAATCCGAGCCATCGTATATGACTTCTGGCAAGGTCAAACGCTTCAGCTAAGCGGAAAATTGTCTGCTGGTTCCACAAAAAGTTAAACATAGACTTACCATATGACCCAGCAATTCTACACCTAGCTAAATGCCCCAAAGGTACTTAAATAGATGTACATGCATGTTCATAGCAGTCCTATTACAAGAGCCGAAAGATGGACAGCCCTAATGTCCACCGATGGATGATTAAATAAACAAACTGAGGTTTATACATACAATGAAAGATCAGTCATAAAAAAGAAGGAGATCTGACAGGCGTGACAATGTGAATGAACATTGAAAGCATTCAGTTAAGTGACAAAAGCTAGATTATATTATTATATTCACATATTATATTATTTATTTAAAATATCTGGAATAGGTAGACAGTAGATTGGTGGTTTTCAGGGCTAGGGAATGGAGGAGTGGGAAGCAACTATTTTAATGGGCAGGGTCTCCTTTTGGGGTACTAAAATGCTTTGGACCTAGAAGGAGGGGGTGGTTTCATATCACTGTGATTGTACTAGATTTCACCGTTCACTTTAAAATGCTTAATTTTCTGTTATGTCATTTCATGTCAACAAAAAATAAAAAATGCATATCATTTTCTTCATTTTTATTACTGATCTGAGTTTTTATTGCCACTTGATAGTGAAAATACTGGATACAGTAAGCAACCATTTCTGGTTTAAAATTCAGCATTTTTTATTAGTCCATTCGAGATTATCACATCACATTCACTTAAGCCATAAATTTATCAATGATTGGCCTTCCTTCCCCTTCCCGGGGGGGACCTCACCATATCAGTATGGCACATCAGGGAGGCCACAGGGCAGTGGGGAATAGCTGCTTCTCCACAGTGTCTCCTGATACCGCTCGGTGTTGAAACCATGAGTCATGTGCTCAGCCAGCATGGACAACGTGTGGATGTTGCTCTGACAGGTAGTGATGAGACAGCTCTGCATCCCCATTTCCCATCTTTGTGAGCTCCCAGCAGTACCCCATTCTCATGGCACAGCTCTTGCTGGGTGGAGCCCCTTACCTCACACACACAGTCCCAGTCAAGCACAGGGAAGCCTGGCTATTGAGCATGCCTTTCTTGAGTAGGGAGAGAGAGTCAGAGGCATGGCCCCTGTCCATCCTGGAAGCTCCATTAGTTTCCAACTGCCTGCCCAGCTCTACAGTGTGACAGGAAGTGTCTTCCAGACTTCTGTCCAGTGGATTAGCAACTCGGGAAGTGGTTCGTTCAATCCTGGGATGGGCGAGTCCCAGATCCACAGTACAGTCTGGCCGTCTGCAGAGTCAGCTGAGCGTCGGTGCTGGGGTCTTGCATCTGAAGGCTGCAAATGAAGGCAGAATATCCATGTTGCCATCTGGAAACAGAATTCCTTCTTCTTTGGCAAACCTCAGTCTTTGCTTTCAAAACTGTCATCTGATTGAATAAGGCCCATGACATTATGGAGGTCCATCTGCTAAAAGTCAACTGATTGTGAAGGTTCCTTGTGTCTAAAATATACTTTCACAGCCCCATGCAGACTGGTGTTTGACCAAACAGCTGGCCTCTGTTGTCCAGCCAAGTGGACACATCAGATTCACCATAACAGAGGAAGAACCTGGAGCCTGGTTCCGTGAACCACCAAACCAGTCCTGGGCGGGCCACCTCCAGATTTTTTTGTGCAGGAGAGAATCAATTTCTGCTCTATTTAATCCTCTATTTCTTCCTATTACTTTTTGCCAAACCTAATTCTGACTGATCTGTCTTCTGTCTTATTCTTATCAAGTTAATGAGATGCTGCATCCTGCCTCCTTCCTCTGGAAAAGAGCCACAGGGCAGAGCTAAGTGGAGCGATTCCTGTTTCCCCTTTCCTTTCTCTCTGTCGTCCAAAACTCCTCTCTCCTTCTGACAGCTGGGAGTTTAGTTAAAATCCAAGGTGTAGATGAAACTCCTGCTCTCCTGGTTGAGAAAGAATCCCCAGTCTTCCTAGTCTCCTATCGGTCAGGAATGTGCCATGTCTCCTGGGTGACATGACAGCCAGTGGCTGTGGGGAAGGCAGACAAATCGCTACACTTGGTGTCCCAGGACGTTAAGCTGCCACAATTTAATGCTCCATGTGCCTGCCACTCGGCCACACTTGTTTCAATTCTGACTACACTTGGAGACAAAGCAACAGCCCCGGGTCACAGTTCCACATGCCCAGAAGAAAGAATTCATGAGCCCCAGTGGAGTGTTTGTCCCCTCTGGTCCACGAGGCCATGACAGAAGGGAGAGTCACGTGGCGCCCACCTTCCACTGCGAGGATGCAATTCCAGGCTCCGGATTCAACATGCACGTAGCTCAGCGGCTCTTCACTGAAACGGCCCCTAAAATTAGAAACAGGCGCGGGCGTGTACTGAACAGTATCCAGAGGAGCACTTGAAACTTTCGGAAGGTGGGGAAATTGGTGATGAAAAACCATTGAACGTGAAATTAGCGATGTGCACTGCAGACCCATGTCCATGTAAAATAGCGTCTGTACAGGGACTCCTTGGAACTGTCTTCGCTGATTCTTAGCCCGTTTTTCCAAGGGAAGAGAGACGGACGGCTCTGCTTTTATTCTCTGGCTGTTCTCTGTGTCCAGGTTTCTCTAATGCTGGGAAATCCATTCCCTCCTGTAGGGTTCTCACTGCTATTGCCCCAGGTGGTTAACCTCCCTTCATCTACTTGCTTAAAGAGCAGTGGTTAAAGGCAGTTTAACGGAGACTCTGCTCCCAGCGGAGGGCTGCTCATAGCTGCTCCTGCCCTGCCGCTAACTCCGACGGGGCCTGTGGCTGCAGTTCATTGCCCCACGCCAGCACTTTCTGCCAAACCAGCGGCTTCTCTATGCCAAGGTCAGTCTTCTGTACTTCCCAGTAATGAGGGAAGCCTTTTAAATCTCTTTTTTGTGTGTGTGTGGGAAGACTTACTTCCAATCACAGTGGTAGCAAAAAATAGTTGGCCAAGCACACCCCTTTGATCCATTCCATCATCCTTTGAAATTTCAAACTGAACATTTAAATGTTAATTCCCAATTCAACATTGAACAGTGGAGATTAGTGTATCTCTCAGAGTCACATGGTGAGGCTTTAACTCTTCATGGATTTCTTTATGAGAGGGGCTTCAGTAAGCTTCATAGAAATCCAGCAAGAAGGGTTCTCTCAGGAGACAAGGGCCCTATTAACATACTTATTCTCCTTATTTTACATTCAGTGGATTATGAAATATACATCCCCCTTTTCTCATCAATGCAGAAGTGAGACCAAGTGGAGCCCCCATCCAGCCTCCATCCCAGGCCCCTCGACCCCCTTGGACATCACAAAGACCCCTCCTTAGGCAGGGCCACACCCGTTGCACCACATCATTTGTGTCTGTCACCAGTGTAGCTGCTGCATCCACAGGATGTTTTAACACCATGTGGCATTCAGAGGGAGTCAACATGGGCCAAAGCATCCTCTGTCTCACAGCAGGGGATGCCTCTGCCACGCTGGGAAAGGGCGAAGCCGTTACCAGAACCTGGAGCCACACGTGCCATGATACCCCAACTCCGAGTGACTGATGGGGACTGTGTTGGGGGAATGAGCTCCAGGGCCTCACGTTGCAGGCTCCTGGTGAGCCTCTGAGCCAGAGGGCCCAGCAGGCACCATTGATTCATTTGGTTCCGGGCCAGCTCCTGAGGCTCAAGCAAGGTAGGGAAGGAGCAGAGGTTGCCTCAGAGGAGCAAATAGCAATGACATGTCGCATGCTGGGACAGCCATCTGTGACAGGTTCGGAGGCTCCCTGCTCTCCCCTACCAAGCCAGAAGGTTCCCTGGCTCATGTGTGACCTCTCCTAATTGGTTCTCGCTTCCCTGGCTTCCCTTTCATGAAGTCAAGCTCAAATCTCTTCTCAAGATAAAGAACCAGTGTTTACAAAAGGTCAAGGTCAATAGGATTTACTCGCTCTTTTTCCTCCTTTGAAGAGTCACCATGAGCTCTTACAGTTAAGGCTCCTCCAGTTCATGGCTCCATCCCAAGCCCCTTATTCTAGTATTCGGTGACTGTTCTACAGGGAGAAAAAGTTTATTGAGTTAGTACATGAATGAAGGAGTGCTTGGCCTTTCTCCTAAAATAGACTTTAGCTATAGTATCTACACGTCCTAGAATTTCTAGAGCATTCTTACTTCAAATATTCTCACTCAGCATTCCCACTGAAGTCCACTTACATGTGACAGACCACCTGTCCCAATTTTCAGCTCTGAACACAGCCATGTAGCTACCGAGACCTGGCTTCAGTATGCCAGGTGTGGGCACCGCGGGCCACTGACAGCTTGCAGAGATCATGCGCTGTCCTCATCCATATCCCTGCTGGCTGGCGCCCTGAACATGCCAGCCCTGAAACCCATTCTGTGTGTTCAAAGCAGAGGACAAAAATCAGTTACCAGAGAATGATTGTTGTTGAATTGCAGCCTCCTGCCTTCCAGAGCAACGCCAAAGTCATTGCAGACACCACACTCTGGAAAACCGCTCTCACCTCTCCCCCGATCGAGCTCCCCTCCCAAAAAGGAGAGCATGACCCCTGCTTATTGAAAGGCAAGAAAGGCCTTTGTTTTACTGTGATTTTGGCTGGAATCTGCAGTGCTTCCCTATTCCAGTCTTTGCAAACTAAGTTGTCAAACACAGTCAGTTTAAAAAGCACATTAAGGAGAAACCAGAATCCTCATGTGGCCTATTATAAAGCCTTTTTTCTGTTTTATGAGTCACATCAGCGTTCTTTTGCCCTTTAAGTGCCACAAGTTCAAGAGCACAGTTGTATGCATCCTGGAAATATTTTTTTCTCATTGTAATAAAACATGAGAATACAATTTTCCAGGACATAGATAGCATGACAAAGAACAAAGTAAGAACCGAGACAAGTCGGGTCCTGCCGCCGATAAGAAGCTGGGCCATTTTTCACGCAGAGCTTTGCTGTGGCTCTAGCACTGAGTGAGTCAGGGAGCCGTGTGATTTGTGCACTGGCGTACGTAATCAGGTTTTTTCTTTTGTCATCGAAACCATTATTAGAGACACGGCATTTGTTCAAAGATGTGCAGAAGTAGAAGAGGAGGTATCTCTTTCTAAAGGAAAAAAATTGCCTCACAGGGTACAGTGCTCTTTTTCAAAAGGCCATGCCACCTGCTGACAAGCCGGGTGTCGTAACAGGTAAGCCCGTGGTCACAGCATTCCTGACACCTCAGGACCTCTAGGGCTAAAGCCGTCATGGTCACCTAGTCAAAAAATAAGAATAGAAAAAGAGCAAAGGATAAATGAATTCTGATTTTCTCCAATGTCTCAATTCCACCTGTAGACCATGTACCAAGGAGGTGAAGGGCAGGCTCTCACCAATATTTGTAATGACTTACCCCCGAGAAAACACAACCAATTTTTTTTCTTTATGCTACTCTCCTTATCACAGTTGTTGGCATTCTTCTGAAATTTTGAATTTTTATTTCAATTTTTATGTACATTTAGTTCCTTTCAGCTCTTCTCTCAAAATGTGTATTTGACTAGTGTTCTTTAATTTTTCCTGCCTTGTAAACTGTCCAGGTGTTTTACTCACCTGATTTACCTGGAGCTTTTCAGTGCCTGTCTCTGACTGCTGACTCCTCCCTCTTCATCTCATCTGTTGCACAGTGATCAAAATTAGCTTTCTGAGACATCCAGGCACGTGTTTCTTGATTAATGCTATATTTCTCTCTCTTGCTTATAACAATGATTCACAAACTGGGGAGAAAAGCAATGTACATATCAATTTCCTAAGTCAATATATAAAAGTACCAGAACAATCACCATGCGGTCCACAGATCAAAGTCTCATTTCTTAAGAGGGAAAAAAAAACTAGCTTAAACAATAAGAAAAATTTATTGGTTTGGTTTAACTCCACAGGAAAGTGAGTAACTAGGGAAAATTGAGAACCAGAGATTCCCGTGACTCAAGGACTGTCTCCCGTGCATGGTTTCTCTTCTTTGTTATTTACTTTTTTACTCCAAAATTTATATTTGATTCTTCATATATATAATTTTGCTATAGACTGAATAATTGTTTCTCCTCAAATTCATATATTGAAATATTGTCCCCACCAGGACCTTTGGGATATAATCGGGTCATGGGCATTGAGATGTCCTAATGGGATTAGTACCCTTGTAAGAAGAAACAGGAAACAGCTTCCTCTCTCTCTCTCTCTCTCTCTCTCTCTCTCTCTGCTGTCCACCCTGTGAGCATGCCATGAAAAGAAGGCTGTTAGTGAACCAGAAAGAGTCCTCACCTGACATCTAATCTGCCTGCACCCTGATCTTGGACTTCTCAGCCTACATAATAGTGAGAAATAAATTTCTGTTGTTTAAGCTCCCCTGTCAATGGGAATTTTGTTACAGCAGCGAAAACTGACTAAGTCAAAGTTCTATCTCTCTATTGCTATTCTCTGATTGGTGTGCTACTGTTCCCATGCTTCCCTTTAATTCTGTGGACATTCTGTGTTATAAGTACAAATATGAGCTCCCTTGGGGACATTTGTATTGAACTAGGTTTTTTTAACCACGAATGTGGCATACTTTCTTCTTTGCATGCCTTATACTACTCTGCTGAAACCTGACTTTTTGGATAATATATTTTAACAACTCTAGTAGTAAATTTCTTCAACCCCTTCCTCAACACAGTTTGTCGAAGTTGCTGATTTTCCTGTGGTTGTTGCAGCTCCCTGTTTGACTACTTCCCTGTGCTAATTCTATAGCTTCTATAGACTGAAATTTGTGCCAACTGAGTTCTCTACTAACATTTTTTTATCCTTATTTTTATTTCTAAAACTGGCTCCTGTGGGTCACACTTGGATCAGTATAATTTCGTAGCCAACCCACGACTGGCTGGAAGATTTTCTAATATGCTTTTCCTGTACGTCTCTTACCCTTTGCCAAGTGGATCTGTGTGAGAATTCTTGTCTTCAAAGTGCAGGCATTTTACAAGACTGCCTTAATTTTTGCTTCCTGCTGTTTGAAGCCCCAAGGTCAACTAGAGGTGAGTGACTGGTCCTTTCTCCTTTACGAAGTCTCTCCTGGTCATGCACACAGCCTTCCGTGTATGCATGCAGCCTTTTAGATCACCAGAATTATGTCAGAGCTTTTCAAATTCACTTTCATTGTCTAGGTTTTCTTTTAAAGTCTACCCACACTGTTGTTTTCCTCAACTGAAATTACAGCCTTAGGCAACTAGATGAATACTACTGTTTACTAGTATTTTAGTAGTGACCAAAAAGTTTTAAAATGTAGACAACATTAGCAAATGCCTAGAAAAAGCAAAACTTTTGAGCACATACCCAATAAAGATAGAAACTCTGAATTGCACTGCTTGATTGCAATGAGCAAACTTGTAATTCAATCTCCTGGAATGAAAACCCCAGCCAATCCCAGAGAGCTTCATTACCTAATTTCTCAAATCTTTAAGGAAGAAACCTTGACAATCTTATACAAACTCACCTAGAGAACAGCAAAAAGGGTCAGAACCTTAATAGCAAAACCCCAGAACAACACGGGAAAGAAGGCTCAGAACAATCTCTCAAAAACACAGAAACAAAAATCCTGAACTACAAGGAAATTGAACCAAGCAGCAAATAAACAGGATAATATGCTGTAATATATTGAATTGATTTCAAAAGCAAGGTATTTATAATATCAAGAGACAATGTAATTCTCCAAATCAATAGAATAAGTAAAAAATTCATATAATTAAATCAATAAATACAAAAAACATTTTATAATGTATCTATTGATGATAAAAGTCTTTCAGCAAACTAGAAGTAGAAGATAATAAATTAATCTGATAAAGTGTACCTATAAAATACATAAGCAAACACAATCCATGGTGGAATGTTGGAATCTCCCCCGCCAGGATGGAGTGTGCTAGAGATACTTGACATTATTATTATACAAAACCCGCAGCAATGCAATAGGGAAGAAAAGAAGGAAAAGTATATGGATAGAAAGGAGGAATTAAATCTGGAATTATTTATAAGAGACATAACTATGCAATAAAAGTTTTCATAGAATCTATAAATAATTTATTAGAATTAATAGGCATGTTTAAATGGTTGCTCCGTCTAGTAACCTTGCTATGAATACAAAAGTAAAAAAATAAAAATGCCCAATTCAAACACATTTTTTACATCAGCTAAACAAAAAACAGACCACAGAGAGGCAGCTGCTCTTGCCCTTCCCTCTCTTCCTGGTCAGTGCGGTCCGAAAGCCATCAGGAAGGCTGAGCAAAGTCACTCCCTGCTTGGGGCCCAGTGCCTAATGTGGGGTGTGGGAACCAGGGCGGTAGGGTACAGGCATCCTCACGTGACAATCATCCTCACAGTGTCATGGGCCCCAGCAGGGGCAGGCCTGCTGTGCAGCATCAGAACACAAGCAGGGGGAGGGGGTGTCCAAGAACTGGATGACACAGACTGGAGACTCAGAGCCTTCAGGAGGTGACCAGGCCAAGCAGGAAACCCTGGCAGGCGGGAGGTCTGGCCTGGGGGTCTGAGCCTAACCAGGGTGAAGGGGAGCATCCGTGCACAAGGGAAGGGCTGGCGGGGGGCACCCAGGACAACAGTTAAATGTAGAGGTTGGTCGAATAAGTGAATAAATTCAAGAGAGCAAAAACAACAGATTTCTATGTCAGAAAACGGCAAGAAATGCTGGAATTCAGAGATGTCAGTGTGAGCTAACATATTTCAGTAGATATGGGAAGATGCAGAAGGAAAGGTAAGTGAGTACACACACGTGCACGCACACACTCATGTACATATTCACGTACATGTTTTGTCCCTCCTCCACCCACTGCGGGGCTGGGAGCAGCCATGCTCCCGTGTTCACGAGGCCCCTGCAGCGCACAGCACATCCTGTACCCCACTCTCTGCCGAAGGAGCCCCAGCCGCCTGGAGAACGGGCTGCTTCTCAGCACGGGACAGAGGACAGAGAAGATGGGCCTGGAATACCTTGTTACTCTCGAAAGCAGAAAAGCATTCAAGACAATAGACTGGTCAAAAGGATCATCTCAAAAGGACTCTTGGTGGCCACACCTGGGACAATCTGAGCACCGAAGTCAAATAAATAAATAAATAGTATTTAATTTGTTGGATAAAATAGAAATCCATGAGTCCCTGACGACACACATACGTGCTACACACATAAGAGACAGGCTATTCGCATCATTTGAAAATACCTCCCATAAAAACACATTAGTTAATTATAAGGGATGAAAACAGTGTCTGGCAGATACCACATATTTAAGCGATGGAAGCAATTGCTTTCAGTAAGAAGACAAATCAAATGCTGAAGCTCCTCACGGGACACAGGAGGAGAGAGGCATTCACCCGGGTTTCTGTTCCGACACTAGTGGTCGGGTGCTGCCGAGGAAGAGAGCCGATAGGACGTATGTAGACAGAAGAAGAGATTTACAATGAGAACTGGCTCATGTGGTCCTGGAGGCCTTGCAGTTTGATGATCTGCAAGCTGGAGAACCAGGAAAGCTGGCAGGGAGGTTCAGTTCAAGGTCAAAGGCCTGAGAACCGAGGAAGGGGTCACAGGTGTTCTGCCTGGAGTCTGAAGGCCTAAGAGCCAGGAGTTCCTAAGAGCCAGGAGTTCCCAAGTGCAAGGGCAGGAAAAAATTGACATGCCAGCTCAAGCAGAGAGGAATGAGCCCTGCCTTTGCTTTTTATCCCCCAACAGATTGGAGGGTGCACACCCACTCTGGGAAGGGCAGATCTCTGGACGGGGTCCAGCCAATCTCTCTTCCAGAATCACCCTCGTACCACACCCAGAAATGGTGTCTCCCAGCTGTCTGAGCTTTCTCTGCCCAGTCAGGTTCACACATAAATTAATCATCATACGGGAAATCCAGCTTGGAGTCTAGTCCTGAGAAAACATCAGACAAGTCTGAGTGAGGAGCATTCCATAAAATATCAGGCCTATAATCTTCCAAAGTACACCACTCATCTAAATCAAATATCAAGGCACAGGACAAATAGATATGGTATCTAATTCTGAGCTGTGTTTTCCTGCTGTAGGTTGCCATTGGGACAATTAGAGAAGTTTGAAAGAAGTCTGAGTACTACATAGCAGGAGCATGTCCATGCTGATTTCTGATTGGACAGCCATTAGGTGGAAGAGCATCGCGTTCCTGGGGAACACGCACTAACATACATGCTCAGGCAGATAGAGCATCCCACAGGCCGCCCGCTCACCGGCCGATCAGGGAGAAGAACAGCTTGTCCTGTTCCAGGATGTTTCTGTCACTTTAGGGTTGTTTTATTTTTTTAATGAATGAATGTACTACACTCCCTAATATAACATCTTCAAAATTGATGTCCATTTCTATTAAAAAATGTGTATCACTTTTATGCAGTCAGTTTCACATACAGAAAAATACACAACTTCAGAGAAAGAAATTCAGGTGGGAAGATACATCACATGTCATTCTCTGTCACATTGTCAATCTCATTACAAAATTCCTACACGTTTAATATTTTGATAGAAATGTGTAAAAGAGTTCTAAAACTGACACAGAAGCAGAGAGCCAAGGTTATGTGAGACAACCTACTGGATATCGAGAACTGTGTAAAGCTACAGTAATCGAGAGAGTGTTGAAGACTCCAGGATACACAACAGCAATAAAACACGAAGCATCCAGAAACAGAACTTCCCCCAGTGGACACGTCGTGGGGACAAAGTTCAGCCTTGGAGAATGAATGGCATTTTCACAGCATCGCGGCGGGTCACTGGGATATCACCGTGGGGAAGAGTGGAACAGCCTCTCCCTCCCTCCTCGCCCACGGAAACCAGGCTTCCCGCCTGCGGTGCTCGGTGCGGAAGGCACAGGGACCCAGCTCTGCGGAGCCCGCGGAAACCTCTGCGCCAGGAGAAATGCTCAATGTCCGCGCTTCCACCTGGGAGCCGCCAGCCACACGTGGATTTGGAGCAGTTGAAATGTGACTCATGTAACCAAACTACTTAATTTTTATTTCTACATTATTTTACTTCATTTAAATTTAAATATCCTCATGTGGCCTGCGGCTACTGTATCGGATATCCCAATTCTAGATGATAACATAAGAGAATAACTAGATGACCTTGGGGTGAGGAGATGCTTCTTTAATAGAACACAAAGAGTGTTTTCCATAAAGGAAAAGATGCATAAATGAGACTGAATATGAATTAAGGACTTGACATCACTGAGGGGGTAAAAGGTTCACCAAAAAGTTGGAGAAGGCATCGCAGCGCATATGGTAACAACTCCTCAAATCCAGAATCTGCAAACACCTCCCATAAGTGAACAAGAAAATTACCAAAAAAATGACAATAATAAACAAATGGCTTGTACAAGCACTTCACAAAGAGAATGTCCAAGGAAATCGTTCTTTATGTCATGTCATCGAGGAACTTAAAATAAAAATCGCAAGGTATCACTACGCACCCACTGAAATGATTAAAATTAAAAAGACTAACAAACAGGACAAGTAGCAAGGGTTCAGAGCAACAGGGATATTCCCGCCCTGCAGGTGGTAACCCGAAACCCGCTCTGGCAAGTGGGCATATTAAATTTAAATGTACGTTTACCTTAAAAAACAACAATTCCATTCTAATGGATACGCCCAATATGAGTGCATGTATTTGGGCACCAAAAGTCTTGGACAGGCATGTAGAATGTTCCTCAAATTGGATTTGTCTGATATTTTCTCATGATAATTAAATTGTGGTATATGATAACAAATTGTGGAATACAATGGCGTATTATAAAGTAAAGATTATGAACAAATTACCACTAAGTACAACGGAAGAAATCTACACAGTGAGAGACAGAAGACAGAATTCACCCATACGCTTCCTTCTGAGTAAGACTCAAAACAAGTAGGTTTCCTGATGTGTGGTCTTAGACTCAATGTCAGGGTCATCTACAATGGGGAAAGGATGGTTAGCCATGACTCCTGAAGACATTAGGGGCTTCGGAGGTATGCATACCGTTCAAGTTCACGCCCTGGATAATGGCCCCACCGGTTTGCTCCCGTGGGATCAGGCATTCAGCCCTACCCTTATGATCTGTCATTTTTTTAATGTATTATATGACAATACAAAATGATAACATTGTTACTGCGAACTTCATAATCTCAGAAACTTAGAACACAAACTGAGGGTATGATTTCTTCCCCTGGGCCAGCAGTGCTGAACCTGGTTTTAGGAAATTGCTACGCCTGCCAGTTGTTGCAGGAGCATGCTTAGCTGTTTCAGTGATCCTCAGAATTAACTTAAATTCATAACTTTGCAATTCAAAAAATAAATGATATTATGCTTTTTAGAGACAATGAGAATATCACAAAATTCCACGAAGAATTTTACTTTCCACCCCCTCAAATAGTGGCATGCACTGTTTGAAGTTAATGGAATTCTTGTTCTAGCGCAATTTTTAGAGTCTAACATTTCAAGGTGAATTTTATCACGCTAACAACTTTTGGAAATGATTTCTGGGCTAAAATATTGAATTAGGATTATTGGCCTTCGGTGTGCCATTCGAGGTTGTTTAACGAATGTTTTTCACACGGACGAGGAACATCGTTGTCCTGGTAGACATATAAAACAGACCGTTGTCTCGCCACTTTAATATCCTTCTTTGTTCCGTCTCTAACAGTCCTTCTCGAAGAAAAACACGTGTCCCCCTTCTCATTCTTTACCCCTCTCCAGGGCTTGCCTGGGTTGCTGATTGCACCGTCCTGGTTTATCACTTTGGCCCACAGGGATCAGAGACCTTCCTGTGACTTGCTTTTCAGAATACTAGGCATAAATTGCTATTTATTATCAACATATATAAACGCACCAGCATTGTCAAGGGGAAATTTCTCTCAGATGGGAACATTTGCATAAAAATAGGCGCTTGCATTTTAATTGCAGGGAATATGGCTACTTTTATCTATGGCGGGCTTAAAAAATAAAGCGAGCAGAGGAGCGATGTGGCGGGGAAAGACTAATCCATCGGCTAATACGCACTCTACCCTGGTCTCGCTCACGTCAAACTATAACAGCCTCAGAAATTACTAGTCACATGGAAGTGACATTGTTCCTTCATTAATTGGCCAGAGTAGCCTTCATGTAGAACTCAAAGACTTGAGGTTTTCTAAATTTTAGAAAACTTTGCCTTAAATTTCACTTTGTGGCATTTTGAAATACATTCCTGTAAAACCTGGGAAGATGTATATGAGGTCTGTCCAGAAAAAGTCCAGCTATTGTTAATATAACAAGAACAATTCACTTGACATTGATGTAACCTGGCAGCCAAGGAGAGTGGACTGGAATGAGCATGTGTGAACAATGACGACTTCACTGCACTAGTCATTGGGGGTGGTAGGTGCTGTTGAGTGAGCATGCGTACTGTGTGGTTGTCACAGGTGAAATGACTGAGTGAGTAGAGCAACGAATCTGCATACATTCTGCATTAAGCTTGAACGTTCCTCCACGGAAACTATTCAGGTGATTTAGAAGGATTTCAGGGATGACACAATGAGTGCATTGCAAACAAAAATGTGGCACAAGTGCTTCAAAGATGGTTGAGAACCTGTTGAAAGTGACCCACGTTCTGGAAGGCCTGCAGCAAGCAGAACACCTGAGAGTGCTGAATGTGTACGGGCCACAATCAACAAAGGCTGGCGACTGGCAGTGTGAGAACTAGAGGCTGATCTGGGGATTCCAGAACTATTGTGTCCGAGATTTTGATGCAGAATCTTGGCCTGAAACGTGTCATGGCAAAATTCATTCCACAGCTTCTGCTACCACAGCAGAAGGAACATCATCCTGCAGTTGCTAATGACTTGATCCAAACTGCTACCAATGAACCAGATTTCCTTAGGAAGGTCCTAAGTGGAGAGGAATTATGGGTCTACAGCTGTGATCCAGAAACAAAGGCCTGTCATCCCAGTGGAAGTCACCTGGTTCTCCACACCCCAGGAAAGGTGCAGCAAAGTTGCAGCGGGATCAAGACCATGGTCACTGTGTTTTTCGATTGGGAAGGTGTTTTCCACCATGAGAACTCCCCTCCAGGCCAAACAGTTAACAAGGAGTACTGCCCCAGTGTTCATCAGTTGAGAGATGCAATATGACAAAAACAGTCACAGCTATGGGCACCTGGTGATTGGCAGCTTCATCACAACTACATGCCTGCTCATGCATCACATCTCCTGCAGAGGCTTTTGGCGAAACATCAAATCACTCAGGTGGCTCAGCCCCGCTACAGCCTCAATGTGCACCCAGCAACTCTTGGCATTTCCCAAAACTAAAAGCACCTTTGAAAGGGAAGAGATTTCAGACCATCGATGAGATTCAGGAAAACAGGGCAGGACAGCTGATGGCGACTGGGAGAGCCGTGTGAGGTCCTCAGGTGCCCACTTTGAAGGGGACCGAGGCGCCATTGTCCTATGCACCATGTTTCTTGCATCTTGTATCTTCTTCAATAATTGTCTCTATTTTTCATGGTACATGGCTGGATACCTCCTGGACAGACCACATACTTTCCATGTGTGTGTGTGCCTGCACGGTCCTTCTCACTCCCTCTCCCAATACCAGCCCCCTTTCAGTATAAAGTGAAATCTTGTCTAAAGGTTTCTCTCTGGTCTGTCAGAACCACTGGCAAACATGCTGAGGAGGTATCCCACCAAGGGGTGGGTGACAAGCTCGTCTAATGAAGTGTGGCACCTTCTGTTCCACCCCGGTGACCCTACAGAAGAGTTCCCCATTGCTCTTACAGAAACAAATTACATTCTTCTTCATAGAGTTTCTACTGGCAGGAACGGCAATAAAGCCCACAGTCACTCAGCGGCAGAGTGTCCCTGTGTCGCGCCATCTGATACAATCCACTAACATGACCTGACGGCTTCATTATTGTGGCAACTTGTATCAGTGCACGTGTGTGTGTATTTTATTTATATTTTAGAGGTGGAAGAGAAAAGGCATCCCTCCTAACCTGGGAAAAAGGCATGCGCGCGCACACACACACACACATATTCTCACTACCTTGTTCCACCATTGAAACCCAAATGAAAGAAGACATGTAGAATATATCCTGTAGCGCTTTCCGAAGGAGAATTATTGTGGTCTCCATAGCCCACTGACCCAAGGCTGCGTGCACCACTTTCAATAGAAACTCTGTATTTTTACTGTGTCTCCACGCCATGTCTTTACCTCTGTGAAATTCTCAACTTGGGAAAGTTATAAAAGGAAAGAAAATTGCACCTGAAAATAGTTTGTCTCTTTGCTGAATTTATGTAGTTATTATTTCAGCTATTTGTGCTTTGAATAAGAATTCCCCACCCCCGTGAATGGCTTCTCCACCTGCTCGAGCTTCTGGAGCTAAAAAACGATGCCCTGCCCTGGATTTAACATCAGAACCTTGGTGTGGGGTTCAGAGGGCTCAGGTGTGTCTGAGGCCGGGCAAAATGAGGCCGCTTTTGCTTCATTTCCTTTTTGTTGTTGTTGATTCAGAACAATTGGGTCCAAACAGGAAATGGGTTATGAAATAAAATGCAAGTCAGAGGTGATTGGAAGTTTGTTTTATATGATGACATATTTTTAAGCTCTTTTTCCAAGTGGGTATTATTGTCGAGTTTTTGCCTGTCTGATTAGTTAAAAGGCACACAAATAGTTGAAATAAGAATAAGATGGCATTGATTTAAAATTTCAGGCCCCTCAGTTGAAACTTCAGGAAGATTCCCCAAGACTTTTCATTTACTGAAGATTTTTAAAAGCCAGTATGTTGCCTATGAATACAAGTTATTTATGAATTAATCTTTCTAGAACATAACACTTCTGAGCCATGCCAGAGTGTTAAGGCAGCCATGAAGTAAATAAAACAAGGGTCGGAACTGAGTGAGCAGAGAAACTGGGAGAATAACGACTTACACGGCACAGTAAGGGACACACAGACGAGTAGGGTCTGGTTTCCGGCTGGGACTTGGTTGTGCAGACTGAATCTCACCAACACACTCAGCAGTCCCAGGCTGCCAACAGAGCTAAGTCTGCTCTGAAGCAGAAGGCAACCAAATCTGTGGGGGAAGAAACACAGACTCCACAGTGAAATCTTCAACAATCACAGGACACCCGCGGCTCTGGCTTTGTTCTCTTCTTCCCGTTCTGAGAAGGGGTCGAAGCAGCAAGACCACATAATCTTCCTCTAAGTGGGCATAGTCTCCATGGCCGACCTCAGTCGGAGGCCACTGGGTGCCCTTTATGGACAGCTGTGTGGGCCAGCCACTCACAGGCTAGCGGCTGTCACCGTCGGGTAGGCAACTGGGATGAAAGGGCTGTTTCTGACCCCAAACCCAGACCAGTGTGCCAGCCCTTCTGCGTTTGTCACCTGCATCTGCTCCCTAGCTTTGAAGCTCTGTGCCTGTGACTAGACACAGAGAGGGAGGGGGAGACAGACAGACAGACAGAGACAGGGAGAGACCCAAGCATCTCACTGGCCTTTGGTCCTCAGGAAATTTAAATCTTCAAGTGTTACCTCCTATGGAATCACTGGGGAAGGCCTTTCAAAGGTAGAGGTTTTAAATAGATATTAATCTCACCCACACATGTTGCTTCTGAACCCTTCACATGTTGACCACCGATCAGCATGGTGAGCACAACTCTGTAACCACAGCTTCTGAGAGTAAGAGAAGGAATTTCAATTGTCAACCACGTCACCTTTGTCCTGATGCCTATTAAGTTTTGTAAGATAGCTGTGTTCTAAATCTTTCCCATGTCTCTACTGACACAAATTATGTGATGTAAAAAATTCAGACATGAAAATTATTCAGGAAAATATCCTGGGTAAATTAGCTAAATTAATTGGGATATGAAACAACACATGCAAAAATGTTTAAGGTATGATATTTAGCAGGAGCTAAAAAGAATAATATGAACCTAACATTCTAATGTGTAGCCAATTCACATATTTATTGAGAATTTACACTGTGCAAGACCCTGGTGAAAATGTAATAGGTAAAACAAGATAAACAAAACTTATCCTCTGTTCTTAATGAACCAGCATTTTAATTGGGAAGATAAAACAAATGCATTAATAACTTTAACACATGATGGATATAGTAAGCAAAGGGTGTGGTGAGCATAGAGTGAGTGAAATGGGAAAGTGAGTCAGAAACAGAATCTGAAGAATATTTCAAAGAACTTGAAAGC
The DNA here is from genome assembly GCA_004026765.1 of Micronycteris hirsuta. NCBI lineage: Eukaryota > Metazoa > Chordata > Mammalia > Chiroptera > Phyllostomidae > Micronycteris > Micronycteris hirsuta. Next base: position 30,280 of record PVJI01001085.1, read on the forward strand.
CCACGGTGAGACCTGACAGAAGGTACAGAAATGGGGTATTTGTCCCATTGAATTTCCCACTGTTATGGGCTGATTACATCCCCCCAAATTCATATTTTGAAGCTCTAACTCGCCATACCTCAGATGAGACAATCTTTGGAGATGGGATCTCTAACTTAAAGATGGAGTCTTTGAGGGTGGGTTCTAACCCAGTCTGACGGCGTCTCTGTAAGTAGAGGAAATTAGCACACAGGCACGCAGGGGGGAGACCATGTGAGGGCACGGTGGCTATCTACAAGCCAAGGAGAGAGGTTGCAGGAGAAACCAAGCCAGCCAACAACTTGTTTTTGGACTTGCAACCTCCAAAATTGTAAATAAATGAAGTTCTGTTATTCGGCTCATTCTGTGATATTTTGTCATTCATCCCTAACAAATAAATAGCCTATGTTTTGGACTTACATGTTTTTCTATGCCCCATACTTGTAGTTAACTAGCAGTAGATGATCCTGTGGTGGGGTGCCCAGGTCACCTCTAGTAGACCAGCAAACCCATCCCTCTAGACCTGTGAGTAAAGGCTTCTTAAGGTTCATGGGTGTTCCCTAGCTCTGAAGAACTACCCACAGCTGACAGAAGATGCTACACCTGGGAAATTACTCTCACCATCTCATCACTGATGGCCCAGAACCAAGGGCTGACTGACTTGGGGCATAATGCTGGCCCACCAGCCTCAGTATGTGGCGGTCAGCTCTCTAGGAGGGTTGATGCTCTGGTGCTCTCCCTCTGTGGGTCAGTCCAATGCTGGACTTCACTGGAGCCCGGTGAGCTCAGCTCTTTTCCTGCCTTCCCTTGCATCATGACCTGCAGCTTCTCCAGGAGGGCACTGTCTCTCTGCATCCCATGCGATGAATCCTACGTTGAGAACTGCTTTTAGGGAACTCAGCCTAAGGAGGGTGATGACTGCCGAGGTCCTGAGAAGCAGGTGCCTGACCCACCTGAAGGCAGTAAAGTTCCAATGATCAGTGGCACGTGGAGTTTTGATAGGATCTATCATGGAAAAGTTTGATTGCTATGCAGCAGTAAAAAAGAAAGAACTCTTACCTTTTGCAACAGTATGGATGGACCTGGAAAACATTCTTCTAATTGAAATAAGCCAGTCAGAGAAAGACAAGTACCATATGATTTCACTTACGTGTGGAATACAATGAAAAAAAATAGAAACAGAGGCATCGATACATGGAACAGACTGACAGCCATTGGAGGGGAGGGAGAAGGAGGGACTGGATGAAAGAAAATGAAGGGATTGGCCAAAAAGCACACAGGCTTGACCCCTGGACACAGGCAATGGTGTGGGGATTGCCTGGGGAGTGAAGGCTGGGGAGAGGTGGGCAAAGGGGAAAAAAGTGGGGACAACTGTAATAGCATAAATAATAAAATATAATTTCTAAAAGGTCGATTGCTTAGACCAGCAGCTGTGGTAAACTTGAACAGGATAAAGTGGCTTTTACAATATCGCAGACTTTAAAAAATCATGAGGAAAGTGGGAATTATAAGAACTGCAGATTTGGATGGATGTTTCCACATGCCATAGACACCTAGAGGAGAATGGCAGGCGCAGATGAATGAGTCCCAATTTAGAGCCTAATGTGAAGGTCAGTACACGTCTTTGATAATATTTAGATGGATCCTCCTGTCCTGCAGCCTGAGGCAAACAGAGCGAAAGGCCAAGCACAGAACCCAATGTTGACCATGGAGACAGCAGCAGAGGCTGCCCTCCTCGGCCCTGGTTGCTTTCCTGCTTTTCACACAACAAACTAGCCAAGGCTTGTACTGCCCAGACCTAAAGTGAGCAATTTCTCCAAGCAGTCCTTGTTTCTTTCAGGGGGAAATGGTATTTAATTTTTTCATCTGAATGTAAGGGTGCTCTGAATATAGGAAGGGTCAAAGGTAATAAAGTCAGACTAAAATCAGTATTTTTATTTGTGTATGTGCTAATGTAGAATTAAAGCGGCAGATCAAGTTCGAGGATTTGCAGTTTTAATATTTCATTTTTTCCTAAACACAATTTGCAGAGTCAAGTGGTTTAATGTGATGTCAGATGATTTCCAGTAACTAGGTAAAATCAAAGGCATAATTGAAAATGGAAAAGCCAAAGAAATCTATACCTTGTTAATCCTCCACAAGATACTTAAAACTGTATGTACCTATGGAAAATAAATTTCAAAAATAATAAAATGTGTAATAAGTGCAGGGATATATACTAAAGTAACAGAATTGAAAACATAGGCAATCCTATTTATAGTCGATATGCGATAAGATACAGTTCTTAATTCAAGTTTTCTCATTAACAAGTTACTACTTCTTGTATTTTTTTAGAAGTGTGTACAGAAAAATGCATGCTGTTCAAAGCATTGGTAGCCAAGCTCACTAGGAAAGAGCGAGATTGAGCATAAATTATTTAAATCTCAGTGTTGGAAGAAAGCTTAGATATCAGCCACAACCATTGGTGTGCTGTCCGTGGTCCTGAATATACATGGCGCATAATACAGGGAAAACCAGGAGGACAGTATAGTATATTCCCCTACCCACAACCCGGCGCTACAACTTAAAATATAAATGTATCAAAAAAATTGTGTCCATTTATTTAAAGTATGACAGAACATAAAATATTATAGTATACGGAATCAGTCCTGTAAGTTGTAAAATGCAGGTAACTTCCATTTTTTCTGCAAAAGTGTAAGAGTTGAAAATATTATCAAGATAGAAAACAACAATGAAGACCCACCGAAAGTGCAAACCTAGACCAAGGTGCCACCACCACATCGTACTGTGTTTCCAACAAGTCCGCTCTCTGTTCAAAAACATAAAGCATATTCCAAATAGCAATGCTTTGTTTCACATTCAGATGCTCCTTTTGAGATTTATTGTAAAAATTATTATATAGAGTAAATATAGGAGCCTTTTCTTTGATTACAGCATAAAAGACATTTGGCTATTCATGACCTGTTGTTTAAGTAAATAATATACATTAGGAAATGACCCTCTTTGAATAATACTCATATATACTGGATGGAAGACTGAGAACAGTAACAGGAAAATTCACATGACTTTTATTACTTTTGATTTCATTGCTCTATTTTGAAATCTTAATGCTTTCTTTATTATAGCTTAAGCCTACTCATCAAAGACTTGATAAGGACCCACTATATGCTTTACTGTAGTAGGTGCTTGGAGGAAAGTTCATATAAAAATTAGGTCTCTTTCCTCAGAGAGATTTTACAAATTATTATTATATGAGACAAATGTAATACGTGCTATAGTGAAAATACGTACAAGTGCTAAAAGCATAAACGCAGAGAATGTTCTATCCGAGGCATTCTAAGGGGATTAGTGCAGGCAGAGTCACTGTGGAGAAGGAATTAAGGAAGGCTTCCTGGAGGATTTTACTTGGGAGCTAGACCTTCAAGCTCAGGCAGGATTGTGGAAAAGGATATTACAGATAAAAAGCCAGAAGGAGGAAAACTGGAGGTCATATGTAGGAAATTGAAAATGTTCTAGTAATACAGGATCGTTCCATTTTATCTATTCTTTATACATTTTGTCATAAAATATATCCCTTTCTGAAAGTGTTCAGAAGCTAGGGTCTGTGAATCAGGGTTTTTATAAGAAATGAAATAGCAAATACCAGATCATGCAAAACAGTCAAGGAAACCCAGAAAAGATCATTTTATTGTATCATGTAAGTAGTCACCATGGAAGGCTTGAGAACAGAGAGTAATTAGGCCACATCTTCTCAGAGGCCTGGGCAGGAGGCTGGAGTGTGGCAAGGAGCTTAGGTACCATCACAGAAAAGCAACATTTTACAAGGATGGGGAACACTTGACCCAGCTGAACACTTGACCCAGCTAAGCACTTCCCACAGATCACCCTTTTAATCTTCTCAACAGTTCTAGGATGCGGCAGTGTTCAGCTGAGAAACGGAAGCACCGCGGAGGATGCTGAGATGCAGAGAACAAGAAACTGCTCCAGGCAGAGCTGATACATCGTGAGCACCTTCAAAACTAAGCAATGGCGCTTCTGAGTGGTGATAACAAAGTACAACCAAAATGTATCCCTAGCATTATGAGCTAGCCAAGGCTTATTACCTTGGGTTCCTTTAACTCCCACTTCACCAGATTTCCATTACTGGCTTCACCAAGCTCCAGTTAGTTGTTATTACAACGGAAATGATCTCAGCCCCTCTGTACTGCCATTCTCCCTCCACTGCCATCACACCGTTGTCTGGGTCGCAGGTGCTGCCAGGTGAGTTCATTCTTTTCCCGCCTCCGAGCAGGAGCCTCGGGGCCCCTGCTGTCACTCCATCATGTTATTTACTCGGTGCCCACGGAATGCTCAGCCTTGTGCCTAACTGTTTGAGAAAAACAGGTGACGACCTAGGGCCCAACCTTTTAATCATTTTGATCTCGCTGAAAAGATAGGATTGATATTGTTGTGAAATGAATGTCAGATGAGAGACAAATAAACCTCAGAGTGTGTATCTTCATGCCTGAGCTTTAAACTATTGAGCTTGTTCCCCTCATTCTGAATGTCTAAACGTGAATGGGATGAACAAATTGGCAAATGCATAAGGCAGTGGAGGCAAAAGTAGGTTTACAGTAGTGAGTGTGCAAAACACAACAGTTTATTCTTGTATTATTACTTAATAATTATCGTATTATTTTTCAGTAGGAACAACGGTAACCCTACTTTTGCCCAACCCTGTATTGTAAGTCCCTAAATAAAATACTGTCAATAGATAGAGTAAGTTCCATGTAGGATCTATCCAGTCCTAGGGCCAAAATTCCTAGGTGTGGTGTGAGAAGGGTGCGCAGGTCCACATGGTTTCAGCACGAGGTTGAACACACGGAAATGCCTGCTGGTTGGAGAAGTGCTTCTGAAGGGTTTTCTGATGCAGAGAAGCATGGAGAGCTGCCAAAGGCCCTCTGTAAAGCCCATCAGAACATCCTGCCTGGTTTTTAAAATCATTTTATTGTTATTTTATTACAGTTGTCCCAGTTTCTCCCCCTTTGCCCTTTTCCGCCCATCCCGCCCCCTCTCCCACAGCCCATTCCCACACTGTTGTGCCTGGTTTTGACTAATTGATTTTAGCCTAAATGTTAATCTCTCCCTAAAGAGTTAGTAACTTTTTCTAAGGTTTGTAATGAGATTTAGGATGTGAACAACTCTAAACGTTATTTCTCTAAGCTTTGCATCTGTTTTGCCAGCTTCATGATTCCCAACCCCACCGCAGAGGGCAGACCCCTGGTTCCCTCTGATTTACGAAGGGGAGTCTTCTCTCCCGCTCGTGGGAGAGCCGAGTGTCGGCTCACACAGCAATGAGACACCCCGGTCCTCACCTCAGGCTGCAAACAGAAGTTAAATCCTCGCAGAATTCACTGTAAAAGCTGAATCTGTATTTTGAAAATAGTCTATGATTGTGGGATAGGAATAGATTTCTAAGATAGTACACACACAAAAAAACACAAACCATAAAACAAAAATTGAACATCCTCAACATTAAAAATTTTGTTCCTTAAGGGTTCTTACAAATGAAGATAGCAATCTACACACTGGAAGCAAATCTTTTAAAAAGTGTATCCAATTTTTAAATATTTGGAACCAGAATATATAGAGAACTCTAATGACTCGGTGATAAGAAGACAAAAAAATGAAAAAGGGGAAAAGATTCAAATGGACATTGTTACCAAAGAAGATGTACCCACGGCTAATAAGTACAAGAAAAGGTGTCCACAAATACAAACTAAAACCTCAATGAGATGCCACTTCAATGGGTAAAAATAACAAGATTGACCCTTGCATCTTGGCAAAGATATGGAACAACGGAACTCTCCGACCTGGCCCGTGGGGAGGTGAGGCAAACAGCACTCTGGGAAACAATTCGGCAGACACATCTACCACACAACCCAGGAGTCTTGCTCCAACCTACCCAAAATAATTTTTAAAATTATTTTCAGACTTTACTCATAACAGCAAACACATGCAAACAATCCAAATGTCCATCCACTAGTGAAAGGACAAAGTGTGGTGAGTCGACATAATGGTATATCCTTCACCGATAAATGAACACACTACTGAGACACAACAACGTAAGTAAATTTCAAAAGTACCCAACGAGATGCAGTCAGACAGAAAGGAAGCACAAAGTCCGAGCCCCAGGGAGAGGGCAGGTGGCCGCCCCGGCCCTGGGGTGAGGGCTGCGCATGGCCGTAGTGGTGGACCAGGGGCCTTTCCAGGTTGACGGAAATATTCTAGGTCACAATTATCATGGTGGTGGTTGTACCATTGTAAACACATCAAAATGTATGGAATTATCACTAAAAATCGGTGTATTTTATTACATGTAAATTAGACCCCATTACAACTGAGTTTAAAAACACAAAGACACACACAAACTAACTCCATGATTTGAGAGCAATTTACCTAAATGTTTTTCCTGGGCATCTTTACCTGAAGCTCAAAAAGAAGTATATATCCAGCCCTGGCTGGTGTAGTTCAGTGGATTGAGCTCAGGCTGTGAACCAAAGGGTTGCCAGTTTGATTCCCAGTCGGGGCACATGCCTGGGTTGTGGCCAGGTCCCCAGTGGGGGCCACGTGAGAGGCAACCATACACTGATGTTTCTTTCTCTCTCTTTCTCCCTCCCCTCCCCTCTAAATAAATAAATAAAATCTTTTTAAAAAAAAGAAGTATATATCCAAACATAAATCACACGCCATTTTTCTCAGTGTGCTAAGAACAGGTGATATGATCTGCTCTACACGCTGAGCTTATGTCTGAATTTAAATTAATTGTCACAGAAACTGCAAAAGTTCCTCAGTTGCACCAACCACATGTCAGGTGTTCTCTGTGGTCACTGCAAAAAGTTCTATTGAAGAGCACTAAACTAAAATTACAAGGAGAGCAGGTTTTTTCCAGACTTAAATGGAAAAAAAAGATATTAATTCTCCCTTTTGTCTAGACCTACACTGAAAGCAGCAGAACTCCTTAGGAACAGCATTTGTAGAGGCGGGGCAATGGAAACGCAGTGCTTTCATCATCGTACATGGGTAGCGAGGACGTAAGGATTCTAGGAGATTCTTTTTTTTTTTAAAGATTTTATTTATTTATTTTAGAGAGAGGTGAAGGGAGGGAGACAGAGAGGGAGAGAAACAGCAATGTATGATTGCCTCTCACATGGCCCTCACGGGGACCTGGCCTGCAACCCAGGCATGTGCCCTGACGGGGAATCAAACCGGGACCCTCTGGTTCCCAGCCCACGCTCAATCCACTGAGCTACACCAGCCAGGGCGGATTCTAGGAGATTCTTGGTTAGAACACAAGGTAGGGGGTCAGGAAAAGAACCCATTTCTGTCGTGGGCTCTGACGGAAGCTGGTGGATACTGATATGAGGCTGTGAGCCGACCACACGGGGAGGGGCCCGTGTGAAAGCAGATGCCAGGGCAGGAGGGATGGGAACGTGCTCCGCCCTCAGACATCAACTTCCTGTCCACACAGGCAAGAGTCAGTGCGTCTCAAGCCCTTTCGTCTCGTTAAATATATATCTGAGAGGTAAGATGTGCTCCCCCCTGAAAAAAAAAGTGTCTTTACTCATTCTCAATTTCAGTAAGCTCATGGATAGGAATATTAATCACATGAAAATAATGTATTTTATAAAGACCTTCTAAGTATCAAACATAAAGTTAAACTCCAATTAATTAGTAATTCTTGTTTTGGGAGCTTCTAATAGCTACTGCCAGGTATGTCCTAAGTAAGCTTAATGAGCGCTGTGGACTTACATGTTAATGGAATCTCTGTGTAAGATCTGGTTTCCAAATTTCTCTTGATATAGAGACTCGCCATTCCCACGTTTTCCATCTCTAAATGTTAGAGCCCTTACAAAAAAAAAAATGGTAAGCAGCTGTAATGCGGTTGTTTTGCTTTAAAGAAACATGTAAGATGATTATTGTAGAGAAATCCCGTGAAACAATAGCCTGCTATGGGGAAACATGCAAATGAAATCTTTTATGCATCCTGCTTCCCATCCATCCCCAACTCGCAGAGTGGCCCCTCACATCGGGCCTTCCATCATCCAGCAGTCGAAGCTGCCCCAGGAACGCTGGCACTTCCCGAGACGTATTTATCAAGCCGGGGATGAGGTTTTTCATTTTTATTGCTGGTCATGCTCTAATGTGTTTGGAGAAGAGATAGTGAAATTGAAATTGGACCCGTCCTATCTCTCCATGCCAGCTGAGAGCCGGCAGCCTGGAAAAACTGTGGTGTGTGCCTCTCACTCGTTTAAAGCAAATTCTGAAGGTATCTTTAAAGGAATTTTTCTTACCTTTTGGAAAAAGAGAGACTCCACAACCTCTTTGCATTTGTTAGAAGGGCTCCTTCCCACATCATGCAAGGCCCTTGACATCTGACTTCAACAGAACTCTGTTGATTCAACTGCACTTTCCCGACACCCCCTTCTCCACCCTGCACTGGACTGTCTGCGCCCCACGCCCACGCTGCACCCTGGACACATTGCCCTCCAGCTCCGCCCTGCCCATCGCATCCCTTCAAGGTAAATCTCCAAGTAGCTTCCTCTTGAGTGAGTCTCTTCAACAAAGTGGAGCGTGGGCGTGGGGCGACACAGAATTTCTATTCAGATATTCAGAGGCAGGACAGTCAACAGACACCTTTTCTATCCCACTGCCTGGTACTCAGCAGACAGTCATTCAGTCGGGCTCTGTTGCGCTATTTGGGACCCCCGCACGCTCCCAATGGATGAAAAAGGAGGCTGACCATAGTTCCCAGCATGCCTTACGGCAAAACCACACTGATTTCACCCCCACCCTCCCCGGGGCCCCTGACAGGCAGAGTCCGTGGCCTCCCCTCCACCCCCACGATTGTATGCCTACCCTTCCCTACAAGAGTGAGTTTTCACAGTACGTGGTAGAGGTCAAGACACACAGGGAGTGGGAAAAGCACTTCAGTTGTATCAATAACGAGCACATGGGAGTAACGGGAACAGCCCCATTTTCCCGGGGCTATTGATCTAGTGGCTCTGAGACCAATAAAATGCAGCGGGCAGAGGTCACACAAGGGCGATGCGTGACAGAAATACAGATGTGTGGTCAAAATATGTGGAAATTCCTACTTTACTAGTAATTACAGAAAAGCAACTTAAAACATTGCACTCATCTCTAGTCTTAGGAAAGCTTTAAGTGAAAATATGCATTGTATAAATATGCATTATTGGCAAGAGTGTAAATCATACAGGTTTTTAAAAAACATTGTGCCCTTTAAAGCAGTAATTATACTTCAAGGAATTTATTTTAAAGAAACTATAATGATATATATCATTAACAGCATTATTTATGAGAGAAAACCAAAGCATGAATAAAAGAGAAGAGTTAAAATCTATACTAAAATTTTATGCAGTTCTTTTAGGTAATGTTTTTTAAAAAAATATTTAATAACAGTAATGCTTATTATATCATGTTAATTTAAAACATGATTTGTAACTGTTACATGCCATATGTCATGCACAGTCACCCCAATTCTGTTCTCTATGTATATATTTGTATAACCAAAATGTTTTATTATATAAACATGTATATTTATGTGTATTTACATAGAAACTACCAGAAATGAATATAAAAAGGTACTAATAATTATTTTTATGTAACAATTTATTATCGTTTCCTTAATTACTTTTATTTCTAATATACTCTACTATGACATTAAGCTTTTAAAATTAGAATGGAAAGGAGCAACAACATAAAAATATTTTTATTACTGAGAAATTAACTAGCGAGTTGATACCCCGACACAAATTGGTATTTTTGGCTTGCTTTTAATTGTTGCTGAGACCTCAAAGTGTGACTGAATGTATAGCACAGAATTAGACATAACTGTGTTACCACATTAACAAAAAAGCAGCCCAAATAATGATGGGAAAGGGGGTAGAACAATCGATTTACTCCGATAGCGAATTATATTTAGAAATTGCTCTAAGCAAACATGCTCAGCATGAGAGGGATAGACTTAGCAGAAGATGCTCTGGAGCCACTTACAGCACTGAAGGAAGCACCTTACCAAGCGCTCTCCAAAGCATGTATTAGAAATGAATAGGTCTTCCAACATTTACTAAAATAAAAGAAGATGGATAGAGAGTTGATAGACAGTAGATAGATTGAATATAAATAATATAAATATAAAAATAGCACAACTGGAAAGGGAACAAAACAGAGTTCAAGGTGGACGTGTTATTTGCTCATTTGATTCATTCACTTGGCACAATTATTCTCTCTCTACTGGGAAGAGAACCAGGCATCAGAATTTCTGAAAATTCATTCTGTTAGTTATCCACAGACATGTGTCACAAAAGACACTTCAGAAAAATTAACACATTATTGACTACTAGAAACTCGGCCTCAAACCTGTATAAACACAGCTGGGATGGTAACATGGATCAGAACAAGAAATCTTGATTTTCCTCCATTTGAAAGCTCCGGCAAAACCATAGCTTAAGTGGCCTCACTCGTGCTTCCTGTCTGTCTCCCGGCTCCCACCAAGGTGCCACTACTTGGCTCTATAACTGGAAGTTACTCGAAAGAAGGATGGAAGGAATATTTCTCCCAGGTTGGAGGAAATTCCGACCCACATTTTATCACTGCCCCTATGGAAGAGGAATAGAGTGGAACATGATTCTAAATAGTGAAGAAATCAAAGAGGGACATGGGAAAGATCTTTTAACTACTCGGCTTTCCATCCAAAAGCTCTGCTTCCTCTACTTACAAAAGCATAAAAGTTTACTTCCAGTAGGGTCTGCTTTTCCCCGTATTTGTTCACGCGGCTCTTCCTCCAGGGTGAACGAGCCAGGGAAATGCTGCCGTAGCTGCCATCACCCACTGCTGGGCAGGTTCCTTTAAAAAAGAATAAAATGGCCATGATTCCCTATTGTGTTGTGTTCTAGGCACTGTGCTTGCTGATTTCCAGTTTAACTAATCCTATCAAAAGCTGCACAACATGAGTACCAAGTGCCAAGAGGGCCCCACATCTGGAGGGAGCCAGAACTCTAACCCAAATCCGTCTAAACCCAGAGCCTTCACTCCTCACACCTCTATCACACTGCCTGGCACTCTGATCAGTGTAATGAGATCAGCTGGATTTCAATCTGGTGTAGACATAGTTTCCATGTGCTCACGCTTCCCTTCCTTGCACTTTCAGTGTGGGTTTTAAGGTCAAGGATGTTCTGCGCAGGTGGAACTAGTTGTCACCTGCTCTCTGATTTACTCCAAAACCCCAACATCCAAACCCACACCCTTCCCAAACATGCATACACATGCACATGCAGACACAGACTGTGTGCAGCCCCTCTCCCGAAAATGTAAGTGGTGGGAGGAGAGATTTAAAGCGCCAAAGCACAAAACCTGACCCTGCGTCCTTACACCCACCACCGTCCTGCTGTAGCTGAAGTGACGATTTTTCGGTCATGGAACTCTGCGGGTGCTCATCCCAGCCTAGGAGCTCCTTTGCAATGATATCTTTTCTTCTGATAATTATTATTAAGCAGTGATATTTCTCAAGAATCAGTATCTGTGTCAGACACTGCTAGCTGATCATGAATCCTATTTTCTTGTATTTCAGGCCCCAGCCGGGAATGACTGGTGTATCCTCCAAGTCAGACCCATAAAAGCATTACACACAGAATCCTCCAGAGTCTCCACATACCTGCTGCTGAACATGGCCAGCAATGTGAAGACAGTGGTGCTTTGGCCCCCCCGAGTCCCTGAATAAAATACAAGGAAAGAATCCCCTATATCTATCAACTCTGAGTTGCATCCATGTGATCTGGATTGATGAGCAGGAAATGCAAATCTCCTTCTCTTGATAGGGACACCAGTCATTGGATTTAGATGCCCACCCAATCCAGTATGACCTCATCTGCAAAAACCCTATTTCCAAAAACAGCCCCATTCTGAGGTTCTGGTGGATGTGATCTGGGGGGACGCTGTTCAGCCCAGATACAGACGTGAGCAGCAGGAGCCAAAGCTGGTCCAGGGCCACCTTGGAGGTTCACTACTGCAGCCAGTGACCCTGCGAGTCCGCTGTCACCCAGCTTAATATCGACTCTGCCTTTCCCACTCCACGAAGCCCCCTCTGGCTGTAGGTTCTACTCTCACAGCCCCAAGGAGCCCTGCTGAGCTGAGATACAAACCCCTACTAGTAGCTCTGACCGGTCCTAAGAACTTCAAAATCACACTTTGATGTGCCTGATTAGCATCTCCATGAGGGGTTTCCCCAACTCTAGACAACAAGAACATTTTCTAAACTGAAGTTACCACGTGATCCCTGGCACGATGAGCCACGCCCCCTCAGATAGACTGTCGAGGCCATCTGACCCCACCCTGCACAGTCTTCACGCCCATCCCCTTGGGTCCCCACCTCAGGGCCGCCACTGCCCGAATGAAGAACTGGGAGGATCCCTCTCCCACCTTGTCGTCTTTTCCAAGTCTGTGACCTTGACAGCTGCCACCGTCGGTTTGTCTTTACAAATACACAGCAACGAGGGGCACTCCTTCGTTATAAAATACTCGAGAGCTTTCCATTTCAAATTGTTCATCCTGGTAGGTAAAAGCCTCACAATAGCACGAAGTTCTCTTGCCCTGCATATCAGCAGCCCTTTGTCTTTCTTTATTCAGGTGGTTTCTTCTGCAAACATTATCCGTCTTAGTTCCAGGCATCTTTCAAATGATCTCCTCAGTTTTGGAGTCTTCAAGAAGCCATTCCACAGATTAAATGTAAAAAAAGGCACATCCACAGATAAAGCGGGCCTGTCCCCGCCATTACCTTCCATATGGCAGCCCACCCAAACTACTGCGTAGCTGGAATAAAATCGTTGACGGGTGGGCCTGGCTCCCCAGCTGGAGGTTCAGATTCTGGAGAAAAGGGGCAGATTTTTGGTCGTCCTATGAACCCTAGGGCCTCACACGGACACCTCCTCCCTTCTCAGGGTTTGATAAGTAGGGGCTGAACACTTGCAGAATAAGTATTCCTTGTTTTAAATGCTAAAGTGATGCACATTGAAAATAAGCATCCCACTAGAATCGGTGTTTGCTATCAAACTCAGGTGAAGGCACATTTATCTGTCCTTTTCATTATAAGGAATTCGAATGGTCACCGCCCACATTTAAAATGTTAACAGTCAATTTCAGGAAAAAGAGAAAAACAGAGAGAAGGAAGGGAGAGAGGAGCAGCTTACTGTCCTGTAATCAGAGAAGGTTATCAGTTCCATTTGTTTGTAAATTATTGCTTCTCACCCTGGCCAGGCAGCTCTGTTGGTTGGAGCATCCTCCCCGTGCTCCAGGGTTGAGGGTTCGGTCCCCCATCAGGGCAAGTGAAAGAGTCAACAAGTGAGTGCCTCGATGTCTCTCTATCTTTGTCTCAACTCAGTAAATAAAAAATAAATAAATTTTAAAAGTTATTGCTTCTCAGAAGATGCTCAGAACATTTCCGCATGGGTTCGGTCTGATTAGGTCTTACTTTCCCTCCCACAGTCACAGGTGCCGGGGGTACAGGTGCCAGGGTGGTGCAGTGGAGGCGTCTTCATCGGCTCTGTCCCAGAGCCCCCTGTGCCCCTGCGGGGCCCGCCCGCTGGGTCCCGCCTGGAGCGACGGGCTCCTCACTCGGCCACCAGGAGCATCTCAGACACAGCCTGGCGCACTGGGGTCAGGCACTGGCCTGCAGCAGACCCAAGCAGCTCTGTCCAGTCCCCCCATCCTACTTTTTCCAGAATTTCTTTTCTTCTTCTTTTTGTTCCAGAGTCAGAAACCACACTAGACCTGGTCTATCACTTAGAAAGTTTCATGTTTGGCCCTGGCTGGTGTAGCTCAGTGGATTGAGTGCAGGCTGGGAACCAAAGGGTCGCTGGTTCGATTCCCAGTCAGGGCACATGCCTGGGTTGCAGGCCAGGTCCCCAGTGAGGGCCATGTGAGAGGCAACCACACATTAATGTTTCTCTCCCTCTCTGTCTCCATCCCTTCCCCTCTCTCTAAAAATAAATAATTTTTTAAAAAATCTTTAGAAAGGTTCATGTTTGTAACCACATAAAAGCCTTATGCATTACATATGCAGTGTTTTATTTGCTGAGGAAACATTAGAACTTAGTTGCTGTAGAAACATTACCAATTTGTTAATTCACCCTCTTTTCCAAGGACAAACTTACGCTAGGGAGCAGCAAAGAGAGCTCCCGGCACCAGAAGAACTGCTTCCTGTGGAGACGCAGGGCGCCTCCTGGCTACCTGTCCATGGAGCCCCGCTCGCCCCTGGCCATCCCCCAACCCCCGCAGCTCCACATCCCAGAGTGGAACCAGGTCCTACTCCTGGTTCACGGCACAGTTAGCCAGGCAGGGAAGCAACAGTGGCCTCCCCTCCAAACCGAGGGCAGCTTCTACCCCCACAGCTTCCCCGTCATTGACTTCCCAGGACTCCTGCTTCAGCAGACAGCTCGGCGCCCGCGATGCTGGAGCCGCACCCTAATGTAAGGCTCCCGCGGGAGGGGGACCCTGGTCCCCTTCTTCACGGATGCACGCCATGCCTGAAAGAGTGTCCAGGCCATGGGTGCTGCCTGATGAATGCGTCAGGAGTCACAAACATTGGCTATCATGCCATCGTGCAGACGAGTTTTCTGTGGGCCAAGGGCACAGCGGCCCCTGCAGCAGAAGGCACAGGGGGTCCATACCACCAGGGGGCGGCCACAGGCCACCAGCAGAGTGGTCCCACCCCCTCTCCTCGGGTCCCGGAGCCTCCGGGGGCAGTCCAGCACAGAGATGCCGGGGGCGTGACGTCTCTGTGCTGCTTCAGAGCTCCTGGTACCTTCTCGGCCCGTGGGAGGCTTTCAGGGCCAGAGAAGTAGAAGAAACCCTTTACCTTTGTGTCTTTCCAAAATAGAAAGGCATTTTATTATTCAGTATGAAAACTATTTTTTCAAGGACTCCCACTAATTTTAATCAATAATGAGCCCAGAAGACTGATCATCAATGAATGAAAACATGCCGAAATCTCTGCGCAGGTAGACCATCCCCTCTTTTTACTTTCCGAAGTCTCTGTGTGAGGCCGCGTTTTACACCGTGGGAAGACAGGACCCTACATCAGAGAAAAGCTTACACGGCTGTCCAGACGCTCCCTCCCTCCCGGCACATTTCAAGAGCAGTTGTCTTTGCTCTGAGAGATGTTCCTTCCTCCTCTTCAAAAAAGTAGGAGAAATTGTACTTCTTTTTTAAAGAGGCATGGAGAGCAGTGTTGCAAATAAAGAAACACACCATAAAGTGCCATTCTAAAGCTTAAACACATCAGAAACACTTAGTGGAATACATTTAGCCACACTAAATCGCCATGGAATTACCTGCTACAGCGAAGTTCTTACAAGGAGGCAGGCAGACTAGCCTCTCCAGTGAGTCTCCAGTGCGATCGGCGGCCACAGGCTGATTCCAAACACGGCAGAGAGAAATGCCACAGGACTGGCCCTCAACGCCCGGGACTCAGATTCTGATGGACACTTGAGGGCAAAGATCTCGAGATAGTGAATTTCCCAGTACTTCCGAAAAATCTCTATTGGAGGCCATGTGAGAGCAATCTGTGTGTGCCGGGTCAGGCCAGCAGCAGCCTTAGTGGTGAGCGTGGAGATCAGGTCCTCTCAGACGAGCTCCATGGCGTCTAATGCCGCGATGTGCCGGCATGTGAATCCATGACGCAGCAGATTTTCGGAGGGACTGCTAGCCCGTGTGCCCCAGAGGGTATAGGCCGCCACGTGCCCACGGGGCTCTCCCCCACCCAGGACAGCAGGGAGCTTGCTTATTCGGTTAGCAAATCCATGAGAAGCTCATTTGAAATCTAAACCACTGGGTTGTGAGTTACAATGATTTTATCAACTATCTTCCTTATTTTAATTCCACTAGTCCCCACTGCCATCTAATTCGACTTCTCGGCTGAGGGAAACATCAGCTACCGCAGGGCCTCCCACTTCCAGAATAGAAGCTCCGGGAACAAAATCACTGGATCTCTGGTCAGAGAAACCTCCTCCTAAATTAAGCAGCAGCATCACAAATCAGGCCAACTATTCCCACAAAGGCGCGTGATGAATGTCGGCGTACCACGGTTGGGGTTTCTTCTTGTTTCTCCCATTCGCCTCCTCCTCCTCCCTTTTGCTTCCTAATTTCAAAATTACTTTTGCTGACTTGAAAAAAATTGGAAGCTTTACTTAGAAAGATTTTTTCTGTATAAATATAAATGTGAGCCTTGCACAGTGAACTTGAGATGCCAATGCAAGAACACGTGCCACAGCTGCCTGCCTGCAGAGTTGCCGGGGAGCACGGCGTCACACATTCGTCAGCTCTGCTGCTCCGCCCACAGGCAGCTGCGGTCACATTCTTTGCTCCGGAATCTGTTCTACTCTTCTCTGTGATCTCCTTTGCTCAAGTACAAAGGCAGACACCGAGAGATGATATGAGAAAACTCACGGAGCAGCAACTCAATCAATCGATCAATCAATTGGTACAGAGTGTGTGTCCCTTGCAAGGCACTGGGCTAAACATGATGTGCAAATGCACAATGGTATTGTCTATCCGCAGGGAAAAACCATCTGTAAAGGAGACAGAATAAGAAAAAACAGAAAGTGTAATTTACAACACAGGCCATGGAGAAAACATTAGAAAAAACGCAGAGAAGGAAGTAAAGCCACACATTGATGGCTGTCCCTGGCTGCCTCACCCACAGCAGGCCAGGCCGGGAGTAAGGGGGTGACCACGACAGCCTCTGAGTCCATCCCAAGGGAGCTCCTCTGTGACCATTGTCCACTCAGGTTTAATTACCAGTGTTGACACATTTGAGTCCTGTCCTTGGCTGGGACTTCAAGGACAATGTAGAAACTCCAGAAACTCCCCATGATTTGGTGCCTGCTTCCTTGGCCACTCTGGGGAAATTGGAGCAGGAGAATATGGAGCATGTGGGCTCCCCCTTCACCCCCATTCTGGGAGACGGTCACAGGCTGTGTCTCTTGTTTCCTCCACAGAGGAGCTGGGCACCAAGTGGGAGCCGATTGCAGAGGAATGAGGTCGCATGTAGTTTTAGGGGCAGCTGTGATTAACCCACCCGGTCAGTCCCCTGCTCTTCACAAGGACTTAATAAACATCTCTTATTATAGCCGCATAAATGAGTATTTGAAGTAGAGTTATAGGAACCATCACACGAACCTTTAAAAAGTGTTTGATGCAAATGTTTACTTTTTTTTTCCAAAAAGAGTGTACCAATTAATATTCCAACCAGCAGTCAACAAGAATAGACTCATACAACCTGGCCAACACTGAGTAGTAATACTTTTTAAAATAGTTTCCAGCTTGATATTTGAAAATGCTGTTTAATTTTTCATGTCTTTGAATACCAGTCAGGGTGACCTTTATTTTTATTGACGTTTACTAGTCGGTTGTATTTTTTTGTCATTGTTGTGAGTTATTTGTTCTTGTCCTCCAGCAATTATTCTCTGGAGGTTTTCCTCTGAATTTTTTCGCACCTGGGGAACACAAATTAGAGTGATAGGCAAGAAAGGAGCCCCTGCTGTCAGAGCTACAGCATAGGCGCGGGGCCAGATGGCCAAGTTTTTATTCCCGGGTCTAGTGCTTATGAGCTGTGCACCCTTGGTCAAGTTACTCAACCACTCTGTGCTTCCAGTTTGCTCAACTGGAGATAACAATCCTATCTCACGGGATTATTGTAAGGATTCAATGAGGACTGTAATAAGAATTAGATGAGGCAGTATATGCGATGGGAAATGATCTATCAATCTCTTCCCTCAGTTTATCACTACCTCTGCCTTCAGAGTAGTTTGTCAGTGAGCTTTATAGTCCAACCTCCATCTATTGTACACAACACTGTGAGGACATGAGCTTAGGAAGATAAGGAACATAATTTGTATATCTTCTTGATAAATGTTTGCTTTTACCTTTAAGACACGTTCTTCTTTATCCTTCTTAATGCTTCCCCCATAACGTTTTCCTGGGCACTAGCCTGCCTTTCTTTAAGACAATACCTTGTCATTTCTTTCGTTCTTTCTTCACTTTGACCCTCTGCACCCTGGCGTTCTAGGCGCACAGCTCCTTCCTACAAACAGCAGAGAGCTGGATGTCTCTTAATCCACTCAGAGACAGTTTGCCTTTAACAGATGAGTTTAATTTACTTCTCTTTTTTAATGTTGTGAATAGTGTATTCTTCTCCATTACACTCTAGTTGGTTATTTTTTCTGTAATATGAAAGCTATCGGTTTCTGGGTGTAAAGTGCATGTCCTACCCCCTGATGAATTATGGTTGGAGTTAGTTCCATTACAGCTTCACTTCTGAGACAGACTTTGTCTTTTCCATGTTTCCCTTCATTTGTATTAACTCTTATTAATATACATACATGTATACACACAGATTATATATATTCCATTTATATCTATCGAATTATACATATTCAAGTTTCATAGATATATGTGTGTATGTATCCAGATCTATATGTGTATATATACACATGTATACATATGTACATACTCATATACATGAGATCTGTTCAGAAAGTAATATCCAGCTATGTAATATGAAAGAGACATTTACTGAAGAAGATGTAAGAGACAAGAAACATTGTACACAGGACAATGATGCCTCAGTCCCCTTCAAAGTAGGTACCTTGGGACCTCACAGAGTTCTCCTGCCTCATTGTATTTTCCTGAATCTCACTGACAGTCTGAAATCTATTCCCTTTCAAAGGTGATTTTAGTTTGGGGAAAAGCCAGAAGTCGCAGGGCACCAAATCTGGGCTGCAGGGGGGCTGAGTCACCTGGGTGATTTGATGTTTCACCAAAACACTCTGACTGAGACGTGATGCATGAGCGGGCACATCATCATGCTGAAGCTGCCAGTCACCAGTTGCCCACAGCTGCGGCCTTCTGAATCATCTGAATAGTTTCTGTAGATCAGCGTTCAAGCTTCATGCAAACTTTGATGCAGATTCATTGCTCTACTTGCTCAGTCATTGACACTGACAGCCACACAGCACACATGCTCACTCAATGACCCCACTGACTAGTACAGTGAAGTTGTCATTGTTCACACATGCGCATTCCAGTCCACTCTCCTTGGCTGCTGGGTTACATTGATGTCACGCAAACCATTCTCATTATATTAATAATGGCTGGAATTTTCCAGACAGACCTCATATATATATATACATACACACTCACATCGTATCTTTCAAAAAACTCTGGGTTTTTGCTGCTTTTTCCTTCTCTCTCACCCTCCCTGCACATCTGTAGGCAGCACTGCTCCCCACAGATTGGAGGTTCCCAAGGAGCGATGTTTCCTCGAAGGCACCAAATCCAGGGCTGCACATTCCCTGCCCCCAGCGCCAGACTCAGGCTGAGCTCCAGCAGCTGAGAGTCTGTGTCAGACTCCCTGTTCATGAGTGTGATTTTGTCTATATTTCGTTTGAGCTTCCCACTCCCCTCTTCTATTTTCTTGGCACCTCTGAAGCCTCCCATCCCCCGTTTGCCACGCCCGATGGCTTTGTGATGGCGATGGACGCTCTTCTGGAATTTGGCATGTACTTCCGCACTGGTAGGGACCTGAAGTCTCCGGAATTCTCTGTCTCCCAGTAAATGGAATGGTGGGACTTGGACTTGTGCTCCTCGGTGTCTCTATGAAGAGATTCTGGCTGAAGTCCTTACCCTTTTCCCCTGAACAAAATAGCTCGCCTATCCCATCACCTCATGACATTAATTTCTCCCGAAGAACAGGCATTCCCACCGCTATTCCTTTGTAGATGATCTGGCCTTTAGATTTGGCAGATGTTTAGGTGTTCGTCTTCCTATCACGTGGTTCACAGTTCTCCTGCGACAGGCCTATGAGTAAATTTTTATTTATGAAGGAGTCTTGTGCTTTTTCAGATCAGTGATTCATGTTTTTCTTCAGTTTCAAAAGATATCTTCCCCATTATTTTATTTTCTTTCTGTAACCCTTATTTAATACACGTTAAAACTTCAATTTTTACCCCAATGCCCACTGGCTTTTCTTGGTAGTAACAAAACCTGAATTTTTACTTTTGCTCACTGGAGCCATGGCCCTGCCCAGGCATCTGGCCAATGAGCAGAGCACTTGGAAAATCGTTTCATCTCTGTTATCAGCTATTCCTATTTACTGTGAGGAGTTAATAGTGCAGGCAGATTAAATAATGCTGTTTCCAACATAACCATTCTCTGTAAGATCATTTCAGGTATCAGTAGTGAGCCTACTGTCGGCATCTCTTCAAACTGCACCACACAGGTGTTCTGTTCTACGTGTGGAACAACTCGTGGGGATGACATTCATTAACATCAGTGTAATTTCAGTGACAGGACCACGCACGGTCAGAGAACTCAGGACACAGCTTTGTACCCGGAGACCACAGATCTCCCAACGTACCCCAACTCTGCCATTCCCTGCTGCCGACCTGAACAAATCCAGTTAAATTTTCACCCTCAGTCACTTCCGCTGTGACATAAAGAGTGACCTAATAGAATAAATAATAAAAGTATCTTGCACAGTCCCTGAAGAAGATTATTTTTTAACTCGGAAGCCCTGCATCGGGCAAAGTTTAACAGAGGTCATGCGGGATTCCTCTCAGCCAGTTCATCAAACTTTCAACATCCTTCACTCTAGTGGTGGCACCCAGATATGCAAATGCAAGGTTACATTAGAACCCTGGGAGTGTTGACGCCATCGTTCCTAATGACCCAACACGCGCCTTTGACCAGTGTGCAAAACGAGACAGCTAGTGGCAGAAAAAACAGCGACGAGCCCAGATCACCTGACTCTCTTTCTCAGTGGTTTTCCATTACCTACACTAATTTGGATCACACTGGCTCAGAACATGCACTCACCTTAAAGACCTGGTATTGTAAAGTGGTTTTTCTATATTTTAAATATCACATAGGTTTCCATCTCCAGTTATCTATCCTCCATTGCTTCATGAAATCAATGTAGGAAACATCTAGAATACACAATCTATATAATTAAATATGCGTTAATAATCATACATATAATACATATTCACTCACAACATTAAGGAGTTTCATTCACATTAGCAATAGGTGCTTATATAGTTAGCTTCCACCGAAGAGAGAAGCCAACAGCTGTCCAAACACATTTAAGAGAACATTTTTTTCACTTTATTATATCAAACACACAGTTGCTGCCAAATTTGTTCTTTCCTCTGAAACATTGTCATTACCTGGTAAATGCCCCAGCTGCCAGTGACTCTTTGGGATAGACTGTGGCGTCGACCGGGGGATAGCGCGGAAATAAAGTGAGTAGCTTATTCTTATTTGCCAGAACATTGAAAGTTGTTACCATTATCCCCCTTCTTATTTTAGAATCTTTTATGCTGTTCTCCACTCATTCCAAAACGGACACATTGCAAATGGAAAATTAGTGGGCAACTGATAAGGACTTGGTAATTATATGGCTGCTAGGTGGTAAGATTAGGAGCCTATAATTTAAAGCAATCACGGAGGAAGCTTTCTAATTCATACAGGGCGGAAAAGAGGGTGGGTTTGTGCTGACGAAAACCGTCTCCGTCCTCACTGGCTGTTATCTGCACACAACACTTTCTGCGCTGTGAATGTGCCTTGACTGCTGAAACAGATGCTCGTGTGCCTGGCTGAGAAGCAGCCGTCAGTAAAGGAACTAGAGCGCAGGGAGTGCGCCGCGCCTCACAACGCTAGCCTGTAATTATGACATCGCTAACATTCCGGCCAGGAATGGCCCCGGAAAGCTGTTTCTTTCCACCTTCCCGTGCACCACACCGCATGCGTTGGGCAGTGAATCTTGTTCCTGATCTCCACTGTGAAATGTCCCTTTTATCCTCGATTCTGAAGGATGAAGAGCGTTTAACAAAAGCCCCAGGGGACTGATGTGAGCTCACTCACCCTTGCAGAGGCCAGGCCAGCAGGTTGCAACACAGAACGCCAACCGGTCGTTTACAATGAGGAAGATATAGACGACATTCCAACGATGAGCATACGTGAGCCTGGTCTCCAGGGACCCTCCTGTCCTGGAAACAGGCTTGGGGGGTGGGGGGCACGCCCCTTGACAAGCACACATGGTAACTAGCAAATATTTCTGAAGATGATCAATGCATTTATGTGTGTATCTCTTTTCTTTTTCAATTTAATCTTCATTGTATTTTTTCCCTTAGCCTTTAGTCTCCTTACACAATCCTTCCCCCGCAATCACCACACTGTTGTCCATGTCCATGAGTCCTTTTTCCTGTTTGCTCCACCCCTTCCTCCTCACCTCTCCCCCCACAGCTGTCATCCCGCCGTCCCTCTGTGAGTCTGTCTCCACTTTGCTTGTTACTTCAGTTTGTTCATTAGAGTCCGCATGTGAGTGAAATCATAGGGTACTTGTCTTGCTCTGCCTGGCTTATTTCACTCAGCATGATGTTCTCCAGGTCCAGGGGATGTTCCGGCTTGCCTGTGAAAGCTTTGCTGTATAAAAAGAGAAAATGTAAAATATCGGTGTTTGGGTTCATGATTAGATATACCTCTGGGTTGTATTTAAAAAGAAAATACCTAAAATTACACTAAAAAGAGATTTCTTCATGAAAACTTCATGGGCTTCTAGAAAAAAATTAAAATAAAACAAAAATACGCTCTTTGGGGTTCCTGCTTTTCCGTCACCTAGGACACCAAAGTTACACAGGATGTTACAGTTTTGAAAATTTGACCGAGAACCGCAATAACCCATCCTCGCTCAAGTTTGTGTGTTCCTGGGATCTTACTGCAGAATCACCGACAGAAGAGACCCTGGGCTACTGAGATATCAAATCAAAGGTCGCTTATATCATAAAGCAGGAATAATTGTACCAAAAACCAGCAAATGCCTAGATCATCCTGAAATACACTTTATGGGGTTATTTATCCCTTCCTAAGTACCAATTTGAATACATCTTTCATGCTCACCTCAGTCGAGAGCGTCCCTGGCCCACGCTGTTTTGCATGCTGCGGCTCCAGAGTGCATCGCAGACGTGTGGGCACCACGGCGACCTCAGGGGTGGGCCAGAAGCTCTCTGCTTCCCTCTGGGGACGCCGTGCAGTGAAGTCTCACGGTTGGCCGGCGTCAGGATGAGCGGTGTCAGCTGATGACTGACCGCGTGCTGCTTTGGGGTGAACCTTCCCTGGAGGCACCCAGCCCCGGGGTGAATGAGTGATGCTATGTACCTGCTGGGATGGGCGCACCCTCTGGCTCCAACTGCCGGGCCCGCAGGATGCAGAAGACGCCACCTGCCCATGTCCGTGGGGTCTCCTGTGAGACTGAGTCACAGTTCTCGGTGGCTCGTCAAGCACATCCCTTGACAGTGAGAAAGAGCCACCGCGGCGGTGGGAAAGTGGCTGCACCTGGATGGGTTTCGGCTACTCGGTGATTGTGACCATCAGCACGTCATCCTAGTTGGGGCACCCTCTGTCTTCACCTGTGTGGACGCACCGCACGGAGCGAGACCCCTCTCCTCGTCCTGCGTGGGCCATCAGTGCCACGTCTCCCAGGGCGGGCGGGCCTGGCATTCACTCATTAAAAACCTCTGTTCTCGGGCACTTCTGCACTGTGAACTTCAGAGAAAGTCTCATCCATTTCCAAAATAGTAGTAATAGTAATGAGGCATTAAAATATGGTTGAAACTTTGCTAAATAAATAGGTTTGGCTACTTATTGAGTCAGAATCAACACTTTACAATGTTTTGAACTCCATCCCTCCAGCACAAGAGGGCCAGACACGCACACAGCAGTGAAGAGTAAAAACAAGACAACAGGGGTTACATGCAGATAAGAAAATGGGGAGGGAACGCACTGGCTGCTGTAAAGACAGGTGATTTTAAGGGCGCCAGGGGCAATTTAAAAGCAAATGTTTATTAAATATTTGATATGTGCCCGGCTCCATTCTAAATCACTGTGCATACAGGGACTTGTTTGACCTTCCCAACAACCCATGTGGGAAAGATAGATAGATATGGCAATAGATGGATGACGGACAGACAGACAGAAGAGGAGCAAAATGAGAGAGTTCAGGTAGAGAGATCCTTTTCAGACGAGGAACGCACTCGAGGTCAAACACTGAGGAGCGGCCGTCTCCATACCGCCGCCAGACTTCCAAGCAAACGAGCGGACAGCAGAGCAGGACGGGGCAGAGTCAGCCTGCGGAGCGAGCCCTGCACCTGCGGCCTGTGCGGGTCACAGGCACTGGCTTGCTTGTGCTAGCTGGAGGGAGGAGGGAGGTTCCGAACAGGAGTGTATGGTGTGACTCCCCAGGAGAAGGCCCAGTGTTTCCAATCAGGCCATATTCCAATGGGGACAGCCCTCTCCACCCCTTGGTGAGCCCCGCAGGGCAGAGAATTCGGCTGAGAGGGGCCGGGAGCAGGGAGCAGCGCAGGGAGGAGTGTTCTGCAGGGGCATCAGCAGGGAGCACACCCTTTCAGCACTTACTGGAACATGAGGACAGCCACAGAAACCAGGGCTTACACGTGCACCACAGAGGGAGTGTGGGGACAGACCTGAACAAGGGTGGGCACCGTGGGGCAGGCCTGTGAGCCAGAAACGGGCAGCCTTCAGCACGGCGGGCAGAACCACGGGCACAGGAGACCTTCCTGGACCAGAGGGCCACCAAACTTGACCTGAAGAGATGACTGCCTGATACTCGTTAACCATAGGACTAAGGTCCGGTGGAACCTGAGGAAGAGTGGGACCTTCACACCTTCTCAGGAGCAGGTGCACAGATGCAGTTCTCACACCTGGAAAGAATAGCCCTGCCCTCTCAATCCACAAAATAGCCTCCTACTCAATAAGGACTTTCCTTCTTCACAATCCACAGGGAATGGGGTCTTGGCACATTTTAAAAATATTCTGGATGGGTGGGCGCCATCTGAACAATTATAGTCCAAGAGTCAAAATCCCAGTGACCGCAGTGGGTAAATCCAAGTTTCCCGCAGACAGTCGCTCTATTCAGGCGACTACACTATACCCTCAGCTGAACCCGTTCTACCTAAGGAATTAACCAAGCACCAGCCACGGGCAAATGTAAGCTGCTTTGTTGTTCTGTAAGCTGGTCCAAGAGTTCTCAACATTGCTTCTGGAATCCAGATTTCTCGGGTTTAGAGGGGCCCTAATTTGCTGAAGCTAATCACATTTACCAAATCCGCACTGCTGCATAAGCCTCTTACAGCCGGAGGACAGAACGTAATCTTACATAATCAGGAATCTCACCCTCCATTGGGCCTCCGTCTCATTAGATGCAATTGCCCCATGTGGGTGACAGGGCAGAAGAGCCGGGACACCAGCCAGAGCCAAAATTATTGAAACTGGAGGAAAGATGATTTGGAAAAACCACAGAAAAAAACAATCCCCGTAATTTTCACCCAGACTCGTTCACGCGAGGCCGAGTTGATTTGTTGAGGGGCATGGTTTGGACAGTTTCTCCTTGACTCCAGTTTTTTTTCACCCAAGATTCTTTCTGCTTGTGCCTGCCCCGCCAGCTTGTTGCTCCACCATCTGTATTGTCCAAGACTCAGAGGACGGGACATCACACAGGATGCAATGGCAAGCTTTATGCAAATTGTTCCAACCCCAGAATCCTGTTTCTTTTCCCATGAAGGAAAAACGAGTGAAATGTGAGAAGAAGATGGTAACCGGATCTGATTCAGCCCATTTAACCTCCTTACGAGAATAAAAAAGAAGCAATACAAACATGTGTTTGGGCCCCTCTGTTTTCCGTGGTGACTGCTAACGGGACCCTCAGAACCTCCGTCTTTAATCAGAAAGGCCTGTGTCATACGATGGAATCCCAGCATCCGCGAACCATTTTAAACCTACGAAACGTGCTGCTGGTTGCTGCACCAGGCCAGTGTTCCGCTCAACCTCCGCCGGCATCACAGAGTCCTGTTCTTCCAGTGCTCCCTGCTTAAAATAGACAATCCCGGGATCCCTCCAGAAATGCATATTGAATGGACTGTGGGCTGTGTCTTCATATTTTAGGGCTTTTTTTGTCTTTGAATCCCTGGTGGTTCCATGTCAACCACGTTTTGCTGGGCACCTGTCACCAACCTTTGTTTCAGACGCCCACTGAGCCCCCAGCATACGTGTCACTTTCGATAAGCTGCAGGAAGGCGGTGATGAGCAGGGAATGCATAAATCCAGGGGCCATCAGATGGCATCTTCTTATGACAGCAAAGAGGTGAAAAAGCAGTGCTTTCGGGGAGTGAAATACT
Source organism: Micronycteris hirsuta (assembly GCA_004026765.1). Lineage (NCBI taxonomy): Eukaryota > Metazoa > Chordata > Mammalia > Chiroptera > Phyllostomidae > Micronycteris > Micronycteris hirsuta. The sequence continues at coordinate 56,604 of PVJI01001085.1, forward strand.
GGCAGGCAGACTACATCTCGTTACTATTTTCACAATGAAAGTGACCCTATACTTTTGGATCTGTTAACAAGTAACTGCATTACCCTGGAAAAATCACTTCACATCTCTGAAAATTGCCGTACTCATTTTGCAGTGGGCAGATTTGACTAGATAAACTGCCCGATCCATTTTCTCCCTAAATTGTGTGCGGTTTGAACACGGCCTCGTGAACAGGTCTGACAGTTGACAACAAATGACTGATAGTCTGTCTCGTGTCCTTTTATAGACAAAAACCAAAAGCAGTGACTCCCCTGCCTCCTCACTTTCTATGCTCCCCACCCCAGACCCCGCCACGACCGTGAGCTCTGCCTCACCAGCTCAGAAGCCACTGTGGCCCACAGTGACATTATTTACTCCATGATGGCTCTCCACAGACGTGCACGGCACACCAGCCAAGCACAGCGGGCTGCTCCAAGGTGGCACGTCAAAAATTTTATTTATGCAAATTTGCAAATTGCAGATCGACAAGTCACTTTGTGTAAAAGACTCTTCATTCGTGTCTCGGAGTGAAGCAGCAGGCTGACAGGATGCATCTTCAGGGCTCCACGGTGAGCCCAGGCTGCCGGGTGTGGGCAGCATCCGTTCCTGCACAGAGCACTGTGCACAGATGAGTAATGAGTGATCGAAGGGAACCAAGTGGGGTCATGTGCATAGTGACCTGGATCTATTGACCAGCAGCAGAAGCAGTGCATGGCGTGTCATTCCCAGCACTGAGCAATGCGGGCGGGTCTCCTGGTCCCACCTCACCTGGAGTCTCCAAACCAGGCGTGGTTGTAAGAATATGTGGTCTTGCTCTGCCGCACGCAAGCTCTTGCAGGTGCACTGTCACCAAGCCGTTTGGAAAATCTCCCCCATAGAACGCACACACGAAGAGGATGTTGGGAGTGGTGCGGTGGGCGACCTACAAAGGACGAGACAGAAGCAGTCATTCCTCAGCTGAAAAGTTCATGGACACTCAGAGTGGAATTGACTGTCACTTCCTGAGCTGTCAGTCAAATTCAGAATCCAGCATTGCATGCAAGACTATTTGGCCCAGAATCTTTGGGGCACAACACAGGACGAGCTCCTCAGTAAGGCTGGGAATCTGCGGGGCGGGGAAGCAGAAGAGGAAGTGTGAGCTCCCAAGCTGTATTTGACCTGCCCGACACTGTGAACCGACAAGCAGAGGGGACTATAATAAAGCTCTCCTGATTCCTAAACAAGCAGCTCTTCTGACTGCTTTCCAGCAAACAAAGAACTCAAGGTCATGCAGATGACCTTCTCTGTTCCCAATATTCTAAAATATATTCCTAGATAGAAAATCCAGTAAAATATGACAGCAACATCAAATCTGTGCACTGTAGAATTACTTAAACTAAATTATATTTTCCTTTTATGGCATCAGCTTACTTTGATTATCCTTAAATAAGGAACTCTGAAAATCACTGTGTTCTTGGAGGCCCAGTACATAGCCTCTCTTCCTCACTTAAGAGCTGAGACAATTGAGAAATAAGCAAACAAGCAAGCATGGTGAAAGCAAAACAAAAACAAAAACAAAAAACGTGGAAATCCAACATAATATCTTTGAAGGACAAACTAATATTAAAGAGTTTTCAGGCAATAGGATTACTCAGATTAATTCACAAAATCAGGAGATGAGTCTAACCAATAAGAGGCAATAATGGACTGGCATCCTTCCTGCTATTTTTGGGGGGCAGTAGAGGTTCCCGGATAAGAGCTAGCGGTGACTTAGGGGAGCAAAGAGTGCCTGTTTCCAAGCAGGCCCTCCCACTCAAGCAGAGGGGGACGCAGCTGTGCCGTTCACACCGCGCTCTGCTTTCCACTAAACTCACACGGGAGAGGAGGAAGTGCAGAGGGGCCGGGAGTGATTCTGTAACAAAGCCTCTCCCACTTGGGAGGAAACTTCAGGAGTGGGAAAAAGGCATTCTCTGGTAAAAACTAAAAATGACTCAGTTGCTCCTGTAGAGCTATTACTGAGGACTCTATGGGTGCCTTACATAAAATGTAATTTTTATTGGAATCTATGAACGAATCCTTACCTGATATGAGCCCCAGATCAGATATATATTTGGAGCCTTAACAGCACACGTGTTTAACCTTTTCGCTGTCTACAACGTACTCCCAGATGCCCCCCTCGCCTCTCCTCCTCTTCCTCCTTCTTTCTCTTCTACTTCTGCTTCTCCTTTTTGTTTTTTCTCTTCTCCTTGCCCTCCTCTCTCCTTTCTCTTCTTAGTTAGTTGTTGCCAGCATCCAATACCCTCACATTCTCACATATGACCCACCCTTGAAGGCCACCTGAAGTACTTTAATAACAAGGTGAAATACTAAATAAATAAATACTGGATTTACCTCATAAAACAAATACACCCTGACAAACGATATGCCAAAGAGGCATTTTCCACACACCACAATGCATTTCATCTTAAGAGTTCTGATTTTCTGTCAAAATCAGAACAAAACACTGAGCTTTTCTTTCCACACTGGAACCATTACTTGACAAAATCAATTGCTCTTCTTCTCCCACTCCCAAGGCCCACGCGTCACAAATATAATTCCCCAGCTCAGATATCTTTTTGGCATTTGCACTTGAGTGTCTGCAGGCATCTCAGAGGTAACACATCTTCAAATGAAGTGATGGCCTCCCTTCAAAATCTCTCCCCATAAAATCCCCTTCTCATGGAAATGCCCTTGCTGTGCGACCTCCGAAAAGTGCAGGCACCCGCATTTGCCAAACACATCAAAATATATGCTGAAACGAGTGCTTTTTACCGTGAGCTGATTTCTAAAATTTTACATGAAGACCACTTCCGTAGCGGCAGCAGGACCAACGGCCCGCTCTCCGGTGAAGCAGGCGTGGCTGGTGAACATCCTCTTTGAACCGTCACGGTGCATCTCCAGCAATAGTCCTAAGTGCACATAGCAAATGCATGAACATTTCCTCAAGAAAATGAATGGAATCTCAGTAAGAGCAGGAACAGTCTGTGACATCTGCGCATGACCGACTCCTTTCCTCCTTCCCTCTCACCTCAGTGACAGCAGTGCCCCATGAGAGGGTATGAGACGTGCATGGCTTCCCCCCCCACCCCACTCCCATGGGAGGGGGGCCACCCTATCTCCCCAGTAAAGGAAAGCCACCAGGATGCCTCTCCCAAAGGCCCTGGTCCAGGCTGCATGGGCTTCTTTTCAGGCCAGGGCGGCAGGGGCCCCTGGGCTCTCATCCCACCCAATTCTCATCACCAAGCAGAAGCTCAGTCTCAGCACAGCAGACGGAGGGTTTCTGGGCCCCGATGCTCTCATCCCAGCCCAGCGCCCTTCTTATGCCCTTCAGGGTGTCCCAGAAAAGCAGCACCCTGTCCTGGCCCGAGCTCAAGAGCAGTGGTGTGGACATTTTGCCCAGCGGAAGGGGAAGGCCATTAAAACAGGTGGCTCCAAAGTTCCCCCCAAGTGAACTAACCTTATTGGGAACAACAAGACAAACATCAACTCCAATGGTGTTTCTGTGAACAGTGGAAAGTGTGGTGGTGAGTGAATGAGAGGAGGCTTGCAATTCCGTCAGAATGACAAGCTAAACTATCCACCAGCTAGAAGCTCACCACAGAGAGCTGTGAAGGGTGAAGGCTAAGGAGAGCCTCTCGGGGTCAGAATGACCCTCAAGGCCTGGACTCAAGACTACCCCTCACAGTGACTGTAATTTTACAGGCACAGACAATGGAAAAATTTATGTTCTAGAGCACTGTTGAAAATAATAGAACAAATCACCGAGCTATTAATGCAGGCTACATAGATGGCATATAAATAGAGGGAAATAGATATTTTTTTAAAATCCTCTGCTAAAATCAACATCATTCAGTGGTCCCCAAGGATGCTCCTTGCAGGGGAAATTGACCTCACAGAAATAGTCCAGCCAAGTCAACATGCAAACAACAAAAATAGCAGTTCTGGGGGGACAAGGATGATCAAAATTCCAATATCAGGTGCTATAATATAATATGTAAAACATCCAGTTTTTACAACAACAAAAGTGGTGAAACAAGGAGTCTGGGAAGTGTTACCTGAACACAAGAAGAAAACAAGTGAAAGCAGGCAACTAAAACGGCTTGTGAGTGAACCCCAGTGTCAGAATTAGCAGACAAGGCTTTGAAGAAGCAAATAAAATTTGTTCAAAGACCAAAGAAAATTATACTTAGAGGTGTAAAGGAAAGTATGATGAAAATGTCTTATCAAATAGAAAACAGAAATAAAGAGATAGAAATTATAAAAATAACCAAATGGAAATTCTGGAGCTGAAAAGTAAAGTAAATTAAATGTAAAGTTTACTAGAAAGGTTCAACAGTGGATTTGACAGTAGAAATGAACAGCATCTCAGAAAAATGCGGGACACCGTTAAGTGCTCTAACCACATATATAATAAAACTACCAAAGGAGAGGAGAGAAAGGAAGAAGTAGAAATATATATTTGAAGAAATAATGCCTAAAACCAACCCAAAATTAAAGAAAAATATTAATCTACACATTCAAGAAGCTCGGGAACTCCAAGTAGGATAAATACAAAGAGATTTAGACCCAGACAAATGATAATAAAAATTGTTGACTTATACAGACTAAAAGAAGATCTTGAAGGCATTGTGAGAAAAACAACTCATCACATGCAACAGAACCCCCAAAAGATTAACGTCAAAGTCTTCATCAGAATGATGGGGGTCAGAAGGCGGTGAGATGACATAATCAAAGTACTGAATGTCATAACCAGCAAAAACACATTCAAAACTGAAAGCAAAATAAAAACACTCTCAGACACATAGAAACTAAGCAAATTCATCACCATGGCCTTGGTGTACGTGAGCTACTAAAAGAAGTCCTTTGGGCTGAAAAGAAGTAATCCTAAGCAGTTGGATTTTATTAAAAAATAGTACCATAAAGGTACTTATATAACTATAAAAGACAGTATAAATACATATATTGTCTCCTTTCTTCTCTTAACTGATGTGGAAAATGATCATGCCATGAAAAGACATGAAGGAAACTTAAACGCATATTACTAAGTGAAGGAACCCAATCTGCAAAGGCTACAGACTTTATGACCCCAACTACATGACATTCTAGAAAAAGCAAAACTATGGAAACAACAGAAAGATCAGTGGTTGCCGGGGTGGGAAAAAGGTGAGGTGATAAATATGGGGAGGGAAAAGGATTTTTACATAGGTATTGCAATGATACATCCAAGTCATTATGCATTTGTCTGAACCTATAGAATGTGCAGCCTCAGGAATGACCCACGATACAAGCTTTGGACTTCAGTGATGCTACTGAGTCAGGGCAGGTTCGCCCTTCACAGCGCATGTGCCACTTCTGAGGAGGATGTTGATAGTGGGAAGTCTATGCACGTGTGGGGTAGGGGTTATGTGGGAAATCTTTGTACCTTCCCTGCAATTTTGCTTTGAGCCAACGCTGCTTTAAAAAAAATTTTTTTTAATAATACACATTACATGCACAACCAAGTCGTTTTTGACCAGTTTATCAACACAAGTCAATAAGAAAAGAATAGTATTTTCAAAAATGGTGCCAAGATTATCTGGATATCCGTGTGCAGAAGTATGAAACTGGGCCCCTCCCTCACACCATACCCACAAATTAACTCAAAATGGATCATAGACCTACATGTAACCCTCATATTGTGGGATCGGAAACTGGCAGAGCCCCTTGGAAATCAGCCTGGGGCTGGCATAAAATGATAAACATACAGTTACCGTATCAGCCAGCCATTTACTCCTACGTACGCACCCAAGAGAAATAAACATTTGTCCGCATAAAACAAATCTGTACATGAATATTCATAGCAGCATTATTAATAATAATGGTGGGAAAGAAGTGGAAACAATTTAGAAGTCTACCAACTAATGGATACGACCATCAGAAGTGTTCCCCTGCAATGGGACATTGTTTGGCAACACTGGTGACGAAGCACTGCCACATGTCACAGCCTGGGTGCATCTTGAGGACGCTCTGCTAACTGGAACGAGGCGGCCATAGAAGACCGTACACTCTGCGGTTCCATCCACGGGAAGAGTCCAGAACAGGCACATCCGCAGGGAGAGAGCAGATTGTCAGTGGGTGCGCAGGGCTGGGGGTGAGGGAATAAAGAGTGGCCATTGCTGACCGTAGACGTTGTAGGGAGCAGTGGAAATACCCTAAAATAAGGCTGAGTTGGTAACTGCACAACTTTGAATTTTTTTAAATGTTGAATTGTACACTTTAAATGGGTAAATTACAAGATATGTAATTTATCTTGTAATTTTTCCGATCCCACAATATGAGGGTTACATAATTATCTCAATATGCTCCATAAAATAGTTACATATATGTTACTTATTTTTATGGTTTTCAAAAGATTGCATGAAAATAGAAGAGGTGCTTTCTTTTCTCCTCCCAGCATCACCATCCTGTATGCTGCTCCAACCTTTCCTTCAAAGGGAGAGATGCACCCACGGGCGGTCGGAGAAATGAACACAGACAGCTGCAGGCCTGCAAGTGCGCAGGTTTGTCTACAGATAGAAATGAAACAAGCAGCTGTGTGTACTGGGAGCTGGTTGTCGCCGTCCCTCAGATTTCGGCAGCACTGCCCCAGACGCTGTGCTTGGGTCCCGCCCGGTCCTCTGCAGAACTCAGGACACCTTCGGGCCCACCCAAAAGAAGGCACTTGCACAACAGCCCTGGTGAATGAGAAAACTCTGCCACAAATTTAGTAAGAAAGAATGAAGGCAACATTAACAACACACGGAAGACAACTTTCAAAACAAAAAAAATAGAAAAGCCTTAAAATTTTTTTTGATCCAAAATCTCTCTCTCCAGAATTCCATTTAAGGAAATGGGATGATCTGAGAAAAAGGGACAAAGAAATGAGGGAGGAGTTTCTTTCTTAATCATTCCTCCATGGAGCACACTCAATCTTTTCCTCATTTTTTGATTTTTTTGCTTGAAAACTTACAGTTTATCCTCCATTACTTTGAAAGGCAGTTTCCCTGCTCCTTTGCAGTACAGGGGACATGGACAACCTGATGCTGGTTCTTCTTCTCACTCACACTTATCATTATTATCCTTCGCACCCGTCACTGTCCTGGCAGCATTCAGCATTCACCGTTGCCCAGCACACGCGGGCCCCACACACACGGACTACGTGCTGGGTGACCCCGTGAGCCAACGGGGAGTGTGGCCCACAGCGGGGGGCACCACATCCTCTTCCTCCCACAAGCATACAAGTGAGCAGGTTCAGCTCTTCCTTGAACAAGGTCCTTACCCTCTGTTGTCTCTTCCGGGATGTCTTCAGGCCACTTTGCTTCCCAAGGTAAGGGCTAACTTCCTGCTTGTGTTGAGATGCCTGTCGAGAAGGCTGGGTCACGTGTTAGAACATGTTCTGTGCTAAATCCCTTAAACAGCGGGAGCACTTGACTTGCCACCAAACCCACCATGGGAGCCATCTGCGGAAGCTGCTGGGGGCCTCGGGCCATCGGAAACCACGTGCGTGTTCCTTCCTTCGGAGCTGGTCCAGCAGCAAAAGGGAAAAGACTGGAAATGGAAAAAGGCAGAGAAATGCTCCTAAAAGGATTGTCCGATATACTTTTCTTTTTGTTTTAATGTTGTTTTTTCAATTACTGTTTACATTCAACACTATGTTGTTAGTTTCAGGTGTCCTGCTTAGTGGTTAGATAATCACACACTTTACATAGTGATCCCGGTGATATTTCCAGTGTCCACTGGGTGCTGTTCAGCTATTACCCCATTATTGAAGGGATTAAGAAGTCCTAACGGGCAGTTACACAGTCGTCACGGGGATATCAGATGCACTGTACAGAACACAGTGGCACATTCTTCTTTAATCCTTACTTAATCCACACAATTGTAGAATGCTTTCTATTGTTTACCTTTGTTTCATATGCATGGCGGCTTAAGAAACGTTTTAATACGTGTCTCGGACAGTAGAGATAATGAGATTGAGTCAGAAATATTGCCTGCAATAGAACCAGCTCCAGGCAGAGCGCTCTGGCCAGTAAGCACGGAGGAGGGAACATTCTTTGAGAGGCTTCCTCCAGCAGCTCCGCACGGCCCGGGGCCAGGTGGGCCTTCCGTCCCAGGAATCCCCTGGAGCGGACCTAGTAGTCCCGATGCCATTTCAGGCTTAGAATTTACTCTGGACCTCTTCACCTCAAGGAGAAGTCCTGACAGACAGTGAGGTCAGACCGCTGGCACCAGCTGGCTCCTCTTCTCACCGGGGCACGGTGACCTTCATGCCGCAGCCCACAGACACGGAGCGTCTGGCCGGGGCACACTGGTGCTTTGGTTGCAAGATGCACATGTGGGCAGTGTTCACTGCTGCCCATGGGCATTCAGTCCTGTCCTGTCCCCAAGCCAGACAGCGTCCCCGGCCTTCCGGTGCCTCGGTGCCCATGTGCCCACGGCAGACTGCACTGAAGTGGATCGGACGAGAGCAGAGGAAACCTATGAGCTAATTTGTAAAGATTTTGACTTGGCTTCCACAAGCCGAAACTCTTGACTCATGCGGACATGTTCTGTTCCAAAACCGGACGTTCTGCAGAGAAAAATGAAGACAGATGGCATCGCCCAGGAGCTAGTTATCCTGATGAAGGATCTCCGGTAACCACAGCTGTGAGCAACTGTGACCTTTGACCTCTCGCGTGGAGACAGGTTGGGGGGGGGGGGGCAGTGTGTGAGCACAGCTGCTTCCCTGACAGAAGCGCTGACAGAGCTGCCGGGGTGGTTTCTTGTTTGTTTGCTTGAATTCCACATCGCATCATCTCTGAGAGGACAGGCTGGCCGTGTGACCAGTGGAGTCACCTTCCTGCTGTCCGGAGAAGCTGCAATCTGGCTCAGCCACGCTAGAATCCGAAGTATCTAGGACCTAAATCCTTATCGTGCCCCATTGGATATTTTAAGTTTGCTATGTCAGGGACCAAATGGTCGGTGGACAGGAAAAGTAATGAAAATGAGGATATCTTAAAAATCCGAGCCGCTTGGGCAGTGTGCCCTCCCAGCTATTAGAGAAGAAACCGAAAGCCGGCCTGGGGCTGCTTTCCGGCGACCGGAAAGCAAGTCAATGGGCAGTGATAAATTGCAAGGTGAACAGAGAGTCTCTTATCTCCACGGAGACTAACAGGTGGTTGACAACTCCTCTTACATTCTCTGTGTGTGTTCAGATAAGGAGTGCGTGCCTGGTTTCCCTGGGAATCTCATCCTGAGTGTCTCTGCCTCCTTCTGAGCGAATATTGGTTCAGAGAGTCTACGTAGAACAGATTAACAACGTCGATGCCCAGAGGGGACGGGAGTATTGAGACGGTGACGTTGCTTCGGAAGGACCCGAGAGAGGACTGGGAGACGTGGTGCACAGTTGGACGTTCTTGTGAACTATTCTTGTTAAAGATCCGGACTGGTAAAAAAATTACATCAGAATGGAAATTAACGAGAGTGGTCCATCCCTGCCAATACTGAAAAAATGCATCCATCACATTGTTGATGCGATTTTAATGTGAAACAAAACACAGGAGTTAAAGGAGCACATGGGCTGTTACAGTTAATTACCATTCTACTCGCCCGAGTGCAGATCGTGAACACAGCAAGGAAACTGAAATTATTTCTCAAATTGAACACAGAAAATAAAAAACATATTCACTGATGATATTTTCATCAATGTTACCAATCAAAATATTGGTTCTCTCTTTTGCCTGGAAAACAGAAAATGCAGTGTAGCTGACGTAAACGTGGGCTTCTCCATCTGTAAAATGAGCATCGCGTTATCACAGGGAGTTGCTGTGAAAGTTATACTAATGGTGTTTACCCTGGGCACGGGCGGGCACCCCGCTGGGAGCTTTCTTGGCCTGGCCTCGGCAGCGGTCGGCGTCCTCCCCCAGCTGAGAAGGCTCTGGGAGCACCGACCTCACCCGGGCAGGCTCGGCCAGTCTCTCAGCCTCTCCCGGTGCTGATTTGCCTACGATCAGTTCTAAACTACCTTTTAGGGAACTAATTTATTCAGCATATTAAATTAGGCTTTTCCATTCATAATCTCTCACTCTGTTTTTATACGATTTTATTTATTTTTAGAGAGGGGGGAGAGAAACATCGATCTGTTGCCTCTCCTACGCATCCCAACCAGGACAAACCTGCAACCGAGACTTGTGCCTTGACCAGGAACCAAACCCGCAACCTTTCCCTTTGCTGTAGGCTGACCAGCCCCTAGAGCCACAGGGTCAGGTGCTGCTCACAGTGTCTGCTGAGGACCATGGGCTTGAATCATCCCCGTGTTCTAAGGAGAAGTGCTGGCCAATACAAACAGGTCATGTCCAAGGCTCTGCAGCTCCGTGGAGTTGTCCCGGCTATGTAAGGACACGGGGCAGGACCAAATAAGACCAACGAGGAGGATTTTTTGGAGAAGATCTTCAACAGTACAATGCATCCTCCACCCACATCCACACAGAGGGAACAGGCGAGGGAGCTGGTTTTGCCTGTTAGAAGTGCAGAAAGGAGGCTGGGGTTGCTGCATGTCAAACCACCCCAACATTCTAATATTTTAAAACAGCAGTCATTAATGTGGCACAGCTTTCTAAGAGTCCGAGAGTGGAGCAAGTTGAGATGGGCTGCCGGCCTCGGGGGACTCACTCCTACATGCATCGTGTGGTCTTCCACCCCCACCAGGCAGCCACCGGGGCTGCCGGCAATGACCTGGGATGCTAGCAGGAGCCCACCAGGGCTCCAACGCCTGATGCCTGGACTGAGGACAGACAGCCTCGCTTTGGCCGCATCTCTTTAGACAAGCCAGTCACAGGCCAGGCCGGATTCACGGCATAGAGAAATGAACATCTTTGACAGGAAAGCTTCAAAGTCATATGATAAAGAGTCCTGGACCCAGGGAAGGCAATGCCCGGGTTATTCTCTCACTGAATGCAGTGAGAGAGAGGGGCACGGCCAGGAGATGCAGGGCACGCAGGTCAGGGCAGAGAGATGGAGTCTTTTTACCAAGTGTGATACTCATCGCTGGAAGCCAGTGTGGTTTGTGTGTTTGGAAATATTACTTAGGATCCTATATAGGTAATAGGTTGCAAAGGGAAAGAGCAGAAGCAGAGTGATCATTTAAAAGTGATTGCAGTAATAGAGGCAGTATTTGATGGTGTCTCAGGTGAGCAGCTGGGGAGCTAGAGAAAATTCAATTAAATCAGGAAATATAAATAGAGCTGATAGGACTTGCTGGTGTATAAACTAAGGGGCTGTGGAGGCAAAGAGAGGGATCAAGCAGGAGACCTAGAGCTTTGCAAGGTGGGTAAGTTATGCTCCTCTTTCCTGAGAAGGACAAGAGTGGAGAAAGGACAAGCTTGGTGAAGCAATTCAAATTCCATTTTGTATGTGGGAAGTAAGGGACGTCCATAGTTCGTTCAAACAGCAACACCAATAAGCAGTGAGACATATGAGTCCAGAGGCCGTCAGGTGGTCAGAGCCACAGTCACCGGCATATTCATGGTTATCTTAAAACATGGAAACACATTTGATCACCCATGGAGAGAACAGAGAGAGAGAATGAGGTCCAGGATGAACTCTAGTAAAAACCAAATATTTAGAAGTTACGTAGACGATGAGGAGAGGGCAAATGAGACGAGAGTAGCCTGTGAAACTATCAGACAGTTACAAATAAAAGGCAACCTTCACCTTGGCACCGACACTGACATGTGGGGCTGTATAACTCTTTGTTGTGGGGGGCTTGCTGGCCTCTACTCACCAGGTGTCGGTAGTACCCCTTCATTTGTGACAACAAAAAAAATGTCTGTAGACATTACCCAAGGGGCAAAAATCACCCCAAATTGAGATGCATTGTTCCAGAAAAATCAAAGTTGTCAACTGCGTCAGATAATGCTGAACAGTCACATGCGTCATGGAAAGAGAAGTGACCGCAGGGTTTCTCACGATCCAGGCCATGCTGACCCTGATGGCCTCGTTCTAGTCCAGACACCGGCAGGCTGGCGGCCCAGAAGGGGCAGTGATTCCAGCTGAGGGTTGCAGCGTGAGCAATGTCAAAGGTGCTGACATCTAAAAAGGCACCACCCAGGAAAATGAGAGAAGGCTGTAGACTCCCCACCAGGGCTACTCCGCCTGCGCTTTCACTCGCTCGCACTCGGAGCACGCACAGGCCTCGCTGCAGCTCCCTGGTTCCGGGGTCAAACGGCCTCCCCACCTGCTCACCTTTTCCTCTTGCTTTCATCGTGCCGCTGAGGGTTCTTGTCCCCGACACTCAGTGACTCGGATCACTTGGCAGTCTATTTGGAAATAGCCCCCAAGTGATTAATGTCAGCCTGCAATAAGATTAACTCAAAGGAAATGTCCCTCTGAGTCACCATTATAAGTCTGAGGGTCAAATACAGTCTTCTTACCCACTCGGTCCACTGAGACCTGTGAGCACCAGATCAGCTTTGTCAGGCTTCCCCCAGGGGCCAGGGACAGGGCACTCAGAAATCAATGATAAACTTGTTCCCAGCTGAAGATAGCTTTTGCTACTTCATCCGCCCTTCTTGCTCACTTTCTTTGGTAATTAGCTCATAGTTTCATGAGATGGAGTCAAGCTGTGGACTTTTTTCAGTGCAGACTGCCCAGCATGTGATGTTAGACCAGATTCTTGCCCCAAACAGCTGATAAAAATAACAAGGAAAATACATCAGTTTTGCACGCACACTTTCCTGAGTTATCAGAACAAAGGCCCTCGTCACCCTCCCTTCTCTCTTTTCCCCAAACCCTGTTCTACTTCATGTGTATTTTTCATCGTCTTAGAACAAATTACAACTTAAATCTATCATGTTTTTATTACTTTCTGTGTTCAAACCTCTAGGAACTCCATTTGAACACAAATTCCAGAGTGCAAGAATCTGTGTCTGTGTTGTTCCCTTGTGAGACACAAGTGCCAAGAACTATGCCCGGAACACAATGGGTGCTCCGTAAAGTGTATGTCGAATGAATGGATTGGAGTCCTCCCAACAGGCAAACAGTCGACAGGAGGGCAGAGACACAGACCAACTTAGACTCCTGTATCGTTTCCTCCCAGGGACACGTGGGAAGGCCTGTCTCCGCACCTCGTTTGCCTTGTCCCATCATCTGACTCAACCTCTGCTGCCAACTCCAGTTTGATGACCTGGCTTTACCTCAACTGTCTCCTGAGAACACATTTGCTATGTACTCCTACTTGAGTGACAATCCATGCCATTGCTTTTTGAAAACTATAGTTTCTAATCTTTTTACCTCATCCCAAATGTCTCTTTCTAATCCTCAGTTTGCGACGCTCACCTTTGACACCTTGTTCAAAGACATCTTGGCTGGAAGAAACTGCACAGTCCCTGAGCACTGGGAGGGTAACAAGTGGTTTGTGCGGCTCTGCCCAGTTCAACCAGAGCCAAACCACAAAGTTGTTTTGATCGATTTCAGAACATTTCTTCTTCTCCAACAGTGGGTGGCATTGAGCTGATTTTAAGCATGCTTTCACCATTGCACAGCTGTGACATCATGAGCTCGTTCTGCTGGATCACTGCTGTCCCCACACACACAAGCACCCCTGCCACCGGGTGTAGACCATGCTGCACTTTGCTGTTTGCACACCCATGTGACAAACTCTTTTGATTCAAATCCGACAACAGTCTGGTTCCCACCGACATTCCTTCACTGATTTTCTTGGGTAAGTCGTTTCCAGCACTACCTGAGTGATTCAAAGAAAAGGGAACACGTTTCTTCTCAAAGGTGGAAAGTTTGGACTCAGCGACACTGTGTTCTTCTCTACCACGTTCCCTGTACTTGTCATACCACTGAAGTACATTGCATATCATATACTGTTTTCAAATACTCCACTTTTTTCACCACAGTGCAAGAAAATCTTGGAGCAAAGTATATACAGATTAGGAAAATCACAGATACTCTATGATTTATTTCATCTTGATGAATGTTTAACATTAAGTCTTTCAAAGACTTTTTCTTCAAATCTATCCCTCCGTCGTCACAGTGCTAAAGACTATAGGAGGTTGAAAATGCATTGAACACAGTTCTTGTTGTCAGGGCCCATAATTCAATGAAGAGAACACTGCATGTTCTTACAAAAAGCTACTTTAGTAAACGGTACAAGGCAATATACCAGGACTCAGAGCAAAGGCAGAGATGAAGTTAGTCTAAACTGAGTAGGACTTGGGGCGATCTGAATAGATGAGAAGGAAGTGTGTGTCTAAAAATTAGCTTCAGTTGAACTGATGTCATGGAGGGGTGGGTATTCACAGAATAACAGCAGAGGTAACGGGCTCATTGGATGTTGTGTCCACACCACAGGTGATTCGTCGAGGTCATAGGATTAATTAACGTACCCATTTATGTATTAATCCACTGGTTCAATAACTTACTACTGAATGTGTTTAATGTTCTAGACATCTTGTTGAGTTGGTGGTATGAACCAAACAGAAATAATCCCGGCCCTCGTGGCACTTCCATTTTACTGGAGACAGAAGCTCAACAACTTTCTGAATTAATAAATCACATGTCGTGTTACGAGCCAGAGAGGAAGGAAGCAGGATTCTGAAAGATGGGTGGCGGGGAGGAGCACGCCAGGAGAGGAACCGCAAACACGCAGGCTCTGTGGGGCCAGGGCCCCAGTGGGATCTGACCACCTGTACAGCAGACGGCGCGACTGCAGGTAGACAAACAGGGACCGCAGTGGCCCAGAGTGAGCGTGCAGTGCCGAGCAGAGGCCGGGCCATGTATGGTGACGGGTTTTGCTCAACATGGTCAGAGGCTTGGTGTTTATACTAAGAGCAATTGGAACATATTGGAGTAGGTTAAGCCAAAAATTGGCATATGAATTTATGTTTAAAAGAAATCACCCATGCTGATGCATGAGGAACAGAACAGAGAGGACATAAATGGAAGGGAAGAAACCAATCATGTGACTACTGCCAAATTCTAGAGGAAAGATGCTGACTGTGTAAGGGGATTTCCAGAGAAAAGGCCATTATCCTGGTGTTAGACGGGATCCGTGACAACATTCTCTCTCAGGGAAATGCTGAGCCATTTTTATTCTTACAGGGAACATCTATAGACACGCAGGAGGAGCAGTGGGCGGGAGATGCTGAGACAGAAGAAAAACCAAAGGAAAAATTAAAAGAAAAAATCTTGAAGGACACAAAGCTGCCAGTTGGAAGGATTCGCCTTGGAAATGAGGCTCCTTACTCTAAGACGGTCAGCAAGGAAGGCAGGTGTTTGGGAGAGGGAAGAATGCATGACTTTATCATGCATCAAGATGCAGATGGCATGACTGTCATGTTCCAGGACATCCCTCCCTGCCTTATTCTACACCTGACTGGCCTTGGACAGGCAGAGAAGTTCGCTGCTGTCTCCGAAGAAGGTGTCCAAATATGCTACAGGTTAATAGACCAGGATGGTCAAGAATTTGAAGAGGGAAATAAAATCAGATGGTGAGGATTGGAAAAAGAGATTCTTGCAGAATCATGGCGGGGCAACCTTCTAGAAGCACAAGGAGAGAAGAGAGCCTAAAGTCCTCCTTTCCCAGTGCAACCAAGTATTTGGAAAGGAGACTCTCCGTGGGAACCATGCTCTGAACAGTGAAGTGGGCGTGGCCTGGCCAGGGGTGGACTTGGGGAGGGGCCCAGAACTTGGATTCTGCTGTGCTCTCTCTCTCTCCCAGCAATTTTCCAATCCCAGTTCTCACCCTTCTGTCCCCTACTTCACCTTTGCCAGACAAACTAGATCTAGCCCAGCTCTCTGGAGACAAGCCAGATGCCACCCCCATTCCAGAAAAACAGCACCTCCATGACCTGATTGCATTGCACCTTCCTGAAACCGCAGTGATTTGGATGGAGGGGGGCTTCATACGGCTTGAGCTGATGACCCCTCTCAGGAAGGGGGAAGTAGCTTGGCTCAGAAAGGATTTTTGAGCAAAAATCCGTACTGGGATCGTCCAGACTGGACGTTCGGAGAGCAGTGGCCCAGGCCCACCGCCCGCCCGTGGGACAGCCCCTCACTTCCTCCGCACAGGCTCCGGGGTCAGAGCACCATTTCAGCCCAGCGTATATTACACTGTGTGAATCTTCCCCAGTCTCTTTGGAACTTAGTCATTCTGATAATGTTGCTATTTCACCTTCATTCAATCTAAAGATGTGGCTTTCCCAAAACATCGCAAGGAGGCTACCGCTCAGAATGTCACACAGGCCGTGGTGGCCGTGGTAGCATGTGGCTCTATTAAGTAGAGTCGATTTGGAACTGGATAAAGGCAAGGACTAAATTAGAATCATGGTTGGCAGAAATAGTCCCCCATCTGGCCCTGTAATCCCACTCCACCTTGACCCGCAGCCCTGACTTTCCTCTGGGAAGGAGGAGGCTGAGGGGAGGGGGCAGGGGTGCAGGCAGAGAGACACAAGGTCTGGAAAATATATAAGTGAGACTCTTTTATTATTCATCCTTTTGAGAAATGAGCTGTATAAAATTTATTTTGAAATGGCTCTCTCTTTCACAATGAAATGAAGCTTCCAGGTGCCTAATGAATGTGACCACTTTATGGCCATGATAAACAGATGAAATCTGCCTGCCTGTTGTCTCCCACGCCATCAGACATGATTTCCACTAGGACACTGTGTAGGACCTCCTCAGCGACCTCATGCCTCAGCTGTCCCTTAGAAGCGGCAGTCTTAGCTGCTGCTGGCATGCGGCATTTTCCAAGACTTGAAACGGCCTTTATTACAACCCGATTTCGCCTCCTGTGCCAACAGGAAATTTTATACAACTCCCCTCTCCCTGTGGGGACGGTGCCAGGTAGCTGTGCTCTCCGTGGGTTGACATTGCCCCCTACTGGCAAAGTATATCCTGCTCCACTTCTAATTTTATTTTTATTTTTTCCTATTCTAACACAGCATTTTCTCTAACCCAAAAAGATTTAGCTTTTATCTTTCTACTTAAAACCACAACCAATGGGCTTATAACCAAATAAAATCACCCTTCAGTCTCTGCTAGTGAAAAATCTGTAAGATCTTCCCACTCAGGGCTGAAATCACTGAGGCGAGGCCCAAGCCCCATTGCCCCTGTCATGTGCAGACTGTGACCGTGCCCCAGGGTGTCCTCGGGCCCTGCCCTCCATCCAGACCACCTGATAGCCACACCTTCCCACTGCCCTCTCGTCTCGGGCTCTGTATGGTCCCAACCTGACCGAGACCCTGAACTAAGCCTTCAATTCGCCTCAAAGAACTATGACACTCACAGGCAATCCAATAAATAGATGGCCTTGAAAGAGGAAATGACACTGATTGTCACTAAATATAGCAAGTGCCTGATGTACATGTCATTGGAACCACAAGCTCAAATTAGCCTGTCAGAATTTGCCTCTTCCGGATGCCAGCATGTCAAGTGACAGAATTGCTCCCAAGAGGAAAGTCGAGGCTTGTCAGCCAGAGCGCTGGCCAGTCCCTCTGGGCGGGCCTGATTTAATTCCATGCCTGAAGAGTGTGTGCATGCGTGTGCATGTGTGTGTGTGCATGCAAGCTGCCTTTCAAACGTCAGAATGATCTCCCCGTAAAGCCTTAGGGTAAACTGGTATAGTTACTAAAAAGGTCCAAACGCTTTCACCCCATTTTCCTTCCCTTCTGCAAAGGTGAATGTCTCCAAGGCCCAGCCCTAGCCCTTTGTTAGAGAAACAAAGTAGGCAGGGAAAGGAATACGGAATTCACACTGAACTGCTAAGACCAGAGCTTGAGGAATACGGGCCCTGCGCGAGGAACACCCACCCATCCAAGGGAACCCGAGGCTCGGCGCTTTGCACCCGACGGGGAGACAGCGGTCAGCCGGGATTTCACACTGACTCAGAAGAAGGTCCCCCTGGTGCCACATCCTGCCTGTAGCAGAGGTGAGTATGGCATTTGGTCCTTTGGAGCAATGCGCTGGCCCAAAACGCATGCCAGGAACAAATTAACCCAAGGAGGTGCGATGTTCCCAAGAGATGCAGGCCCTGTCTGCAATGAGAGCCTGGTCGTTCCAGACTAACGCCAGGGCTGGGAGGAGAGCCCTTCGCCAGCCAGAGGGAGATGTCCCAAACACGCGCCTGTCGCGGGATCACAGAGACCTGCTGGTCCCCACACCGCTGTCTGCTGGCCTCGGCCAGCCTTGGCAGGGTGTCTCTGGGTCGAGAAGCCCAGCAATCCCAAAGGCCTGCTCAGAGCTTGCGAGCAGGAGGGCAGAGCCTAAGCCTGGCCCCTGAGAAAACGTCAGTAAGGGTGTTCACTTTCCCCAGATATCTGTCCCCACCGGCAGGGAGAGCCCCTCAGGGGTCACATCCCTGTCCCTGCCACAGGCAGAGGGCCTGGGCATCTGCCTGGGCTCAGCTGCCAGAGCCATGGTGAGTGGCCCGCCCTGGGTGGTGCTTCAGGGTCCACCTACACCCCAACTCAATGACAGCCCCCAGTGGGCTTCATCGCAGGCTCCCATCTGCTGGCCGCCAGGGCTGCCCCACCCTGCAGGGGACAACCAAGGGATGGACACTTCCACTGCGCGGGGAACCCAAGGCCCGCGGGCCACACCGACCCAGGAGGGATGAAGAAAGCAGGATTGAGGCAGTTGGACAGACAGGCCACCTACAGAGCTTATGTCCCTGATCTTCCCAGAGGTCACCTGGCCTGGCCTCGGTCACTTGGCCTGGCCTCAGTCACTGTCACTGTCAGGTGGGCAGCAGGAGGCTGGCCTCCTCACCTGGAGCAGGACAGGATGTAGGGTTGCTGCCCCTGACACAGCACGCACTTTCAAAGGCTGGGGGTGTGGCGCAGTGAGACCCCGCTCTCAGAAACGTTGTCCTGGAGCTGCACGCGCAGAGACCCCAGCAGGTGGGACAGACACATGGCCGCCTCATCCTGCTCAGAGGCTGCGGTCTGCAGGCCTGTCCTGACATCACTCTGAGTGACAGGCCTTGTCCCAACCCCTAATCAAATAAACAGATGCTGAGAGGACACATAAGCAAAATGAGTCCAGCACACCGCGTCAGATTTGAAAGGAGAGCCACCAGCGCTTGTGTCCACAGGGACAGAACAGAATCAGAATCCTGACTTGGTTCTAGGAACCAAGTGGCACAGCGACCACCCACAATTCTCGCGGTCCATGTGCAGCTGTGGTCAGGGCCACACAGACTAGCGGCCATGCGGGCAGCAGAGTTTGGGGGCTTTAGACCGAGCAGACAGCGGTCTAGCTTCTAGGTGAGCAAAATGGGGCGTTCCACGTAAAATTCCTAAAATAGCAATTATTTTTATTTGGAAGCATTAATAGACCATATTCTGTCATATATTTCTGTTTTCATTCAAATTTCTAACAGCTTTGTTGAGATGTATTTAACGCACAGTATACTGCGCATGTTTAAAGTGTGCGATCTGAAAGTTGTTGAAAGGGTTATATATCACGATCAGGGTTATGAATGTATCAACCTGTGCAAAGTTTATTTCTGCCTCACGGAACCCTTTCCTTCCTTTCCTGCCCATTTATCCTCCACCCCCAGGCAACGGCTAACTCCTTTTTGCCATTACCAATGTTGGCATTTTATAGAATGTTAGCTAAGTGGAAACAGCAGTAGATACGTTCTTTTGTTGTGTTTCGTTGACGGAACATCGTTATTTTTGGATTTACCCATGTCGAGCCTGTATCCATAGTTTATTCCTCATTATTGTTGGGTAGTAGTCCACTGCAGGGATACACTGCAATTGTTGGCTCATGCAGCTACCGACGGATAATTGAGTTTTTCCCAGTTTGGGGTTATTGCAAATAAAACTGCCGTGGACATTTGCATACAAATCTTTGCGCTGAACTGAGCTTTTATTTCTGTAGGTTAATACGTAGGAGTGGGACGCCTGGGCCGTGTGGAAGGTGGTTCTTCAGGTTGTCTAGAAATGACACAACCTTTCCTAAAGGACTGGTACATCACAGACACACCAGTAGGAGTTCCAGTCCGTCCACCCGGCTCAGGGCTTGGCCTGCTCATTCTTTTCCCTGTAAGACACTCTGATGAGGGTGGCTCACGGCGATTTCAACTTGCGTTTCTCTGAAGTCTAGCAGTGTAAGCATCTTCTCACGTGTCTGTCCATCATGGCCTTATTGATCTTCTTCACTGATCAATGTCAAAATCCACCATTACTAACATTTTTGGCATTGCTATCACAATTTGTCACGTATGGTGTATGGTTGCCCAAGTTGTAATTTTCTTTCAGTCTCTATTATTTATTTACATGCAGCATGATATTAATAATCAATCAATTGTAAGATAATTCTTCTTGGTAAAAATGAACCAAAATAAATTTTTAGAGTTTTATATCCAAATCCATTTGAGAGAAAAACCTTACATACATCAATTTATGAGAGAAAAATGTGTTTTTAAGAAATATATTTATTTCCTCATGATGGTCTACTTAAATTTAATAAGCATTAGTTTTCAATTATTTAAGTTTAAGAGTTTTTAACACAGATATTAAAAAATTCTTTTCTGACATTTGTGTTTTGTCTCACCATAGTTGCCTCTTTTACAACATTTAAATGATCCATTCTTACTATTCCTATTAACTTCAAAGTTTTCCAAGGCTCATTTTATCAAAGTATAAAAAGAATAAATAGGCAAATTTCATTCGCTAAATATTTGATTACGTATATGCCATGTATACAAGGTCAGTCCGGAAAAAGTCAAGCCATTGTTAATATAATGAGAACAGTTTGCACAACATTGATGTAACCTGCCAGCCAAGGAGAGAGGACTGGAATGTGCATGCATGAACAATGATGACTTCACTGTACTAGTCAGTGGGGGTGGTAGACGCTGTTGAGTGAGCATGTGTACTGTGTGGCCATCACATTCAAAGTGACTGAGTAGAGAAACGAATCTGCACCAATTTTGTGTTAAGCCTGAACACTCCTTCATGGACACTATTCAGATGACTCAGAAGGCCGCAGCTGTGGGCAACTGGTGGTTGTCAGCTTCATCACGACAATGTTCCCGCTCATACATTACTTCTCATGCAGAGTTTTTTGGAGTAACGTCAAATCACCCAGGTGACTCAGCCCCCTACAGCCGAGATCGGGTGCCCTGCAACATCTTGCTTTACCCAAAACTAAAATCACCTTAGGAAATAGATTTCAAACCATCGGTGAGATTCAGGAAACTATGACAGGGCAGCTGATGGAGACTGGGAGAACTGTGTGAGGTCCCAAGGTGTCTACTTTGAAGGGGACTGAGGCCTCACTGTCCTATGTATAATGTTTCTGGTATCTCATATCTTCTTCAATAAATGTCTCTATTTTTCATATCATATGGTTGGATACTTTCTCACCATATCTTGTATATGTGCTTGGGTATGTAACAGAAAAAGAAATTTTTAATAAAAACAAGTTATATTTCATTTTAAAACCATCATTATAAATACATAAATCCAGAGATCTGGCCAAGATGGAGGCAGAGGTAGAAACCTTTCACTTCCTTGCACAACCAAAAGAAGGATAAGAACCAATCTAAAATCAATAAACAACCAGAAGTGCCAGAAAATCAAACTGCATGGAACTCCAACAACCACGGAATTAAAGAAACAGTCAACCAGAGCAACCAGACCGGTAAGGCGGTGGACGGAGAGAACCCACAGGGAGGCTGTGGACCATGTGGGCAGGGCTGGCTGAATGGGAAACTAAGACTCAGAGCTGACTGTGGACCACGGAGGTTGCCGCTGTGGGAGAAACTCACACGAGAGAGTCCGTTGGAAGTGGGCTAGAGCAGAGCAGGCGAGCTGCACTGTTCCCTCTCTGGCCCCTCCCCCACAGCGCAGCAAGGAGGCTTGCCCCGCCCTGGTGAACACCTAAGGCCCCGCCCCCTTACAACTTAACACATTGTATGCAGGGAGCTTTTATCGCAAGCTAACAGGTGGAGCGGGCCATTTTTGCTAATGTTTTGTGTAAATGGCAACATTCAGTAAAATTAGGATAACTTTAGTTTTACATATTTTTTTTCAATGAAACTTTTTGTGATTTACTATAAAATGTATACTGAACTATTTTTCTTAAATTTTAAATAGACAAATACTGGAAAAATCACTGGAAATTAAAATAAAAGTAATAAAATATGTAAAAATTCCGATTTATTGAAAATATTTTGAAAAAAGTAAGTAAAATGTGTAAAAAAAGAAAGAATGAAGTTTTCTTTCTTAAACTTCATTGTAAAAA
>PVJI01001085.1:78999-89104 GCA_004026765.1 Micronycteris hirsuta
GAAAGAATGAAGTTTTAGTAGTGTTTTTTTGTATGATAATCATTAAAACAGACATACATACTTAATTCACCATTGTCTGTGTTAAAGAGACCCAAATTTTGTCCTTTGGAATTCATATATCTGCATGTTAGCATCCCTTTAGAGCAATAAAAAAGTATAAAAATAAACGTTTTTATCCATTACCTGCATTCTACCACTAATCTACAAAATACGTATTTATACGTGTCCCGCATTCCACTACCAGTCAACGTAAAACGTATAAGTACGTTTCCCGACTACATTAATAGGTGCACCGAGACAAAGAAATAGGGCCCAGATGAAGGAACAGAGCCAAGCTTCAGAAAGAGAGCTAAGCAATGAGGAGATAGCCAACCTATCTGATGGAGAATTTAAAGCCCTGATAATCAAAATGCTCACAGAACTGATTGAGCTCGGTCGAAAAATGACAGAACAAATGAAAGATACTCGAAATAAAGCAAAATATTCAGGGAACCACAGTGACAGGAAGGAAACCAGGACTCAAATCAATGATTTGGAATAAAAGGAAGAAATAAACATCCAACTGGAACAGAATGAAGAAACAAGAATTCAAAAAAATGAAGAAAGACTTAGGAACCTCTGGGACAACTTGAAACATTCCAGAATCCAAATTATAGGTGTTCCAGAAGGAGAACAGCAGCAAGAAATTGAAAACTTATTTGAACAAATAATGAAGAAAAACTTTCCCAAAATGGCGAAGGAAATAGACTTCCAGGAAGTCCAGGAAGCCCAGAGAGTCCCAAGGAAGTTGGACCCAAAGAGGAACACACCAAAGCACATCATAATTACACTACTCAAGATTAAAGATAAAGAGAGAATCTTAAAAGCAGCAAGAGAAAAGGAGAGAGTTACCTACAAAGGAGTTCCCGTAAGACTGTCAGCTGATTTCTCAAAAGAGACCTTACAGGCAAGAAGGGGCAGGAAAGAAGTATTCCAAGTCATGAAATGCAAGCACCTACATCCAAGATGACTCTATCCAGGAAAGCTCTCATTTAGAATGAAAGGGCAGATAAAGTGCTTCCCAGATAAGGTCTAGTTAAAGGAGTTTATCATCACCAAGCCCTTATTATATGAAATGTTAAAGGGACTTATTAAGAACAATCTAACAATAGCCAGGGGGAGGGGGAGGGGACAGTGGGGAGAAGGGTTTTCAGGAACTACTATAAAGGACACATAGACAAAACCAAGGGGGAGGGTAGAAGCAGGAGAGGCAGGTGAGTTTGGATGGGGTTGGGGGGGAGTGGTGGGGAGAAAATGCAGACAACTGTAATGAAACAACAATAAAGTAATTTATGAAACAAAACCAAAATTGTTATTGAAAAACTGTATATTCCTATGAATAATGTTTATGGCATAATATTAAGCAAAATATAATACATAAGTTACATATAATTATACATACAATTTGATTTAAACTGGGTTAAAATAATCTTTTCATAGAAATAAGAGAGGATAAGAATTCCGAAAAAAAAAAGATCAAAAATACGAACAGTAAAATGACAACAAATTCACAAATATCAACAAATGAACCAACCTAAAAAAAAAAAAAAAGAAAAACAACGAAAACAAAAACTAAGCAAACAACTAGAACAGGAACAGAATCAGAGAAATGGACATCACATGGAGGGTTTTCAGTGGGGAGGGGAGAAGGAGGGATGGGGGTAAAGGTACAGGGAAAAAGAAGCACAATTGGTAGGCATAAAATAGATGGGGAGAGGTCAAAAATGGTATAGGAAATAGAGAATTCAAAGAACTTTATGTACAACCCATGAACATGAACTAAGGGGGGATGCTGGAGGGTTGGGGGTGCAGGGTGGAAAGGGGATAAGGGGAAAATAATTGGGAAAACTGTAATAGCATAATCAATAAAATATACTTAAAAATAGAAGAAAAAAGAGGTGTGATGTTAAATAAATAAATCCAAGAAACACTAAAAAATAAATAAATATGTAAATCCAGTACACAAGATTTTACACATTCAGAATTGTCTACTAGTCCACTATACCAAAAAATAAAAATATTCCCAGGTATATGAAAGGACAGATAAACATTCATAAGTGCAAAACATCTCAGTCATACCAATAACCTAACAAGCAATAAATACATTTCTGCAATATGCCTTTTGACTGCTCATCAATCAGTTCTTCATTCTCTCATTTAATCATGTTGTTTAAAAATGTGTGTGTATTGAGAAGTGTTGAAGATGCTCATTTACTGTGGCTAAACAATTTCATTGTAGCGATGCAACATTTTCTGGCAACGTAGAGAAATGAATTGTTCACAAATGAAACAAAGTCTTTATAGGAACTCCGTGAGGCTGCGAAGACCAGCGGTCCGGTGAAATGGAGAATCGGAGAAAACAATGAAAGGCAAATAAAGTGGCCAGAATGGAAGAAAGAGTTTAGGTGAAAATGAATCTGTAGGAGGTGAAACTTAAGATGTAAAGTGTCCAAGCATATTTTGAAAAGTAGGCAAATACTAAAGATTAAAGAGAATTTCTGTCACCCAATTCTTAAGTTAGAGGACTGGCCCTGCCCACGGCCTGCTCAGCATCCTGGTCCCTGCAGGCCAACCAGACGCCAGTTCTCATGTGCAGCTTGTCTTTGAGGACCGGGGGGGGGGGGCATCTGTTGAACCAGTTCTTTCTATAGAAATTACCAAAAGCATGTGATGGCATGAGAGTTTCCTGAAGCCTAAGAAAATAAAATGCACAAGGAGCACACCATCCATGAAATACCAATTATAAGTAAATTAAACAGGGAAGTGTTAGAATGAATGCTTGCGGTGATATTAGTACGCATTATCATACATACTAAATTACCTTGTGAACAATCATGCCTGGTCCGGTTGAAGAAATACAATACTTCTTTGCCATCAGGTTGAATAATTAAAAACATAATTAATACTTTGATAGACCAAATACAAAAATCCTTCAAAGCACTAATAGTCTATAAAGCTCATCAAAGAAATAAATCTGTTGTCTTTAAGCACTTATTTTTTTAATACTTAAAACCAATTTTGTTGTCCATATTTAACTGAACCATCTTTTGTCTTTTGGATTCAACTCAGAAATAAAAAATGCTGAAGTCCTGATTTCTTAGCCTTTCTTATAAGAGAAAGATCAAACTTTGCCTAATTCTGGTTGAGATTTTTGCCAAAGTCCTGTTTTTAAAATTGCAGCAAATTTTAAAAATAAAAAAATATTTAATAAAAACTCACCTATGAGCCATCACTCAGAGATGAGAGTCTTATTTTTCTAATTATTATATATTCTTCTAAAACATGGTTTTGTTTCCCAATATTCTATTGTGTTAAAAACAGATTTATTTGTTGTATGAAAAAGAGATTTATATCTCTTCTGAAAAGCAAAATTTGCATAATTTTAACATTGTCCTATGTATGTTTGCCCATCTCTGATTATCTTCCCAGGAAAAATCCCTAGCAGTGAACTTACAGAGTTGAAACTGTACACACTGTTTAAGCTTTGAATGTACATGCAAATTGCTCTCCAGAATATTTGTACTCATTTCCATGGTTCCCAGCAACACTCGGGCATGCTTTTTAAGCACCTTCCTCATTTGCTAATACAGTGCCTTTTCCACTTCTCTCTGCTGTAGCTTCGCGTGCACCTGCTCTCGGGATGGCGAAGGCCCACCACGTGCATCCACCCCCAGCCCCGCCCCGCAGTAAGGAAGCCATTTATAATTAAGCACAAAGTGCTCTGCTGAAGTTGGACTCACCTGCAAATCCCTTCTCATGCTAGTTCTGCAGCAGCTGCTCCCAGTGAGGATGAGGACTGATCTTTCCCCAGCACTTAGAACATGCCCTGTCGCCGCTCCTGCCGAAGCCGTGGAGGCAGCTACGACTTGATGGGGTCTGACCTGGCTGCCCTCCCCGCCCTCGCCTCTGAGCACGCTCCTCCCAGCAGGTCCCATCCCTGCACCTAACGCCTCGACCCCCCGCGAGTTCAGGTGTCTCAGTGCGGTGCCCACTGCCCGCCTGACCTCTGTTTGTTTAGCTGGCCTCATCCCCCCTGACTTGGTTACTGAATCCAGAGACACCGCGCATGCACATAGCAGTCACCTCTCCCAGTTCACAGGAGACCACATCCGGGACTCACGGCCTAATGAGCTTCTGTCTTAGCCGCGGAATCCAGAAACATGAACGAGCGGGCAGCTCACTGAGTGTCAGCCCCTTCCTGTGTGGACACCCAGCGGGCCAGCCCAGCAGATGGAAATGCAGTACCTAAGCATCGGTTTGTCTGTCCTAAGGACCATCCCCTATGGGCCTACTGTCTCCCTGGTCTCCCCTCTCTGGAACTTCCCTGTAAGAGTCGTCTGTGTTTTCCTGGTTGAGGTACGTCTCCTGGTGAGATACACAGACAGACAGATAGTAAACAAACTGGACTATTTGCATATGAACATGCACATATTACTGTACTGTAGGTACTACACTAAATGGACATATCTAATATCTATTCACGAGAGTTTGTACTTGGGCATGCAGAATTACTCGATTAGGAAGCATGATCTTAATTGCAGAAAGTTCGGCAGCTCCACCATCAGCTCCAGCTCTCGGAACTGCCCAGAACCTCAGAACCTCGCTCAGCCCAGGCAGGGGTGGTGCTCGGACAAATTCCCACTGGCCCCATGGCGTCTCACCACTGAGGTTGAAACTGGCGGGGTCCACAGCACTGGTCAGTCTGGGGTGGCCTGCTCAGGCGACGAGGCCACTCTGACCCTCAGACCTCACAGCTGAACACAAAGTCACGGCTGTGGCATAGCTCTTTCCGATTGCATCGGAGACCGATTCAGAGGGAAGCCAGACCTGGGGGGCGGGCTCAGGCTGGCACGTCCCCCAGCCCCAGAGCCGAAGCCACTTCCTCGCCTCTCTGGAGATCATCCTCCAGCCGACAGAATATCTCTTTTTTAAAAATGCTCAGAAACAAAGTAGCTGGCCACACCTCTTTCCACAAGCAGCTGAAACCCCTTGCTTTACCGTCCCCTTCCGAGAAAATTCTCTCCTCGAATTCATAGGCAGTTTCACCCTGGCCACAGAGCAAGGACCTGGCATCTCTCAGTACAGAAGAAAAGCATGCAAGGTCAGCTATTGGAAAGACACCCCCGAGTCAGGCACCCCACCTGCTACACTCCTGTTGCTAAAGCTTCCTCTCTCAGACGCAAATGTAACTGTTTTTCTTTTCTGTCATTTCAGCTAATTCACTTCTTGTGAACTATGGCACTTCAGGAGGTCTGTAAAGATTTCCGAAGAAAATGCCCTCTGAAGAATTTTTCTACAAACCACAGCGGGGCTATTTTGAGAAGCTGTATTATATTGTTGCTGTTTAAGTCTCTTTGACATAAAGTGACAGAAAGAATAAGTTCTTAGTTGGTAATAACATTTTTCTTGTGATTGCTTCCAACAGTCAGACACTGTCCAGCACCACCTTCCGGCGGCAGCGCTGAGGTGTTGTCTCTGCTCTCGTGCTCGGCCATGACTCACTGTCCTTGTTTCCCATCTAAGCCTCTCATTCCCTCTGACACATGGGCTGGCAGTGACCTACCTGCCACCAAGTACTTTCTGCTGAGGCAACAGCAAGAGCTGGCAGGAGGGAGGCCGGAGCCTGTTCTCGCACCATGTGAGGACTAAGGCGCTACTGTAGCCCCCTCCCCCCCTCCCTCCCTCCCCCCTGGTGGCAGCACATGCAAAGGACAGAGCTGGGGACAGACAGCAGGCCAGCCGTGGGAGCGGCCCTGAACAGTCCCCACTCTAATGAACGCAGTTCCTGGCCCAGGCAGCTGAGGCCCTTGGAGTAACACATGCCCAGTGTGGACTGGACCACAGGCATCTCAAGAATACAGACATTATAAATGAACAAGCAAAAGTGCCTGCTCAGTGCCGCCTGGCTGGGGACAGCAAGGCCTGCCCGACTCGACGCTGACGCCCCCTGAGCCATTTGCTTCGCATTCAAGGTGACTGAAACGTGAAGGGCAGGGCAGGGCTGGGTGCCCTGGCTGAAGGCGGCCCTCTCCCACCATGGAGAAAGAAGTGCGCCATCCAGAGCATCAGATACTCCTCTGGTCCGCAACGCACCGCACCCTTCTCTGGATAGAGGGCAGGCTTGTAAAACGGCATCAGGCAGGCTGCCCTGCCATCTTGTGGCTAATGCAAAGAAAACACCCTGTTCAAAACTGAAACACCAAACTTGATCTAGAGTTTTAGATGACAGTGTCAGTATTTCCAATGGAATGTTCCAGAAAACTGAAATAGCAAAGACGATGGCAGGGGCTTTCACCTTGGCCCAATGTGGACCACACCCATGGTGCTGACTGAACACCTATTAGAAACTGTCCATAAAAATTCATGAGGAATATTTTGCTAATCAAAGTTATTGACTCACATTTTGTGTCTACAGTTCAATGAGTTTTAACAAATGTGAGCAAAATATTACCATAATCACAATATATAAAAATTCCTGTCACCCTCAAAATATCTCTTGTGACTTTTGGCCAAATCACCATTCCCGGCAGCACCAAGAACTGATCTGTTTTCTCTTCTGTTCAGCCCGCTCTAGAATTTTCAACAAATTGGATCACACTGTATTTTCTCTTTGCTTCCTGACTTCTTCCACGGAAGGTGCTGATTTTGAGATTGACCCATGTCACATGTACGAGGGACTTAACTCCTCTTTCCTGTTGAGCCGCGTTCCATTGCAGGGATGGGTCACTTTGTCCATTCGTTACCTAGCGTATGCCTCGTTTGGGCAATTACAAATAGATCAGTCTGAGCATTTGTACACAAATCTTTGTGTAAGCCCGTGTTTCTCATTTCTTTTGATACAAGCCTAGGAGTAAGTCCACGTGGCCATGCTGTGTGTGATGACGTCATAAGAAGCTGCCAGATCTTTTTCCAAGGTGATTATGCCATTTTATACCATCCAACCAGTCATGTATGCACCTCATGCACACCAGCACTGGGGAATGGCGATCTAGCTCATCTTAGCTGACCTGGCAGGTGTGCTGTAATGTCTTACTGCAGTTTCGATGCGCATCGTCCTGGTTCCTCATGATAAGCGTAGTTCCATATGTGCACACGTACAACGTGGATATACACATGGTCTGGTTAGAATCCTTTGCCCATTACTTACTTTGGTAAATTTCTTGTTATTTCTGGGTTGTCGCTGGAGTTTGTCGCGTATTCAGGACATTAGTCCGTTGTCAAATGTGTTATAAGTATGCAAGTATTTTTCTTCCAGTCAACAGATTTCTTTTTTTTAAGATTTATGAATGTTATGTCCCCTCGATGAATTGACTACTTCATTATTATGAAACACTTATCATTATCCTGGTAATAATTCTTATTTTAATAATTATTTTTTAATCATTTTAAGTCTACTTTGCCTGATATTAATATGATACCAGGTTTCCTCTGCATATATTTTCCCCACATTTGTATATTTAAAGAGGGCCTCTGGTAGACAGAGTCTGATTGAGTCCTGTCGCTATAAAATGTGCCTGGAGTCAAATGTTTGGGTCATTCCAAGTACTGTAATTTATTTATAGACTCAGGTACATAATCCCACATGTCTTTGTCTCTGTTTGCCTTTTTGTGTGCTCTCTTGCATTCATACTTTTGCATTTATGCTTTACATTTCTAGTGGTTGCTCTCCAGTTTGCAATAAGTATCTTTATATCATCTCAATCTACCTGCAAATCCTACCACACCACTCTCAGGGTGAGAGCCGTTAAGTGATGTACTTCCATTTCCCCTCTATTCTGTGTGCCCTCATTTCTTTGAATTCTGCATGAACTATAAACTCCATAGTACATTCTCATTATTTTTGCTTGAAAACCAATCTTTTAAGTAAGTTAAAATTTAAAAAAACAAAGCTTTTTCTATTTACACAAATATTTACCTTTTCCAGTGTTCTTCATTCTTCTGTGTAGGTCCAACTTCTAATGTAGTGTCACTACGTTTGGCAGAAAAAAGTTCCTCGAACATTTCTTGTAGTTCAGCTCATCAGACAACTGGTAATCTCAGCTTTTTTTTTATATGAAAAATAATGTTTCTGGAAATATTTTTACTTTACATAGATACTTGATTGGCAGGGCTGTTTTCCCCAAACATTGTCAGCATTTTAAGATTCTCCATTGTCTTCTGGCTTGCATAGCTTCCATTGAGAAGTCTGCAGTAACTCTTGTTTTGGTGTCTATTCATAATGTGTCTTTTTTCTCCAGCTTATTGGATTGTTTTCCATAACTTATTTTAAGCAATTCGATTATGATGAGCCTTTTCTAATCCTTGACATTTTTTTTACCTTCTTAAATATGTGTATTTGTACTTTTCATCAAATTTAATCATTTTTGACCATTACATCCTCAACAAATATCCTTTCTTCCCTTATTTCTTCTGGTCCTCTAATTCCATGTATATTAGATTATGTTAACTTTCTCATGTCACTGAGGTTCTATTAAGGTTTTCAAACATTTTTCTCTCTGTGCTTTAGTCTGAATATTTCTATTTCTATGTCTTCAACTTCACTAGTGCTTTTTCTCTGCTGTGTTGTCATTTCATCCAGCAAGATGGGATTTTTAAGTTTAGAAGTAACACTGGGTCCTTCATGTGTTTTATTTCCTTCCTCAATGTATTTGTATTTTCTTCATTTCTACGATCTTATTTATAATATTTATCATCACTGTTTTAGGTCCTTGTCATTTCTAGATTTATTTGTATTGCTTGAATTCAGGCTGAGATGGATTCCCTTCTTCTCTAATGCATGGCCTCTAGCAAGCTGGCCACAATGGAAGGCCAGTGGCCAGGCTTGAGGGGTTTTTCCCCTCTAAGTTCACCAGGGAATGAGGAAACCCCAGAATACAAGTTCTTTAGGACCTCCTAATGCAAATTCCCTTCTTTAGGCTAAAATTTTTTCCCTAAAAATAAACACTTTCTTACGTTTCCTACTGATGACAATTATAAAGCTACCCACAAAGCATATCCAGACCAGGGACTTCAGAGCAAACATTTTCAGGGATTCTAATGGCTTTAAAGACAGGGCCAAAATGATACGCAGAATGTAGTTAATTTTATAACTTCTTGAATTCATTTCAGTATTTCATGGATCAATAAGAAATAGAGGAAAAAATTACTATGACAGCAGACTTTACAGCAGGAGAAACCAGAAACCAACGAAGGAGATTTGGGCTTTCTACACTCTGTGGAACATCTGGAAGTTTAATTTTTAAAAGAACTGTGGAGCCAGGTTTGAGGGCACCTGATCCAAGGGGCCAATGTCATCTTGTCCAATGTTGTCATGAAGACCACAATAGGTTTAGGCATGTGCAGGACACATGCTGATGGTGCCACATTTATGAAGCCCCTGTATCCCTTACCACTGCCAAGATTATTTAACTAAATGGATATTAATGAGATGACTGCATTATATTAAGTGCCTACCTATAAATTTGGTCTGTATTGCAACAGTGCTAAATTTCTTATTCCCATCAAAAAACTGGAAGTATTTTTCCCTGGAGAAAGTTATTGAATAAAAGCAAAAAACACTCTAAGAACTATTGTTATAAATATGTAAAACTACACAGCACTGAAGGAAGAAATTAAGGAAGACACAAATAAATGGAAGCATGCACCATGTTCATGGATTGGAAGAATTAACATCATCAAAACATCCATACTACCCAAAGCAATTTGTAGATTCAATGCAATTCCTATTAAAGTACCAATGATATATTTCACAGATATGGAACAAACATTTCAAAAATGTATATGGAACTATAAACGATCCCAAATAGCTGCAGCAGTTTTGAGAAAGAAGAACAAAGTAGGAGAAATCATAATACCTGATATCAAACTGCATTACAAGGCCACTATAATCAAAACAGCCTGGTACTAGCATAGGAACAGACACATGGACCAATGGAACAGAATAGAGTGTCCAGAAATAAACCCAAGTGCCATGTTCTCTTCGTAACCACGTTGTGTGACAAGGTCCAGGCGTGGGAAGAGAGATTCAAAGGAGTCCATCTTCTAGAGGAGAACGTGGCATGGGGAA
>PVJI01001085.1:89204-202732 GCA_004026765.1 Micronycteris hirsuta
TGCTATTGTTCATGGTCTTACCTTGTGCCCTGATTCCCATGGGAACGGGCCATAGAAAGAAAGAGACTCGAACAGAGTCTGTGATTGATTTTGAGGGAAACTCTGAAGGGACAGCCAGTTCTCCCCGGACCACTGAGTCAGGCCAAGTTGCTTAAACAATGTGTTTATGAACCTGAATAAGAAATCATCCCCGACTGTTTCCATGAGAACTCTTGAATCAGTTCCAATAGGCTAAACTGTTACCTGCCTATATGTTTCTTTCCCTGATCAAAAGGTGGTGGGATTGTTAGACATTTATACTTCAAGTTTACTAAATCGTGTAGTTCCAATAAGATTGTATAAAGTAACTTCTTGATCAAAGAACAAAACCCCCTCTAATAAAATAGCCCCTGAATGTCTGAAAGTAGTTAGAGTAGTAGCCCCTCCTTTACTTTGAATAGAAAAATATATCAATCAGAAGTAGACAGGCAAAGTTATAAGAAAAGCTAGTTAGCTATTACAAAAATAAGAACATAGAAACAATTAACTAGGGAGTCAGAGTTCATAGTACATAGAAAAACATTTCTAGACAGAAAAGATAGATAGCTATGGTAGACATCACAAAAGACTTATAATAAATTTCCTATAACCTCTACCCAATCTAGCGTATCCTTTGTACATACAGCTACTTCCAATTGTATGATTTATAGTGTTCTTGGTTAAAACAATCTTTGTTTAATATGTAACTGTATCCTTGGAAACTTCTGTACTTTCCCTAGTTGCCTTTGTATTAATTTTTTTACTTTACCTAATCACTAATGTTAATCACTTCCAAAAATGAAAGTATAAAAACCTGCTTGTACTTGCAATAAACGGAACAGAGCCTCACGGTCCTTTGAGACGTGTTGTCGTCTGTTTCCCATTTTCGCCTACGCCTTGCGCACCTCGGAGACCCCTGACCCAGCTGCAGCTGGCCCGCAGCACCCAAGTCTCTAAGGTCAATTAATATTCAACAAAGGGGGCAGAAGCATAAAATGGAGTAAAAATAGCCTCTTCAAGAAATGGTTTTGGGAGATCTGGACAGCTACATACAAAAAAATGAAACTCAATCACCAACTTACACCATACACAAAAATAAATTCAAGGTGGATAAAAGACTTAAATATAAGTTGTGACACCATAAAAGTCCTAGAGGAAAACATAGGCAAGAAAATCTCAGATATTCCACGCAGCAATATTTTCACCAATATGTCCCCTAGAGCAAGGGACATAAAGGAAAGAATAAACAAATAGGATCTCATCGGAATAAAAAGCTTCTGCATGACTAAAGAAAACAGCATTAAAATGAAAAGAGAACCAACTGTATGGGAAAATGTATTTGCCAATGATGCCTCAAACAAGGGTTTGATCTCCAAAATATATAAAGAACTTACACAACTCCACTCTAGGAAGACAAATAACCCAACTAAAAAATGGGCAAAAGACCTGAACAGACACTTCTCCAAGGAGGACATACAGAGGGCCCAAAGACATATGAAAAGATGCTCAGCATCACTAGACATCAGAGAGATGCAAATTAAAACCACTATGATACCACTTCACACCAATGAGAATGACCATCATAAACAAATCAACAAACAACAAGTGTTGGAGAGGATGTGGAGAAAGGGAACCCTAGTGCACTATTGGTGGGAATGCAGACTGGTGAAGCCACTGTGGAAAACAGTATGGGATTTCCTCAGAAAACTAAAAATAGAACTGCCTTTTGACCCAACAATTCCACTGCTGGGATTATATCCTAAGAACCCTGAAACACCAATCCATAAGAACCTATGCACCCCAACGTTCGTCATGGCACAATTTACAATAGCCAACTGCTAGAAGCAACCTAAGTGCCCATCAGTAATTGAATGGATCAAAAAACTATGGTACATTTACACAATGGAATACTACACAGCAGAAAGAAAGAAGGAGCTCCTGCCCTTTGTGGCACCATGGATGGAACTGGAGAGCATTATGCAAAGTGAAATAAGCCAGGCAGTGAAAGACAAATACCATGTGATCTTACCTTTAAGTGGAACCTAATCAACAAAACAAACAAGCAAGCAAAATATAACCAGAGACATTAAAATAAAGAACAATCTGACAGTAATCAGAGGGGTAGGGGAAGGAGAGGAGGGAAGGGTTTTCAGGAACAACTATGAAGGACTCATGGACAAAACCAAGGGAGGGTGGGGTCAGGGGTGGGAGGTGGGGATGGCTGCGGGGGGAAGTGGTGGGAGATAAATGCAGACAACTGTCCTTGAACAATAAAACAATAAAATAAATTGATTATTAAAAGTTGAAAGAACATAAAAGTAAAACTATCACATGCATACATTTATTTCAATGTCTTAAGTAAGACATATGTACCACATTACTTTTATTGGAAATTAAGAGTGACAAAATGAGATGTATCTCCATGAATTTATACATCTGTAACCATCCACGCTATGTACATGGTGCTTTTGAATATTCAGAGATTTTTTCCAGCCACTTGAGAGTTGTCATCTGTTTCTTTTAGTTTTACATATTCTTCAATAAACTCCCAAATGTTCCTTAAAATACATAATATAATAAATTAGAAAAAGGACACTAAGCATAAAGAAAATTTCAACATAAACATGTATTTTAGGACATATTTATTCAAAAACACAAAGTGAGCCTTTGCAACCCACTTTCATTTTAGAGAACATCTTTAGTAGAGCTGTGGCCCTGAATGCAGCAAAGATTCTCTCTATAGCTGAGCAAATTCCCTGCAGCACTTTGCAGTGTAAGGATAATGTGGTGGCCAACGTAGATACACCTTGAAGATATTTAACATTTAGATCCATTTATTCCCTTGGCCAAGGCTATGAAAGCAGCCTTCCCAACTTTGTTTGTAATTCCATTTTTTTTGTTTGAGGATGCCTAGCATCATCAGGCCTCACAAAACCAGGATCCACCAGTATGGCTCACTCAGCACCTGCTCTAACACCTTTCCCCATGACTTTCTCTACCAGGTAAGCTGGGAGTGAAATGCTCTATTCTCTGGACTCCTTTGCAATAAAGTATGGCCTTAGCACATAGTGCTGGCCGATGAGTTGAGTGGGAGACACTAGGAAGGGCTTTCTTCCTAAATAAAACAGAAAAGCCTCATAAGAAGTTTTTCCCCTTTCTTCCTCCAGGGGACACGGACCCAACGCCTAAAGACAGACATGTGGATG
This sequence comes from Micronycteris hirsuta, assembly GCA_004026765.1. Classification (NCBI taxonomy): domain Eukaryota; kingdom Metazoa; phylum Chordata; class Mammalia; order Chiroptera; family Phyllostomidae; genus Micronycteris; species Micronycteris hirsuta. The sequence goes on from PVJI01001085.1 coordinate 92,429, forward strand.
CTCAGAGGAAAACTATAGTCAGGAAAAAGGGAAGGAAGATAGAAGAACCCTGTTTGATGACATCACTGAGCCTAGACCATTTACAACTAAATGTCTCTTTACTGTTGGAAAAATGAGCCCTTTCCACGTTTAAATCTTCAGTGGTGCTCTGTTGCTCCCGGACCTACCAAGTTGTAAGATTCGAACTGCGTACAAACTCTAAGAAGTGTAACTAGCCCTGGCTGCTGTAGCTCAGTGGATTGAGCGTGGGCTGCGAACCAAAGGGTCACCAGTTCAATTCCCAGTCAGGGCACATGCCTGGGTTGCAGGCCAGGTCCCTAGTGGGGGCCACATGAGAGGCAACCACACATTGATGTTTCTCTCTTTTTCTCCCTCCCTTCCCTTCTGTCTAAAAATAAAAAAATAAAAAGAAGTGTAATTAGATCAGCTCTAAACTTATGTAACAGATCATATAAACCAGCCATTTTATTTTTAAATTAAAAGTTTTACAGTAATACATGTGTGGGTTGCTCAAAGCCTGAATATCGATGAATGCTGTGTCATTTGAGAAGAGAAAGCCACCCACAGCCACAAGCCTCCCTACCTTCCTGGCCCCTGCCCATGAGAATTAACCTTTGCCTCTTCAGGGTTTTCCAAAGAATTTTTTCTTTATTGCTAAAAAAATATGGAGAGATTTAAATCTTGGGCTAGGCATTCTTCAGCCTAGGAAGGGGTGTTCCATTTAAAGTTAAGACTCATGAACGTACACACTTCGAAAGCGCTGTCCAGTCTGGTCTAACTTTAGATGGACGGCGTCGAGAAGGGCCTGCGAGCGTGCCCACCCTGTGCCGCGGCTCCAGCACTTACCGCTGCTCCTCCCTGCTGACGTTCTTCTCCACGCACTGCTTCACCTGGCACTCGAGGACCTGCCAACGGGTAGACAGCGGCCGGTCACTCGTGACGGCGATAGCATGGAATCCAAAGAGACTACCACTTCTAAAATCAGGCATCACATTGTAATTTAGACTACATATAATAGACAGAGAGATACATACATGATGGAAACAGAATCATAATCTTTATCATCTATTAAGCGGCAAATGTTAGCATGTATGGGGGGGCATGCCCCAAAAGGTGTCGGAGGGGCCAGTCCGTCACATTCCCTGTAACCAAGTCCACTCGTGAAAATTCACTGTTTTTTGTGGAAATGTTAGAGAACTGGTCAGTTCTGACAGGCACATTCAACTGTTTAGAAAGTTTTTTTAATACATTAGCTTACCCTTTCCAATTTTGAGCTAATATCTACATAGCCAGCTATTCGTAGTGTCACAAAAAGTTATCATTTAGAAAGCTAATGCATAGATTTTATTTGACTTCTGACGTAGTATAAGAAGGCACTATAGGAAATGCTTCTATGGAAAAACACGGATTTACAAAAACTTACATTTATTTTCCTCATTAAAATAGTGTTTGCTTTTTCCAATTTTATAGCGTCAGTCTGAAGGGGGAAAAGGTTTAAAGAGAAAGACACTGGGTTAAGAATATTTGTTAAGTAGTACCCCCATTTACAGAACACAATGTATTGTGTGAATGCAGTTATTCTGACTCCGAAGTGCCCCGCTGTACCCCATTCAAGACAGATGAACAGACAAAGTATGCTGAAGGGCGTGAAGTAGACAGACAGATCCTGCTCTTCTGGGTCAAAAATTACAGGAGGTGGGGGTTGATGTTGTAAAACACTAGAGAATTTTAGGGAAATTCCAGAATAGAAGACTTCCTCACTTTTCAGAACTAATAATAGAATCTGTTAAGGTGACCGGATATGATATAAAAATACAAATATCAACAAGTCACATATATACCAACAATAACTGATTATAACTTAATGTAAAATTATTTTATGTTTTAATTTATAATAGTAGCAGATGCCATAAAGTCATAGGAATAAACATAACAAAAATGCTTAAAAGCAATGCCTAAATTAAATAAATATAAAATAATCTTTGATGGGAATGTGAATATTGTAAAGCTGTCACTTCTTAAATGAATCTATAAGTTCATTGAAAGCACAATTAAAATACCAAAAGTACTATTACTGAGACTTGAAAAGTTAGTTAACACTACGAAAAAGAATATGCAAAATATCTGCAAACAAATGACGACCAGCAGGGGTGGCCAGGACCCGCCCTCCCAGACACCCAACCAGCGGAGAAGGGCGAGCAGTCCTCAGCTGGCGGTGCATCATCAGGAGCCCAGGCTGAGCGGAACTCCTCCTTCTCCTGTTTGCTCACTGCGCCCTCAAGTCGGGTCACACAGCATGTTTGTGCCCTGGTGCCCCTACCTGGAAAAGAGGGTTAATAATAGTCACACCTATTTCTTACTATCTCTAAAGGTTGCTGAGAATTAAATAACATAGTATTTTTTTAAATGTTCATAGCAGTACCTGGTGCGTTGTTAATCAATGATACATTTAGTTATTTTTCCTTGGATTAGAAATTATGTGTTTCATATTCAACACCAGAAATCAATTATTTAATAGGATAGCAAATGCAGTTTTATTGTACATGCCATTATTTGAATTAAGGAACCAAATATAAATAATAAATAAAGTAATATAAATTCATAATATGGAATCATTATAGGGAATCTTCTTTTTCATTTAATACAATCCAGTTAAAGAGATGCTAATAATCAAAGAAAAGTTTATATGATTTTGGCATTACATCATGCTTACAATATATAAAGCTATAACTCATTATTATTGTCACTGTTTAAAAGTTTGACTATAAGTTAGTGTCTGTTCTCAGGACATTATTTAGTTTTAAAAAATGAAGATACTAAAACACACCCCACAGAAATCTGAACATGTGATTTTGAGAGAGAGAGAAATCAGCACAAGTGCGGGCCCACCACCTTCCCACGCACTTTGCAGTTCTGCTGAAGAGGAAGGAAAAGTGGGGCTTGGAAATGTGTGGAACTAAAAAACCTCAGTAAAAAAGGATAATTCCACGTCAGTGACAAACTCTGTAACCAGAGGTGAAACTGAGCCGGATTCTGCACAAAGTAAAGTGATGTGATAACACATAGAAAGTAGGGCACCCTAGAATTTCAAAACATAGATTATAATTTACAATATACTGTTTACCAAGAGAATTGTTACAATAACTGTAAAAAAAAAAACCTACTCTTAACACAGTAGACTCTCCTTCCGATGGACATAACTCGCTGTCAGCACGGCTGCACAACTAACTCTAAGTCTCCTTACGAGTCCGGGTGCCCAGCAGGAGTGACGGTGGCTTTGGGGCCCCGAGCGAGTTAACCTTGAACCCAGCTGGGCCACCTCTAAACTGTTTCATGTTGAGGCGTCACTGAACTACTCTGAGCTTCATCTTAAACTACTTGACACATACGAGGCACTAAATGATCGCAGCCGTTATTTTTACAACGATTTCCTATACAAAATATTAAACTTTTTATAGAGACATCAATTGACCTGAAAGAGATTCGACCCTTACCTGAACTCTACAGAATGTTTGTCACCTTCATTTCCGTTTTGTTTTGTTTTGTCAGCTAGATCTTTCAATTATTCTAATCATTCATGAAGCATTGGCAACAAATGTTTTGAAATGAAAATATATTTGGACCAAATTATATGCTGTATGTGATTTTTTACCTTATTGCAAAATCCAATTGCTTCATGTGTTTGACAAGATCAAGGGAAGAATAACATAAACACTGAAATAAATAAATTGCATACCTCTATGCTTTTAATCCTATTCTCGGTGATCTGTAAAACTCCAGTATGAACCAAAGTGGTTTTAATTTCTGTTTCAAGAGCTTGAATTTCATCCAATTTCTTAAGTATTTCACTCCTCTTCTTTTCGACTCTGTCAATCAGAGTAAGGTGCTCCTCCTTCCTCACGTTGTTCTCACAGGGTTCTGGGGGGATTTTTTAGAAGCAAAGCATTCTTGTGTTAGTACCGCAGCCCTCAGTCCTGACACTGGGCATGAGTAACCACACTGTGTCAGACAGAGCTGTTCCACATAGCTACAAAGTGTCACGTGACTCGGTCTCCAAGCACACCCACAGAAAGTATCTGATTCAAGAACGGGCGTGCCTCCCGAATCCGGCAGCGCAGTCGCTGCGTTCTCGAAAGCCTCACTCCAGCAGCCAGCACCACGCAGGGAAGACACGAGTGACTTGGCCAGAGACCTGTGACTGCACTGAGACTCGGAAGATGACAGGAGAGAACAAGTGAGAGGGGTGGGGGCGGCGAAGCAGCAGAATTTGGCACATTCACTAAAGAAGAAGGCTGTCTGTCCATCAGGGCCAGGGCGCGGAGTGTCAGGGAAGCGGCTAGAAAAGAAGCTGGGGGCTGGTCTGAAAAAGCTCATAAGCGATGTCAAGAAATAGTCGAAGGGGTCGAAGGCTTTGGGAGAAACCAGGAGACCGTGGTCGCCGCGTGTCCCGCACCAAGCGGGCACAACGCGAGGCAAGACTGGAATCAGGAAGACTGACTGCTAGGAAGCCAGGGCGGACGTTCCAACGAGACCGGATCAGGACAGTGCCCACAGCGTCCGGGGAAGTGGAGAGACACCCGGCCAGTCGAGGACACAGGACAAGCGCGGGCCTGGGTCACTGACGAGACCCGCCTGCGGGGAAGAGGTAGGTGCCCAAGGAACCTCCAGGGCTCCGCTGGGCCGTAGCCAGGGCGGACGTGGGGGGAGGGCGCAGCGAGCTCCACGCAACGGAGAGGCGAGCAGCTCTGGGCTGGAGCCCATCTTGGCCCCCTACTACCCGCCCTGTGGGGCGGCTCGGGAGAAAGGGGAAGGGCGCCTGCCTGCCCCGGGGTCCGACCATGTGCTTGGTGACGCCGTTCACTGAAATAGCCAGGGACACGGGTGGGAACCACTGGAGCCTGTCCCCGCGCCCGCCACCGAGTCGCCTTGCGCGTGGGGTCCCGCAGTGGGCAGAGGCCGAGGACTGGCGGGCCAGGACAGCCTCGGGAGCTCGCTGGGGTCCGCGCAGGAGGACTCTGTGCGCGAGGGGCGAAAACGGAGGCCTCCTTCATTGCTGTGACTCCGAAAGCCCGCGGAGGCCCCGGCCCACGTCCTCAGGTGCGTGCCCGCGTGGACGCTCGGAGCAAGAGGCCCCACGCCACTCCGGAGTCAGCGACGCCTTTTCAGGCACCTCCTCTGGGAGGAACAGCGTTGCGTCCGCCCGCCCGTCCTCGCGGGGTCTGAACCCGACACGTGGGTCGTCGGTGCGTCTCGGGATCTATTTCAAACGCCTGGTCTCTCAAGGTCCTGGCCTAATCCAGTGTGCCCCTGAAACCCGCACAGACGTCGTCAGGGCCGCAGCCCGCGGGCGCACGGGGCTCCGGCGGCCCTGCCTGCGCGGGACGCAGAACCGTAAATTTACTTAAAACGAGCTGAGATGTTGTGTGTGACGGTGTGTCGCGACGTAGGTAGCGTGCGGCCCGGTGCAACCGCGCTTCCCCAGCGGGACCGGCTCCAGAGAATGCGAAACAGCGCCCGTGCCCGCGGCTGCGGGACGAACCGCCCCTGCGCGCGCGCGGGGCCGGGACGGGAGGACGAGTTCTCGGTCGGCTCCTCCCCGCGCCCGCAGGCGCTGCGTCTGGGGCGCCGGCCGTCCCCGCGCGGGGAACTCACCGAGCAGCGCAGGGCCCGGGCTCCCCTCGGCCGCGCGCAGCAGCCCGCGCTCCGCCTCCAGCTCGCTCCGGAGTCTGCGGTGGGAGAACAGAGCGGGGAACTGTTAGAGCCCGTGCGCCTGTTTCCTCCGGGTTATTTCATGTCTGGTTTAAATTGAGAAATAAGAACGAACCCGCTCATTTTCTAACAAAAAGCTCATTCGCAAATGTATATAAAGATGTACAGGAGACCTTAAGTGTGTCAAGTTAAAAAAACCAAAGACTTCTTCCTCCCCGAGGTTGTGCAAACCACTATTTAAAGGAGCCCATTCATGTAAAATAAATGATTTCCCACATTATCGATATTATTTTGTGATTTGACTTCCAAAAGAGCAAGAAGTCAAAAACCTAGCATTTTCTATTCTGAGGCAAGAACAAGTCAAGAGCAATGGAAAGGTCTCGCTGACTTCGGAATGAGATTTCATTGTTTCCTGTATTATGTCTTCATCCACAGGTACAATGTACAAATGCCACTGTATTTAAACTCAAAGTAAAATGCAAGAAATGTTAAAATAAGAAAATAAAAATCTTTGCAATCTCTTCCTCTGTATCTTCTTCCTGGTTCAAAATAAACTAAATTGACTCTTTTATTTCTAATGGATTTAGAGTGAGAGAAAAATAAAAGAATCTAACATGTTGTTATCCTGAGGGAAACCTTGTGATTTTAGTCAAAACATTAACTCCACAATGACTGAATCCTGCATGTCTACGGGGGTCTCATAGTCGCAGACGACTTTCACACAGATTGGCTCGCTTTATCATGGATCAAAAAAACAGAAAAGTATTGTGATCCCCAGTTTTAAGATTGAGGTTAACTGGATTGACGGGAACAGCCTGTTCAATATATACATTCGGAGTGTTTAGTTCCTATCACTTTTCCACGCGGTACAGTTTTACACATCAATTAAGTTTCCATTGCTTTTTCTTCTCGGGGACTTTAGTTACACACGTAAAGTGGATTTTCTTCGAGGGTCTTCCACTCCAACCACTTTCTCTCTTTTTCTCTTTTTATCTCTGTATCTCTTCTTCACGGTCTTTTTTCCTGCTTTTCTCTGCCGCCCCTTCATTGCATGTCCATCCGCAAGTCCTCCCCGTCAGCGAGTCACCGTGCAGTTTGATCTGTGACTTTGACTTTTGGCTTCTTTCCTCAGTTGCCACGTCCTGTTCTGAGTCTCCTTTTGCTGCTGCTGATGTCTGTACTTAGGTTTACATTTCCTGTGACTCCGGGAAGTTTCACACCCTGAAAGGCTCCTCTGAGGCTCTGAGGCTCAGATCGGGCTCTGGGGCAGCCACACCAGCTGCGGGCTGTTGCCCCACTGCGGGGATTCCACCGGCCGACTTGGTGGGATTCTTGTTTTCTGCCATCTCTTTAGAGCAGATTTCGTAGACGAGATGTTTTATGCCTCTGCATCTTGTGGGCAGGGCCAATGCTCCGGGGTCGTTAGTGTGTGGACTCCCTAATTCAAGAGTAGCAAATATGCATGCGCTGTGGCTTGGGGTTTTTTTCCTTTTTTTGCTTTGATCTTTATCTGGATAGCATTTTTTGGAAGAAAGGAAGGACAGTAGTGGGAGGGGTTGGGCGCCCTGCGAGTGTCTTCTGCCATGGGGTTCTAAATCCCCCTCGCCTGCTGCTCCTTCCACACCACGCAGTTCCAAGGGACAATGGTCACCCCTTCCATCCCTCGTCTCCCCTGTGCCACCACCACGCCAGAACTGTTTCTTGCTTCCACATTCACCTTTAGCGTTTTTCTCCCCCGCCAGTGCTCTGGGAGACGGACCAGGGAGGGGCCTCTCTTACTCCTCACCTGGAAAAGCCCCCTCGCTCCCGGGCAGTGGGTTTAGAACATTCGGGGTGTCCACAGGCTCCCTTCTCCTTCCTTCCCCACCAGCCCCTGCTTGCACAGGCCTGAGGCAAGTGTCAATGCCTGACACTCAGTGATTATTCCCTATTATCGGGTCTTTGGAATTTTCACAGCTTCCTCTCTTCTAACAGCTGCACTGAAGTTAGAGGTCTCTTTGAGAGTTTTTTATTTGATTGGTTGGTTGGTTTTGTTTCTTGTTTTGTTTTCTTGAGGATATTTTGGGTATGCTGGATTTGCTTTAATTTTTTTCAATCCTTCATTATTTCTTCCCAAAAGACTAGTGCACAGAGAGGTTAACGGGGTTCCTTAGGTTGAAGGACAACAAGGGCGTCAAGACCTTTCAGCTCTCTCGACTATCAAGTGAAGTCCCTGGGGACCACCAGGAAAGACGTGAGAAATACCAGAAATACCGCCCCCTACCCCACGGAAACACACCGGCCTTCGAGGTCCCGGTCACACATGCCGGCTCGTGGGAGGGGCTGGACGACCGGCCTGGTGTGGGGAACGATGCAGAGAAGCGCATATGTGTACACGTGCAGTCACTCGTGTGCGAATGTTGTAAAATAGGGTGAGCCCGACACGGTCCAATCAGACCGTGGACCCTCACTTGTTGTTGCGCTCCAGGGCTGCCTTGGTGGCCGTCACGAGTGCCCGCAGCTGCTCCCGGGCCTGCTGGACGTCCTCCGTCTTCACCGGCCTCCTCTCCAGCCCCTCGGCTTGAGCCAGCAGCGCCTAGAGGGACCAGGCCCACGGGCGACACAAGTACAGGCAGAGTGAGCACGTGCCTTCTTCCGGTGGTTACAGTGTATTCAAGCTGCTCTGAGTCAAAACAGAAAGTGAAACGAGGTGCATGGGGGGAGGCCTGAGGGGTGTGGGGGGGGGCAGTCAGTCATGTGAAGACCTGGGTGACACATTTTTCAATATTTTAAAGTTTGATTCTCCTAAGAAATGTTTTAGATGGGGGGAGGGGGGTCTCACTGCTGGTGTGTGTGTGGGAAGAACAGGCCGATCAAGTGCTCGAGCACGTGGCCGGGGCACCACGCGCATCTCCCAGGCCAGTGAGGGGCAGTTCAGGGCAGGCACCGCGCGGGGACAAAGCGACACCGCACTCCAATGCAGGGAACCGATGCCTGCCCCTTTGGTGAGGGGCTGCCACGCCCCCGGAGCGGACAGCAGGTGCCCTGTGGCCTGGGGATCCCGTCACTGTGGTGGCTGGCTGACAGATGGGCATGTCTGGGCCATAGTGACTCGGCCTCAGAAGGGCAGGGCCCGGGCAGACCCAGCTGCGGCCTGTGATGAATCCTGTCCGACAAGAGCTACTTTTTCGCCACATAAAATCCCCAAGCAAAGCAAACAGCCCACACGCGGGGTTGGGGATGAAGAAGGAAGTTAGAACTAAACTTTGTGTAATGCTGTGAATTTTTTATATCCTCACCTGAAGATATGTTTGCTGATTTTAGAATACGGGAAGGGTGGGGTGAGAGAGGTGGAGGGAGAGGGGGAAACATCAGTCAGTTGCCTCCCGTATGTGCCCTGACCGGGGGTCGAACGTGAAACCTTTGGGGGACGGGACAATGCTCCGACCAACTGAGCCACCTGGCCAGGACTGGGGTGTGTGTGTGTGTGTGTGTGTGTGTGTGTGTGTGTGTGTGTACACACACATATATACACATATATACATACATACACACATACACATATATGTGTTTGTCACTGGTTTTCAAATGTTGTAAAATAGGGTGAGCCCGACGCAGATCAAATCAGACCGTGGACCCTCACTTGTCATTGTGCTCCAGGACTGCCTTGGTGGCTGTCACAAGAAATATATATATATATATATATATATATATACACACACACACAAATAAATACATAGAACACCAGCGCACAGAAGTTATGCAAATGGTGCTCATCAACCAGAATGGTGAGCAGAGACCGGGGACCGGAAGGTCAGCCAGCAGGAAAGGTCGCTAAGCATCGGCAGCCAAAAATATTGGCAAAAACACAGACCGCGTGTGTGACCCACCCCACCCCCAACTCTCGCCGTGAGCAGGAGGTAAGAAGTATAGCCTTTACCAGTGTGTCCTTCAGCCAGTCCAAGGCACAGCCTTCCACACCCGTCTCGGCCGTTCTAAATTACGCAGGCACAGACGGGTGTGCCCAGAGTCTGTGAACTGGGCAGCACTAGGCTCGCTCGGGCCCCGCAGTGGGCCGTTACCTGGTACCGCTCTCCGGGCCGGGCGCGCAGAAGGATGGCCATGTAGAGCTCATACTCGTCCTGCAGAGAGAGGAGACGCCCGGGGCTGTGTCCCGAGCTGGCATGGCAAGGTCGGGGGTTTTGCATGTATGAATAATACAGACGTCAGCTTCAACCACGTTAAAAAGACATACCATTTCTGCACTATATTAAACAAGGCGCACACTAGAATGTGCACAGTCTGAGCACCTCTCAAGCACATTTGCGTATGAACTGTCGTCCCCACGGAGCAGTGCCATGAAATGCCTTGACCCACATGCACAGGTGATCGTCTGCCACACGGAAGCTCCGTGGGAGTGGATCCTGCCAAAGAGAGTCTTCTGGGCCTGGGGCCTTCTCATCACATCCTGTCACCACAGGGCTGCTTCTAGGTGTTCCATGTCACCAAGGGCTTGGCGCAGAGCAGGCTGGGTAAACAACCTGATTCTACAGGTCTCTTGCATCATGAAATCACAAGTGCATGCTTTCATAAGGGTTCATAAAAATGCCACATGCGTAACTATCAATATATATATTACACATATGCGATTGTATAAATTTGTAAACAACAGGGAAGCTTTTGTGAAAAATACAGCTCTAGGGCTGAGCTCACAGGGTGTCTGCTGCACACGGCCCACTGGTGACTCAGGCGGCTGCAGGCGCGTCCCTCTGCACCTCCAAGTGGTTTCCCACATCTGCAGAAGGGGGACCAGGACACCGGGAAGAATTTCCGGGGGGTCTGAGGTTGTGTGTGCAGAACATCAGGCCTGGCTCTCAACTGTTAGGTGGGAAAGGTATGTTTCTTACCTTAACCTCTTTCAAGATATCGCCAAATATCAAAGAACTCTTGCAAATGTCTTCAAAGACTCCACTGAGGACCTGGAGTTTATGGTGAGGGTCGCAGGGGCACACTTTCCGCAGCTCCTGGAGGAGAATCAGAGCCAGTCCTTTCAGGTCGCCCGTCTCCCTGCCTGGATAGTTCCCGGGCTGCAGACTGGAACACCCACGGGCCTCCATCAGAGCCACAGCCCCCGCCGCCCTAGGACCGGGCCCCAGCGGAGCGGGGAGACAACCCAGCGGAGTCTGATGCCCTGTGCCTGGTGCTGAGAACCTGCGATGGCCTACTGTTTCCTTATTCGTTCCCCTGCACCCCGTGGTCAGGGATCCCCTCTCTGCGCCCACATGTCCCCATGCCTTTCTCTCTCCCTCAGTCCTCTGGTCAGCTCACACCTGACCTCTCTTCTCTTTCCCGCACCATCCCCTCCCGATGTCAGGTCCCTGCCCGTTCCCTGAGTACAGCCCCCAGCAGCTCTCCAGGCTCATGTGGCCCTGTCCGCCTTCTGCAGACGTGGTGGCCTCTCGCAGACGTCCCCCGCATGAGGTAACTCACCCTCCCTCTCCCTCACATAGCTCCGCCTCAGGCAGGAGACCCTTTCCTCCGTGATCCGAATGCTTTAAATCACGGCATTGCCTCCGGCGTACCAGCTTCCAAGCTTGGCTCTCCCCTATGTCACCCTAGCTGTGACCACCTATGTCATGTGGGATGTTCTCAGTGACTGGCAGCTCTGTCACTTTCTACCTGAGCATGGAGCGAGGCATCTGAGGGCCAGTCTCTCCCCACAGCATGCAGCTGGCAGGGACAGGAGCAGGTGCGCCCCCCACTCAGGACCACACAACCGCCCTCCTCACCTGTTCCAACTTGTTCTCGTGGGGCACCGCTGCCCTGTGGCCGGTGAAATCGGTCACCAGGCAATCTTGCGTGGCAAGCACTTCCCTTTGGAAACGCAAGAACTTGCTGTACTTTTCTGCTTTTGTCAGGCCAGCCAAGTAGGAGCTGATGTACCGGTACTCATCCTTGCCCAGGCGCGACATCACGCACTCACGGCTGGACTGCACCGTCCGGGGCTTCAGAACCTTCATCTCCGGCCACCGCAGCTCTTCTCTCCTCTGCGGCACGGCGCCCTCTTCCCCCGGCATCAGCTTTGGAAGGATGTCCTCTTCGGAAGCATGCGAAATGCCCGCCGGGGGGTTCAGGTACCTGGAGAGGGGGGTGCTGGGGCCGTCGTTTGGACCCAGAGCTGTGTTGACAGTAAAATAAGCCCAAGCGTCCTTCATCTTGGCAACCTTCTCATCAGGCGGCTTTTCCACTCTGCGGCCTGGCCGGCCCTCTGGACTGAGGGCATTGCGCCAGTGGTGCAGGATGGTCTGGGGGGGCCGGTACAGCTTGTTGTGGTTCAGGTACCCCGAGGTGTAGAGGGCAATGTCATCCCTGTGGCTCTTCTCAAGTCTGTTCAGGAGTTTGGTGAGGTTGCACAGCGTCTGCACGCCCGGGGTCTCACAGTGCTTCCACCGCAGGTAGACTGCATGGAAGACAGGGGCGGGGAGATCCACTCTGGGGCCGCAGCAAGGCGACGGGATGCTGCGCGCGACCGTGGAGCTGGCGGCCCTTCCCGAAGGAGGAGCAGACGCCACAGAGAGGGGGACACGGAAACCCGTTCACGGGGCCAGCTCCTGCCCAGAGGCAGTGACGGGAGGTCAGGGCACATTATTTTCTCCGAAAAAAAAGTGGCACCCAGATAAGCGAAGGCGGGCAATAGCATCTCCTGTGGTCTAATAGCCTGCCCCACACACAGCAGCCGCGAGCCCCGTGTCAGCTCGCAGTTCTGCGGGTCAGAACCTCCGTGCAGGGCGGCGACTTGAGTGGGAAGATGTGGCCCGGCTGAATTCTTGGAAGCTCAGGGGAGACTGCTTCCAGGTCTGTCCCCGTGGTGGACATGCTACAGCTCCTTGCCATTGTAGGTCCGAGGGCTCCCCACTGCCTTGTTTGCTGTTGTGGGGTGACTCCTCTCCCAGGAGCCACCCACTTCCCTGGACACACAGTCCCTCCACCTTGGAGCCAGCAGGGCCCCCACAGCCACAGCCTTCCCACACCCAGTCCTCTGTCCTGCCTCCTGTGACCGGCCAGCCACCCCCACCCCCGCTCCAGACGCTCTCCCTGGCTGGGGGCCACCAGGACCGGAGAATACAGCCCAGGGTTGGAGCACTCTCTCCTCATATTCACAGGCCTGAGGACCCTGCCAGGCATGCCCACCAAGGGGGCATGGGGCCTCGGGCCATCCCAGAGCTGGGCCACCTCAGGGATGTCACCAACCACAAGCCCAGTCTCCCTGGCTTGTCCCCTGTGGAAACAAGTCTCCTTTTCCTCCTGTGCAGTCAAGAACTAGAGCAACTGCTTCCAGTGGTGTGAGTATTGAGAATCTCTGCCATGGGTCAGCCCAGCACTACAAAGAAACCAGTCAGGAAATGTTAAAATAGTAATAGAATGCTTTTTCAAGGCAGATAATTGATATAACTTATCAAAGGCATCAATACATAAAGAACCCACTAAAATCACACTGCATTGGTTGGGCTTCTCCAGGAGACAGAACTGATACGCTTAGGTGGACAGACAGACAGAGAGATGTTGGGAACCACCTGCCTGGTTTCAGAAGCTGTAACCCCCATGGCTAAGGCTGAGTGAGAGACCTTGGGACCATAAGCCACTAAGGAGACAAAGCTTATCTTTCTGGCAGGGGCGCCACCTCTGCCCCCTTTACTTCACCCTGCTTGGCCTGGAGCGGATGACCGGTTAGCCAATGATGGGTAAGATTCCTCAAGGGAGAGATGACTTAAGACAGGAACGGTCACAAAGGGTCCCTCAGGGAAGGACTTGGGGGGCTTTAGAAAAAGGAGGTGATGGACCCTTGCCCCTCGGCTTTGACATAGCCTGAGTCGTCGTTCTGTCTGTGAGAAGTCTCCTAATCTCTTCTTACCCGCCTTACTTCCCCTGCCAGATTTAAGCCTGAAACAATGCTGGAGGTGGGTGCGGCCCTGTGCTGGAATGGGCGGTTCCCCAGGGTAGAAAGAATGCATAAAATCCTGTGAAACATGCTTTGCTAAGAATGCCCTCAACTTTCTGATAAGGGTTTAAGCATGAAATGAGTCTGTCTCCCAAAGTTTTATGGCCCTTTAGCTATCTGACCCTGACTCAGAATAAGCCCTCATAGTTCTTTGAATGTTATCTATTGTTTGATCCTTACTGCCTGACAATGATTGATGAACTTTACCTGTATTCCTGTGCAAACTGAACCCAATAAAAGCCCATTGAGGAACAGACTCCCAGCCCTTCTCCTCTGAGAGTTCGGCCACCTTCCCTCCCCAAGCAGATCATGTCTTGGTAGACTTATTCTCATCCACGGCAGATGGGGAGGTTCTGCGGGCAGAGCTCCCCCACAGACAGAGATGCGTGGGTTTATTATAAGGGGTTGGCTTGCAAGATTCTGCAGTCTGGTGAGTCCACAACTTGAAGTCGGGCCAGCAGCCTGGGACCCCGTTCTCATCTGAGGGCCTTGGCTGGAGAAACCATCTCCCCCGGGAGGCCAACCTCTGTTCCATTAAGGCCTTCAGCTGAGCAGATGGGCCCCCCTGTGTGACGGAAGGTAGTCAGCCTCACTCCGAGTCTCCTGACTTACATGCTAATCTCATCCCACCAGCATCCTCCACAGAAACACCGAGAATGACACCTGACCAAATATCAGGGCACATGACCCGGCTAAGCTGGCACATAAATCCTCCATCACACACAGAATCCCAACTCTTTTAGAGAACAGGAGAAGAGGAAACTTAATTGTTGTGTTACCCTTTGTTTACTTTTTTCCCCAAAAGGGGCTTGAAGCAACCAGCAACGTAGCAAAATCATTTTCCTACTTGGAGTACTTTTCCGTAGACTTCTGTAAGACCTGAAGAATTCAGATTCCACATTTCTCTCCCTAGTTCCTGTGCTAGGCACCACCATCCCATTCTGGGAATGGGCATCTCACCTTCCTAACTGAGAACACGGGGATTTGCATGCCCTTCCGCTTACGGCGACAGGATCCTACCCCTGTGGGGGCTCTGAGGTGGGGGTCCATGTGCAGGGACCAGGGAGAGGCTGGGGCTGCTGGCCAGCAGGGGGACAGACCTCAGTCCCACGACCGCAGGGCACCGCTGCGCGGCTGGTGTGCGCAGGCACCTCCACCCCACTCACCCTGGGTTCACTGGGTCACGGGTTTTGGTGTATCTGGCAACAATTCTTCCTCCTAGGTTTTTAATGCACAGAACATGTGCTTATTAAGAAATGGCAAAGAAAGACGGGGCTTTCCAGTCACCAGGGGCTTTTGCACAGGAAGGGCCTGGTGGAAGTCCCGGGGGCAGCTCTGGACCGGCCAGCGCCATTGATACGCATACATGAGGCAGATGACTCAGAGGTGGACACCTCACGACCTCCTTGTCCCACCACCCAGAGGGACGACAGAGACAGCGCACGGTGCGGACAGAGAACGTTGTGCAGAACTGTCTGAAGGACTGGACAGGAGCCCGAGACAGACCTCACCACACAGACAGGAAGCCAGCACAGCTGGAAGCGGAAAAGAGGGAAAGCAGAACACTCAGGTTCATGACCAGAACTGCTTCTTGTGCCTGTACTAGGACGGCTGGCCCAGGGACCGTGCCGGTCATTTACGCTCTTTATAGAGAAGAGGGTTTTATTGATGCAGGAGAAACAGCCAAAGAACTTACAGGAGGCAGGCGCTGTGGCTCCCCCCACTTTCCAGACGGGGAGACTGCATCAGAGGCAGTTTGAGTCAGGGGCCGCAGGCTGCATGCAGAGCCCTGCGCGCAGAGAACGGTTCTACGTGCGCTTGGAAGCCATCAAATAAAAGTTTTATGAAAATATTTGATAACTTTTGCTTAGTCCAACCAGGTTTCTCTCAGCCCAGAGTCCACCTGGGCCACTCGCCCCGTTTCCCGCGGGGCCAGAGCAGTGGCCTCAGAGGCAACAACCTGGGATGAAGCTCCCTGCTCCACCCCCGTTGGTAAGTCCACAACGGGAGCCCCAGGCCAAAGAGAGACCCCAGATAAAGAGAAAGTGGAGCACCTGGTGCCCGGGGCGGGGGCTGGTGGGGGGTTTGGCGCAGTGGGGAGGGGCCGTGTGCCGGAGAAAGTGTGCTGCAGTGTGGCTTTTTAAAAGGAATACAGGAATAGCAGCCATAAATCCCCTCCTCTATCCCCACCCGGCCAAGGACAGGGGCACCCACACCCACACAGGCGTCTGATCTGTTTCCTTTGCATGTTGTTGCTAGATTTTCTGCACAGGCAACTCCACCTCAAATCCAGTCCTAGCGCCTGGGGACCCAGGGGCTGAGCTGCAGCCGCCAGAAGGATCTCCATTTTCCACACGGGGCTCAGAGCCGCAGGTTCCCAGGCAATCCAACATTAGACGGACATGCAACAGCAAACACAAAACACTCAGTGCCACTCACAGTCTGGCTCCGAATCCTCAGCCATCGTCTCCCTTCAAGCGGAGCTCCTGGCCTCGGCGGGGAGTCACCGAGGAGACTGACAAACATTCTGAGTCCCTCCCACTGTGTTCCCCTGCTGCCAGGCAACCAGGACTCACAGCCCTGCCGCCCCACAGCCGCATCTCTCCCCTGGACCCTCCCTCTCCCAAGCCTCTTACCTTCTTAAGCTTGCTGGGTTCGCCGTGTACAACAAAACTCTCTGTGATTTGAAAAGACCATTCGGACACCCTTGCGCTCTCCAACTCCTCTCCAAAGCCTCGGGAGCTGAAAAGGTAAGTGGTCTTCGGTTGGGCATCTTGCAGAGAGAGGTTCACATTGCACAGTGCGCAACCCACTCCAGTGCGCCTGGGGCTCTTGCACACAGTAGGGGCTGCAACTGGAGCTCCAGCACACAGTAGGGGCAGTCACCAAACCATCAGGTAGTCATTTCAGTGCAGTGACCAACCAATCTCCCAGCAGGACACTGAGCAGGAACTTGCCCAAGACCAGTGAGCAGGGAGGAGGAGGTTTGCCCGCAAGGGCTGTGCCCTTCTTTCAGGCCACCTGGTGTTGCAGGAGGAAGAGCTCCTAGGCTTTCAATCTCCTACCTGAGAGCATTCAAGGGCAGAGGCTCGGTGAGGGGCTGCTCCCAGGAGAGGAACTTTAAACGGCTCTCACTGCCTCAGGCTCTGCACCGAGAGAGGCGGCAACAGTGGAGCTCGGAGCTCTGGCCATCAAGAAGGAAGGCGCCCGGGATGGCTTTGGGCATAAACAGTTCCTTTTACCTCTGTTGGTGCTGGTCGCACACGGTCCACATGAGCGCTCAGGAGCCACGAGGTCGCCACGCCCCCGCACACTCAGATGGCTTCATAATTAGGTGCATCTGAATTTCACCTGCAGACAGGTGAGGCAAGTGTAGATCTCTCTCCAGGCCTTGCTGTGTTTGGGGTCCAGCCACAGACACAATGTTGATATGAAAACCACATTGCATCAGGAACCTCAGCCTTGATTCCAGGGAGAGGATGCTTTGTCTCTGACCTCCAGTGATTATAAACCAGGATCAAGGCTGCGGCTGCCCAGGGTTTTGTGCAGCCAGCTATTGGAGGTGAGACCATGCGTCTGCTCGGAGCTGCTCAGTGATTTGGCACAATGGCTGGTTGTCCCTGTAGATTGTAGGACATCCCACAGCTTCCGCCCTGCGCAGGCAGGCACCTTCCACGGCCGGGCTAAGGGACAGGCTCCCTGACCTTGGCAGAGCCGGTCCTGGGAAACGTGGCCCCAGGGCTGGCGGGTCACCTCCAGAGTCCAGCCTGCGCTGCCCTCGCTCCGCTCATCAGCCCACGAGAAGATTTAGCTCATCTCACATGACATTGCAGAGTCTTAGTTTAGATCAGAAAGAAAACTTATTTGTTCCCAAGACTTGCATTTCCGCTGAGTCAGCCCTCCCAGCAGGGCACGCGTGCAGTTAAATTGACTCACCCTTCACGCGCCACAGGTCAACAGATTGTTGGGCAAGTTGATATTTTCACAAAGTGTTTGAGGCAGAAACATATTGACTTCATATGCTATGGTGCAGTGAGTTTATCTGCCCAAAGCAGACAGAATCTTTCCTGAGACCAGACCTGGATGCGGGAATCACCAGGAACCGCTCACCATGTGAATTGGCTGTGCAGGTGTTCAGATTAGTATGGTGCTATTTTGTTTCTCGGCTCTAGGTGGCGATGGAAGGCACGTGAAAATAGTTGGTGAAGCAGCTGATGACCTACAGATAAAACCATCATTCTAGCTAATTCATTTTTCCACACATCCGCCTAACCTCCCTGTGTTCAACCAGGAAGCAAACAAAAAAAAAAGGCATTGTCTGCTCTGGGCATTTGCTAAGAATGCAGAAATGCACAATTTATCCCCTGCTGGACACAAGCTCAGGGGAGAGGAGGTAACCTGGGAGTGGCCTCGGTGAACACACCTGCCCTGAGGGCACAGCGCGTGGGGTGGCTCTGGGACCACTGGATGTAGGTGCCCGGGTGGGTGAGCAGTAGTTCTTTGTTGTCAAAGAGGGGAGGAGCCTTGTGTTCCATCACAGCGCTACCGGGTTGGAAACTGGTCAAAAATAAACATGTTCAATCACTGCTTTTTCGCTAATAGAACTTGTGCAAAATGGACAAAGTTGAAAGGACTCTACACCTCAGTGCTGTCTGAGCCCTGGGGGGGTCTGAGGGACGCCAGGTGGCCGGGACTTGGACAGTAGCCTAATGGGATAGGGAACAGGCAGGTGTGGGGCCAGGGGCCGCTGGGGCGTGCAGGGAAGGTCGGGGGGATGCCAGGGCGATCCTGCAGACAGCAAGGACCTACTGAAAGATTTCATGCATGGGAGAGGTCAGGAACTTCCACTTCAGAAAGAGAACTCTCGCTACATGGTGTGGGGAGCACACGGGTACGGCACTGGGGGGTCAGGCTGCCAGCCAGCTGGGGGCGCAGGCGAGTGGTGCCCAGCTCTGACCCCGGAGCTCTGTCCCTGGAGCCGCCTCCCATCCCGATGCCCTGGAAGGAGAGTCCTCCACCGTCCTTCCCTAGGCCGAGGTGCCAGCGGCTCCCCATGCATGTCCTCTCGCCTTTCTGGGGCCCCGCAGCCAGTCTTCCCCTCCCTGTCCTGTTTCCTCTCCCCATGTCTTTTCTGGCTGTGAAATCCACTGTCCTGGGTCAGGATGAGGAGCTGGCGATTCTGCATAAAGAACAGTGAAAGTGTCTGTGACGTAACGACTTCTCACCTAACATCTTGGTTTTCCAGAAGAATCTAACCATTAAGTGAAGGACGGAGGGGCGATGAGACAGTGTCTGACAGGGGTCTCACCTGGTGAAACTGAGAGGTGGGCAGGGCTCTGCCCTCCCAGGGGCTCCGGGGGGGTCTGTCTGGCCTCCTCAGCTCTCGGCTTCCGTCTCCGATTTCAGAGCAAGAGGTGAGCAACAGCTGGTCAGTGTTTCTCACACCACAGCTGCTCTTCTTCCTCCGTCCCAGCTATGAGGGACCCTCATGACAGCACCAGGCCACCTGGACACTGGGCCACCTGCAAACCAAGACACCTGGACACTGGGACACCGGGACGCCCAGACACTGCAGGTTACTTCCTCCCCCGCCAGGCAAAAGTCAGCCAATCAGAGCTTCCTTCCACCTGCCACCCCGCCCCGCCTGTCCCATAACCTGACATGCCACCTGCTCCGGGCGTGAAGCCGTGGACTTTTCTGGGGACCATTATTGTGCTGACAGTGCCCCCCCCCCCCTCAGAGGAGCTGCGCTGCACTGAGGCCACGACCCAAAGCTCCGGGCACAGAGCAGGTGTCAGCTCAGGGACTACAAAGCAAAGGCACCGCCAGAGGCAAGTGTAGACCCGTCCCCAGATCCCTATCTGAGGTGACAGTGGAGCTCAGGCAGAAACTGCAGCAGTGGACTGGAGATCCTGCTGCTTTAGGATTTCATTTGTTTTTGTTTTGTTGTTTGTGATTGGAGTGATCTGAGCATGTTTAAGGAACTGGGCTGCAGAGGAAGAAGCACTGAGAACGGGGACATTCAGTCCCAGGCCTGGTGTACACCTGAAAGGCACGGGCCAGCTGCCTGGGGGACGCAGGGCATGCAGGGAAAGGCCCCGTCACTGCAGAAAGCGACCCAGAGCCAGACTGACCTCCCCGTCACCCCACAACTAAGGTGCAAGTGACAATGATCCCGGTGTCCCCTCCCCCATGGCATCAGGAGCAGGCAGTGGCTTTAGGCCCAGAACCCTGTCCAGAGTGGCATATCAGAAACCGAACAGCTCATATTGTGGCCTCTCGATTTCCCCGGGGGTGGTGGCGGGCAGAGCCAACACGAGGGACGCCACTGAGATCGCGGCAGGGCCACCCCCTCAGTTCACACCAACAGCTGTGGGCCAAGGGGACGTGTGACTGTCCGCCAGCTGCTTTCAGAAATACCTGGCCTTGCTGATGACGTCCTGTTCCGGACCCGTACTTCGCGCTGTGTTTTCATTGGGAACAAAGAGTTGCTCACATTTAATGATAAATAATAGTAATAGCAAAGATCAGACCTGCTGCAAGAAACAGATCAGGGCAGCGGGGTGCTTCAGCCCGGGCCCTGCAGCCCCGCCGGCCCGCTCCCTCGCTCACTACTGCCTAACCCGGGTTTCATTCTCCTCACCTTCCAGTCATGCCGTGACCTGCGTAATTCCGAGCGTGGTTGTGAGCACTGCGTTCATACAAACACTACCTAGAGTGCCTGGCAAGCAAGCGTTTGCTGTGTGTTAACAGTTTATGATCAGTCTGGGTGTGTGGCCCATGACAGGATGGTCCTTGGCAACCTGTCACCAACGGGGAGCGACAGAGCTGCTTCCACAGACAAGGGGGCACCAGACCTTCTACTGAGGCACTGACGATGCAGTGTGAGCTTATTCTGGTGGACCACACAGTGTGGCCTTTTGTGTGAGCTCGTGGACAGCTCCGAGGGCCATGTACTTCCTGCGGCCGAGCCCTGGGAGCCGGGAGTATGCCAGGTCCCCACGGGCCCACCCATGGACTTGACTCACTCTGTGGCAAGGAAGGACCCAGCAGAAGACCATGGCAAACTCTGGGGGCAGGGGAACCTCGAACACAGCACAGGGCCCTAAGGCCACTTCTGTTTTTAAGAGAGAACAATTCTTCCCACTGAGCCGCGAGGGTGTGAGCGTAAGGACACACGGCGGCTTTTTTCGAGAGTGACCGTGAGCGCAGGAGGGGCTGTCAGAAGAGGGGGCAGGCGCCCACTCACGTGGCCTCGGTAGCAGAACTAGGACCTTGGAATAGAAATTACAAAGCTACAAGACTTCCAGGCAGTTTTAATAGAACTTTCTGGCAACGAGAGCTGCCAAACAATGGCCTGGTTTACCTCACGGGAGTGTGTCCTGCACCCCTGGAGAGGGAGGAAGTCGATGACCCCCAGTCCCACCCCCAAGTCACGATTTCTCGTGGACAAAGCTGAGTCACCCACAGGGCTTCGGACACAGGGCGCTTCGCTGCACGGCTCATGGCGTCGCTGTCGTCTGCGCAGGTCAGGCCCCGTGTAACCTGTTTCGGTAACGTGTGTTGAATTCTCTGCTGAAACGTGTGCCTCCCCCCGTGACGGAGCGTTACTGGGCTCCAAGCACAAGGGTACTGCGCAGCCACCCACACCTGGCTGAACACACGCAGTGACCAGGAGACACTGGGAAGGTGACATGTCAATTCTGATTTTATTTTCCAGTCACTTTCCTTCCTCTGCTCAACACCGGTCAAGGGAACACCTGAACCTGTCCGGTGGGCAGGCGGGAGGCTCCGGTCTGACCCTGAAGGGGAAAAGGGCAACACCGCTGCCGCATGCTCTGTGTCATTGGGCTCCTCCGCCATGGACTCAGGAAACGCATGGACTGTTGAAAGGTGCGCCTTGCAGTTCTGTGAATGTGTGGTGTCCCTCTCCTCTCTCATGCATCGTGACATCGTGACCACGAAGGCTGTGGTGACAGAGAGGCACCGCACGGAAGAGCAATGGCAATGTGACAGGGGCTCGGGCAGCGCAGAGGCACCACAGCCCCACTAAGGGTCCCCCCACTCCGCCCTGCCGGGCCCCTCCCCACTCCACCTGCGCCCCCCCCCCCCGCCTTATAAACCAGGAGGTGTTGTGGAATGAACACCTGACAAGGGGCTGCCCTCGGGCCCCCCACTGCCCCCCGCCCCGCAGCCCTCAGGGTACTGTGAGGCCAACAAAAGTCGAATGGGCACTGCTAGCATCAGGGTTCAAGTTCAGATCGGCTAGACAGAAGGATCTGCGCCTTGAATTACCAAGTATGATTACAGATATATTAGCTCGGGATATTAATTTTAATGCAGTGAACATTCTATACGGTTCACAGGAAATGGCTCCAGCACACACAGGGCTGTGTTCCTGGAGGTGCCAGGCAGGGCTGGTAGGGCCAGAGGGTTCTATTCAAAGGTCTAGGAACACCGTCACCTAATGAACAAGGCCAAGGACACCGCGTCTACCGACACGTCCTCACTGCCTGAGATGCTGATTTTCTTTACTCCCAGTCTGCTCGGTGAGTGAAGGTGCGGGGAGGTGGCTGCACGTCCTCACTTTGGTCATAAATGTCTGTCACGTGCCCACCCCTCGTGGCAAGCAGGGGTGTCCCAGTCAACATGACTTCTTTAAGCAGAGCTCTGCAGACCCATGAGTATAGTCACCACGGCATGACGCAATGAGGGGTAGCCGAGAATATGCTTCACGGTGGCAGAAAGAACCCGGCACTTGCACATTAGCACGCTGTGCGGCAGATGCCTTCCCACGGGCCCCAGCGGGCCGGGGAGCCACTACCGGCGCCCTGGCTCGGCCTCCGGGTGGTCAGCTCTGCGACCTGAAGCAGCCCTTCCAGAGGGCCGCAGCCCCCCACCGAGTCCCCACCCCCCTGAAATCACACAGCAGAGTCAGTAGCTCATCTAGGGAAACTGAGCGTTCTTGTCTCAGCCTTTCTGCTACCACACGGGGGAGCAAGCTTCCGACATCACTTGCCTGTGAACTTGCAGTCTCCTAGCAACAAAGGCTGGGGCGTCTGCCGTGGAACTTCCCGCAGCCCCTGCACCTCCTGGACCCACAGACGCCTCTTACCTTCCCCGCAAATGACAGCACGTGATCAAGGTGAATGGTGGTGTTTTAAAAACTCTGTATTCAATTATTCACACTGAAGGGTAGCCATTAAAATTATGAACATCTCTAAATATATTTCATGTATCATACATATATATACTTTATATGTATAGTTACATATCGACAAGACTTCTCGCTGCTCCTAAGCGTGTAAGTGGAACAAAGGCAGGCTTCGCAACGCCACGCCCGTGGAGGCATACATACCGGCTGCTTGAGTGACGGATTTATTTACAACTCGCTTTAGGTTATAATAAATGGTTATTGTTCTATTGTACAAACATGACGGGAAAGGGTTCTTTTAAATACAAAGACTGCAAATGGATACAGGAAAAATTACACACATATACAGTATGTATAATTTATAAATGCAAAGTTAAGACCTCTTTAAGTTATTGCACTTGTGCATTTTACAAAGATTTTTGTTACACGTATAAAATAACTTTTTTTGAAATTTACTCACTCGTCAACTACAATGCAGTTGGATATAGTTAGCTTGAAATTCTCCTTCCAAAAGAGAGCCCGTGGGCACTTGGGGTGCAGCCCCACTGACCAGAAGCCGGTGTGGGGGCGCTGCAGTCTGGAGCCCGGGGACCCCGCCCCCCGGGGGCAGTGTGGCTCTGCGGGAGGCCGTCGCCAGCAGATGCTCAGGGCCTGAGCCAGGCAGGCACACACGATCTCTCACTCATGTGGACTTCTGGAGAAAGTCACCTTTTCAGAATGAGTCAAAATGCTGCATTTCTATAAATTTTGGTAACTGTTTCACAGTGTCTGGAGGGAGCGTATTATTTCCGATGGGGCACAGGTTGGATCTGGTGACAGGCGGGGGTGTTGCACAGCCTTGCCTTCTGCAGACACAACTACTATCCCTCCAGCTGGCACACGGACTGAACACATGGAGCAGCCGCCGCACACGCAACTGGGGAAGGCCACAGTTCCACATGTCCCCGGCACAGGCAGCGGAGATGTCAGTAGGGCTGCGATGCCCACCACAGCACAGCGTTTTAGGTGGACTGGAGCCCTAGATCACACACGTTTAGAACGTATGCTACAACAGCAAAGCAAAGGGTCCATTCTAACTTCTGCAGACAGGGCGCACCTCACAGGAGCTTAAAACCAGCCCGAGCACCCCGACCTCTCCACTCTGCCGCCTGCCCGAGTGCCTGGCCAGCTTGGCCTGCCAAGCGGGCGGGGCTGCAGGCCGGAGGTTACCCCACTCTGCCCCCAACCCCCACACCCCCCACCCCAGTAAAGCATGGTCCCAGGGAGGAAGCAGCTTATCATTTGAGTGAAGACAGTGATGCTGCTTCAGATTTTAAACATGTTTCTCTTCGTTCCATCTTTTGATGATTTAGAACCAGAACGGGACTGGTTCTTGTCACTGTTTTTATCATCACAGAAACGCATCTAATGCTTCAAACAATCAAAACGTCCAGTTAAAAAAAAGACAGAAAACAAGAAGTGTACTTACTGGATTGGGGAACACTAATTAATGAAAATTTAGGACGAGTCTTTAAAGAAATCGGCAAAATGAGTATCAGGATACTTATGCAAATGTAACAATAGGACAGCCACGTGCTGCTGACAAGCCTGGGCAAAATAACCGCCGGCATGCTTGGCTGCTTGCATTTCACGGTGACTTGAAACTCAGACTAATACTTGCAATAGAAGGGATAGGCTCATGTGACTAAATCAATGTCTTTAAAGAATTAAACCCTAAATCAGCAAAGTGTAGAAAGCAAACACATGTGAGAAATATATAAATATAGAAGTGGTTTTCAAAATCGAAACCATGCACATGTGCCTGGCACCTGGCAAAGCCGCCGCGTCCCCACCAGGGTCACAGTCCTGGGACAGGCAGAGCAGGACGGGGCCATGCGCAGGTGCCACTCACAGCGGCCAACGCAGGTAAATTGATCGTAGATAGGAACCTATTGGGGGACAGAGGTCCTGTTCATTCAACTCGGTGACTTTGACCAAGGATGGGTCCCTTTCAATGTCTTCAATTATAGTTAAGCAAGAAAAGCAAAGTAAGAAATAGATAAATGAAGATGAAAAATTACAGTATTTAAAATAAAGGCACGGGCAAGGCATAGTGAATAATTTAGTCCTATTTAAAGCTCAAACCTTAATTTCGAGTTCAAAGGCCAGAACGTCCTACTGAAAACTATGTTTACTGTTAAAAACCTGGGTAGTGAAGGATGTGCGTGGCTGGCTACGCTGTATCGCGTACACACACGTCTGGTGTGCCGGACATTCCGACAAAGCAAAATCCACTGAGACTGCACAAAAGTTTTTAAAAAATCTAAAAATCATGCTAAAAAGAGGAAACCTACACCAAACAAGTCTCGTCTCGAGGGAGTTCTTTTTTGTGGCTGTGAAGTCACCTCGTGTGGCCTCGTCTGCGCAAGGGATGGTCAGACAGGAGGGGAGACAGGGGCTTCGTGCACGCTTCTTAGAAACGGCTGGCACTGGGAAGCGGGCCCACCCCTGCCCTAGGCAAAGGGCCTTCCCTGACAGTCACTTTCCAAACCCGTAGCAAACTTTCCAGACTTTCTTTAAAGTTTGCCCCAGCGAACCACTAATAAGATGCTTGCATTTTTTAGAATGTCATTCCACTGCCCAAGATCCCTATTTCATGTTGTCAGCATGCATTTCCAAGAAAATTTCTAGTTAGAAGATATGTTCATTATCTCTGAAAAAATAATGGAATAACTGCATCTGATAATAAAAACTGCGTCTAGTATAAATCAGCACAACCAATGAAAATGTCTGGAAATCGAACATTCTACCAATACTTATGGCTGGTTACCAAGTTCAGACTGAACAGGAAAATTTAGCCCAACAGAAAATATCAGCTTAACAAGCAACTCATCAAAACTTTTGGGAATAAAAACCATCTACCCTTTTAAGAAAACATTTGGGAAAAAAAGATGAGAACACCACTACAAAGTTTGCCTGCTGAATCTATCTGCCGCAATAATAGAAAAATACTCCTAACTGCATTTTTTTCTCAAAAGCAGATTGTAAACTAAGTATCACTTCATTCTGGGACCACTTATTTTAGACAAACCTGTGATTCCTAAGTAAATCTTACACATGGTGACAGCAGTATTAATACTTTGCGTTAGAACATAGTCCTCGGCTCCAACTTCGTTTCTGCTATGACAGTATTTCACAAATCACTCAAGCGGTAAATCCATACATAGCCACCATACTTAGAAGTCCACGTAATACACCTGGCTAACCGAAGTAAAAGAATATTCTGCAATCATCTAGCGGAAGAGCGACCTTCAAATGCAAAATAGCCACCGGGCCCCTGCAATTTGTGTTCCGTGCCCAGGAGCAGAGTCCATGTATCCCCCATGGTCAGCCAGCCCTTGCCTCAGACGACATCCCGACATCCGGGTGACACGCAATCCGCCTTGCAGCGCATCTCCAAGGCACTTAGCTGGCTGAACGCGCCTCTGTGATTGAAGTTGAATTTGTTGGGGAAGTGTCATAAATTTAGATGTCGAAAAGTATGACATTTTTAAAAACTCAATTCTATGAAAATACTAACATGAAAGGACGCTGTCTAGTCAAGCTTTTTATCAAACACTACTACATTTTTCAACACGAAAAAATCACTATTTTTGAGGAATGTGGCTGACTTTTATTTTTCATAGATGTTTGCTTATCTCACACATGTATTTGTCTACATACATGTGTATACCCACATACATCCATGTGTACAGCTACATGCATGTGTGTGTCTAGCCAGAGCAGTGTTTCTCTCTCTGCCTATTTCTTTGGACCTCCTCCTGTGCCGTCCACACAGCGGTGAGGGCTCCGTGGAGGGGAGATGGCAACTTCCAGAAGCCCGGAAGGAAACTGAACACATGGTGTTAATTTTTAAAAAAGAACAATGCTTATGCATAGCTCTCTTTGCTGCAACACAAATAAACCCTGTTGTGGAAACAACTGATTTATTTTTGCAAAAACCAAGCTCACATGAACACTGTGTACAGTATTGAGTATGTAGAAGAATATTTTAAAATTTGATTAAAAGTATAATTCCAGTTTTCTGCCCCATAAAGAGTGGACTTGCTGTGGGTCAGCCTGTCACATTCTGAGACTCTCAGCGAGTTCCTTCAGGTCAGGACTAACCACAGGTTCCAAGTTCAGAGGTCGCCGTGCCACCCACTACAGATCTCTGCCACGTTAGCACGCGCCAGAATCTTACTCCTTGGCTCATGGTCCTTGTAGGGAAGGTCCGCACTGTCACTGCCTTTGTATATGCTCTCAAAACGTCCACACTGTGGAGCGATATTAGCCAAAAATGATGCAGAAGAGACTCCCCGAACTACAGGTTTCTATGCAGACGCTGGGTGCTGAGCAGAGCGGAGCACAGAATTGAGCTCTGATCACTCACTCCCGTCCTTCCCTGTCGTGCACCAGGACCTGGCACGGGGAGATGCTGCAGCGGGTGAAAGAAAAGTTACAGAAGACAAAGTTGATGGTTTAATTTGATTTTAGGGGAAATGAATGCTGATGAAATAATTTGTTGAATAAACCTTTCATTCTGAATGTGACTCTAAAATTCTGCAATGACACAGTGAAAATATAAAGAAATCATTATTCAAAATTCACATTTTTCATCCATAAGACTTGTCCATTAAAAAAAATCATATGCCTTGCTTTTATTTTCTTCTTTATGCAAAATGACTAGTGAGTTTGCCAAGAGTGCAATGAAAGCTTTTTTAAAAATATTCTTTGACATCCTCTGAATCGATACTGGGACTCCTGCCGTCGACCAGAGTGCGAGCCGGTGGCTCTTCTCCAGGGGACGGAGGCCTGCCCGCGGCGCTCGCGCTCACCAGAGCCCCTGCGCACACCCAGAGGGCCCACGGCAGACCCCCGCCTTCTAGCCCGCAGAGCTCGGAGGCAGGAACCCATCCTCCACCACGGACTGCAGAAAGAGCCCCTCGGGCGGCAGCCTGGGCGACCTCGGTCCCGAGGCTGTCTGCTACAATTCGCGCTACTTACAAGCAGACCACACAGGAGCGTCCACAATAGTAATGTGTAAAAATTCCTATTTATAACCAACAACATCAAAGCAACACTGGTGCTAAAGCCAAAGTACATCGTCATCATAGTACCATTTTACACCCTCCCTAGAGAGACGCAGCGGAGAGGACCTGGGCCGCCTTCGGTCCATCCCCGAGAGACCCGGGCAGTGTCAGCCGGCCGGAAAAGGCCAGCCTGCGAGGCCAGTGCAGTCCCCTGGGTGCAGCTTTCTGGCCCCAGGGTCCTGCCTGGCCACTGTCTGGGACGAGACACCGACGAGACGGGCGGGGAGTCCTCTGCGGGGCGGGTTTACTCAGTGTGACCTTCTGGGCGAGGCTGGCACCTCAGTTACCAGGTGTAGGTTCCCCCACAAAAATAAAAGTCAGAAAAGTCAAAGAAGCGGGACAAGCGTCTGCAGGCAGTGCTGCCGGGCATCAGTCGTCGGTCTTGACGGGCAGTGTCTCTGAGGGGCCAGGGGCCGCCGGCTGGGAGGGCAGCCATACGGGGCTCTCCTCCCCGCGGATCACCTTCTCCCACTGGCTGAGGTTGTTCCTAGGAGACAGGACACAGTGACAGTTGCTGCTGAGAGGCAGTGTGCAGACCGCATTCCAAGAAGGAGCTGTGCCCCCTGCAGTACCCCTCAGCACCGGGCCTGTGGCCACCCTGCCTCTGACCGTCACTAGCTGGCTGGGCCCGGCAGCCTCCCCTGAGCCTCCCTGAGGACACCAGAGCGCAGTGTCCCCGGAAGAGCTTCAGATCACTGAAGCCTGAGGGCTCCTGGTCCCCGACGGCAAGGGCAGAAAGCAAGCGCAAGCGAGCTCACTCTGAACCGGCCCAGAGGAGTAACAAAGCGATGCGCCATCGGGTTACTGCCGGGTCAGGGGGTCAGAGGACATCGGGAACAGCCAAGGCAACCGGGCTCCGTGGGGCACCCATGCCACATGACACTGGAGGCCTCGTAGTGGACTCTGTGTCAAGGACAAAAAGTCACTGTGAGCTGGCCCTGGTGCAGACTCCTGAGTCTCCCTGTCCCAGTAACACTGCACTTGGGCTCAGTGTACTCTGTCCTCAGTGCGCCTCGAGTCTCCCCGAGCTTCCTGCCCTTCTCTCTCCGTGCCTGCATGGCCCCGTGGCAGCCTCGTGGCACCTTCAGTCAGGTGCCGGCCACCCCGCAGGACCATCTTGCCCAGACCCACGGTTCCAGAGAGCGGGCTGACGGATGTCGGAGGGGCGGGACTTGTGGGGTTGGGTGAGAAAGGTGAAGGGGCTAAGCAAGCAAAAACAACAAACCCCCAAACAAGCAAACGAAACCCCTCGCAGACTCGGACAACAGAATGGGGACTGGCAGAAGGAAAGGGCGTGGGGTGGGTGGGTAGAAGACGGTGAAGGGGATAAATGGTGACGGAAGGAGACCTGGCTCAGGGCAGGGAACACAGCACAGTGCACCGAGGGTGTGTTACAGAGTGGTGCCCCTGAAACCTACGTCATTTTATAAGCAATGCCATGCCAACAAATTCAATAAAAATCTAAATAAAAGATGGTGGCAGGTTACGGAGAAACTGGAAGCTGGAATAGGTAAGAGACGGCTCCCATTTCTTTTGGGAGGAAAACAAAACTCAGTGAGAAAGGCGATCCCCCTTCAAGACCCCCTGTTCAGCCCTAAGCTGAGCTTCTCTCCTAAGCACTAGCCTGAACAGACGTTACTGCCCCGTCTTTTCACACACAGTACTGGGGGACGGGGGAAGCATCGTTGATTCATCCTTTAAAAAAGCCTGGGTCCTTTCTGGTGACCGAAGGACTCCGTACTCCTGACACAGACGTGATACCTGGGCACACGCACAGCCGTGCGATAAGGACTCGAAGGTCAGACACAGACACGCACCACGGGGACTCCATCTGCCCCCCGCCCCCACGGGCCAGCCGTACCTGCAGGCGCGGAGCAGGGGCTCCGTGGGCGGGAAGATCCTCATGAGGGTGGTGTAGCAGGGGATGGCCACCGCGTTGTAGAAGCCGAGCTGCGCAGACACCAGCAAGAGACACAGCAGTTAGCACCCTGAGCCGCACTGCACTCCCCAGGCACGTCCAGTTCCCTCAGCCTGGCCACACAGCCAAGGGTTGAGCTTTGCTATGGGGTACTGGGGCTCCAGACCACCACCACAGAGTACGTTTAAAAATGCATTAAACGCACCCTAGAAGTGGAACACAGAAAAATTTTAAACATATGAAAAAAGCAACAGTAAAACCCCAGTACAATGAGATCTACCTACTGGTGAGTTTGGTGCTGCTCTTATCTCGGGTCAAGGTCAGTGTTCTCCCGTAGACGCGCCCAAGCCAAGCCCCTGCGCCCGCACACGGATGGCCTCACACTGAGGAGCCTCCGAGGCAGGTTTCATGTGCTTGGTAACCTGCCAGCTTTCGGTGCCTTGCTTGGCCTCCTGAGATTGTATTTACCCCCTCCGTACCCCGGCTCTGCTCTACAACACACCCCACTGCCTTTGTCACACTTCTCTCCGTGGTCTGACTCCACAGTGTTTCTGCTGTGGCACTTTAAAGAAACAGGCTAAGGAACACTTTTACCTGGAATTCCAGGCCACCATCAGGTAAATGACACTAACCCCAACTGGCCTGTGTGGGGACAGGTGCAGTCCTGCCAGGCTCCAGGCCATCCAACTGTTGAGCTAAAGTGGCTGCCCAGTGGCTGACAAACAGGGACAAGATGTCACTGGTCCCTTGGGTGAGGTGACCTCCAAACCACGGCTTGCCCATATTTTTTAAAAGGTAAACTTCAATGAGATGCACCAAAGGATCTAGAAGGATCAAATCTACTTGGTTCCTCTCTGCTTCCGGTTCGACCGGCTAGTGCCCTCGGCAGAGTTGTGTCTATGCCTCTACCTCCGACTTTACGGCTCATGCAGAGAGTTGCCTACTTTGATGTGGGGTGTCCAACCCCTTGGCGTCTCTGGGCCACACTGGAAGAAGCAGCACTGTCTTGGGCCCCATGGTAAATACACTGCGATACGTAACCATGGAAAAACATCTCATAATGTTCTAGGTAAATTCACGATTTTGTGTCGGGCTGCACACATGGTCATCCTGAGCCTCGTGCAGCCCAGGAGCCATGGGCCGGACAGCCCCGCTTGCGGACCCCCGGAGCAGCAGATGTCGAGAGAAGGATTATATATTGGAAAGTAGAGCATTTTATTATTGTAGCAAAGAATATTTCATAGTAATCACAATTTAAAATGCAGTTGGTACAATATTGGTTGACCACAGAAGTGGTTTATTTAAAATTCTCTCACACCGTAAACAAACCTGTCGTTTTGGGAAAAACAAACTCTTCTCGTAATTAAGAGACGCTAGGACACTGCCTGGCCCTGGACATTTTTAGTCACCCCTGCGTCCTCCTGTAGGATGGCTGCTTAGTGATCCAGACAGAGGAACATGGTTAGGTCCCTATTTTAGGTTGTGTCACAAGATCAACTCCAGATAAATCAGCAAGCTGAATGTAAAGGCATGAAACAGCGGGAGAAGAGAGAACCTGGTAGGTGGGACATGGTGGCAGGGCGGGGAAGCCTTGCTGTGCAGCAGGGCGGCAGACCAGACGCCCACCGCGCTTACGGGAAAGCGCCCTCGTCCGTGCTGAGAAGCAACTGCGCTCAGCGTGTACGTGCCGTGTGCACAATTGGCATGCCAGGCTCACGCCATCAGAAGTGCTGGTTAGGAACATGGGGCCACCGTGCACTGAGGCCACAGCCAGGCCAGGGTGCGGACACGCATGCGCAGCCCCTTGCCACGCTGGCACCTTCTGAGCATAAACGTCTGTCCTAACAGTTACCAAAGTTAAAAAAAGCGGGAAAATTGGAAAACTTATTCAAAACGATCATCCTGTAAATCTTCTGAAATCATCTCTACCTTGAAGTCTACATGACAATTATTTGTCCATAACCAACTTCCTTTGGTGACATGAGGCAATTAGTAGTTTAAAAAGACTGTCAATTTGAGAAATTTATTATACCATCCATGTACACGTGGGAAATTAACAAGGCCCAAGAACTCTCCAAATATAAAAGAATTAACATAAATTATGTATTTCTATGTATATTCCCTGAAGAGGAAATAATGTCAATTTACGATGAGACAAACTAAACACATACAAAGATACTATGCATTACTGGTTAGGAAAAGCAGACCCAATTAAAATCTATAATGTTACCCTCCCCCTCAAAATCTTTGTGTATTCCATGACAAAATATTTTCTGCTTGTTAAAAATATAGCAACAATCAACCTCATCCATCCCCTCAATTTCAAGTCAAAAACGCACACCTGTTCCCCGCAGCCCCGTCTGGGGGAGGAGCAGGGTGCCGTGGGTATCCGGGGGGCCTCAGCTCTGTGTTCCAACAGCCCTCTGGTGACACCAAGGCCACACCCTCAGCTTCCAAGGTGGGCCGGAGGACAAAACCTGAGGCTGGAGATACCAGCTGGGACACAAACTCCCTGTCACTATCAGCAAGACACCCAAGAGCGCCGAGCTCAGGAAGGCTGACTGCAGCAGCAGGGAGCACGGCCAGGAGGTAGGTTTTGCGGGTGCTCAGCCCCTCCAATGCAAATCCCTGGAGTCTCCGCATTCACTGCCAGACCTGAGACGGCCTGGGCACCACACATAAAACAGAGGTGGGCCCTGCTTGTCCTTCACGTGGGACTGAGGACCACCCTACGGCCTGGTGCTTACCTGGCCTTGGGGGACTTCGTCCTTCTTGTCCCGGTCCATCATTGGGATAGGCTGAATCCCCAGCTTCTTCATCTCATCGCCCTGCAAGAGGGGGGGACAGTCATGTCTTCTCAGCTGATCGACAGTTACACAATCAGGGTGCCCAGGAGTCCGCCCTTCATTTACAAACTTCCCCCGAAATGAGGCGTGTTTCTGGTGACTGACACACGAAAAGTCCAAACAATGGTAACGTGTCATCATTCTGTTTCTATCCCGAGTCCCCCGCACTGAGCGCCCAGAAACCCAGCCGAACCTCGGGGTTTCACGTTGCAGGAGTGAGAAGTTACAGTAGGAGGAGACGCAGTAAATGGTGAAGAGAAACAAGAACAAAACATGCAACAACTTCAAGGCCTTTCCCCCGGTTTTAGATGATTTCCCGTGTGTTGAACTGGGTGCAGCTGGGTGTGGAGAGAGATACCGAGCAGAATGTGCTGGTGAAGGGGCAGTGTCACTGGCCACGTGCCACCATCAAGGCTAGCGTCACTGCGTTTACTGGAAATTGACTGTGCTGCAGCCCTGGGCTGAGTGACCGCACACCTTCTGTCCTCCGTGTCCCATGAGACACTCTGCATTCAAGCAGCCTTTCAGTGTGCAGGGCCCCAGGTACAGGTAGGTTACTTTGAACCAGAGAATTCGATTCTACTTACTCATGGATAGTTCAGAAAGTAAACACGATGCGTACCGCATAGAAATCTCTAAGACATATGCCAGGGACCACACGTTTTGGGGCAAACTTGAAGACGAAGACTATTCGAATGACCAAAATACAATGTAACTGCAATGCTTTATGGGTTCGTGCAATTATATAGTTTTTCGCAGATTGACCTGCACGGTTTCCACTGATGAGATCGCTTCATTCAATGTGGACAAGACAGGGTGTTGACACCTAAGGTCCATAACAGACAGCGCGCGAAACACGAGAAAACTCGTGAGCAGTCCTTAAGTTGTCAAGGAGTAAAACACACATTTCTGATCATTTGAGAACTCCGTCAAGAAAAGGCGTTCAAAGAACAAGTAATTTACATGTCAGGAGTATCACGAATTGGCTGTGAACTGACTGGCTGGTCTAGTGACACAGCCTGTGGCACACGACAGGGATGCGCTCGAATTCCTAACTGCAGGCGTGCACAGCCATGACGTGTGGGTCCCTCAGGACACTCGTTCAGTGCCAACTCCGAAGGAGCCAGGCAGCAGTGACTTCTGAGCGTGTGAGGGAAGATCCTCTACTAAACAAGGAAAACAGCCGCACCGCCGTTCGGTAAAGCTGTCCTGGGCTCTCTGGGGAGAGCAGGGAACTCGCTCACCGTGGGGTCGGGGCAGCGAGAAGCGGCCTCACTTTCTATCTGTGCGGACGCTACACTGACACTGTGGCATCAACTGCAGTTTTGAAGTAACTTGTAACGTGAGCAACATACGGTCACTAAATCACCAATATGTTCATTCTCCCACTGTCCCCATTTCTTCATCTTACAACTCACACAGAAACCAAGGACGTACCTCAGCCCAGAATTCCGCATATATGTCATTGGCCGTCAGTTTTGTAACTGGCCACAGCTTTGTCACAGAACAAAGGTCGCAGGCGGTCATCATCAAGCCAATGACACGGTCCCTAGAACACAGGAACACAGATCTGGTCAGCGTCTGCTCGTCACCCTGAGGTCCTGCAGGGTCAGGAGCGAGGCAGTGATGTGGGTGCCACGCGTGACGGGTGCCCGCCCCGTGGCCACAGGCAGATGCCCTGGGAACACTCAGTGTCTCTAATGTGACCAGAGGACTCGGTGTATTTTTGATGAGGTGATTTCCGGAGCACTTCGTAGTTCAAAGGAAGAATGTCCACTTCTAGATTTGGGCTTCTAAAATAACAGGTGTGTTACATGTGCTCAACAGGTAAATTCACTTAAACAGAAACAGTAACGTGAAAAGAGCTCTTATTCTGTTTAAAAATAATTATTTCATGACATTGAAATCATTCAAACACATTCGATCTATATTTACCAAAAAAAATTGGCTAAATACTCTAGTAATCTCTATCTCATAAATATTTCGTACCTCATAAATCTATGCGACAGAAAACATGTCAGTAACAGACCGGACTCTGCAATGCCCGGGACCCCGTTCTCACGGGGACGGCCCCCCAGGGAGCAGGGCAGGGCTGGAAAGATAACGAACCAGCTATCGTTTAGATTTCACTGTCAAAATCATTTAGACAAAACAATGGGACAGTATTTATTTTACTAGTCGCCGATAAGTAAATAAAATAAATTTACACTAAATACTTTCAATAAAGAAAGGTACTGATTTTTTACTCTTTAACGATAAATTAGTTACAAGTTTTCCAGTTCTGTTTCTAAGTTGTTTAAAGTATTTTTCAAGTATTTAACGTCATGTCCTTCCCTTGATGTGCACTTAAGTCTAAATTAAGAGAAATCTTTGGAAGAAGTGGGGCAAAGGAGTGTCCTTGAAGGGCAGAGGTACTCCCTGGAATTCAGTCAAAATAAAATGATAAATGTAACTCATATCTTTGGGTGCCGCTATGGCCACAGTTTCTGGAAAGTAAATGAAAGATGAAGATCATCTTAGCAGACATGGATGATACATTTCAACACTCACAGTGATTAAACAGTACGGTCACAGTTAGGAGTTAGTTAGTATTCAGATGGCTTAAGGAGTCCCAAGAGTTGGTCAAGCTTATATAAAAAAATAAATTCAATTCAGTGGAAAAATGAATTATTAAGTGGTTTTGATTCAACACATCTGGAAGAAATAGTTATATTCACAAGACTATAACTCCAGAAGAATTAAGCTCTAAAATAAGAATTAAAACTATATAAATATACAAAGAAAATTTAAGTACTTGTCTTATAACCTGAAAAATAAGAAGGGCCTTCTTTAGTAAAATAGGAAATGAGATTTGATAAAAAATGACAGATGTGGCCTCATGAAATTAAATTTATTTGTATTAAAAAGAAAATCTTGACAAGAAGAGCAAAAGAAAAAATAAACGGGACATCGAACTGAAAAATTTTTGCAAAGAAAACCATCAACAAAATAAAAAGACAATTCACGAAATGGGAGAATATATTCACTGATACCTCTGATAAGGGGTTAATATCCAAAATGTATAAAGAACTATAAAACTCAACACCAAAAAAACAAACAATCCAATTAAAAAACTGGCAAAGGACCCAACAGACACTTCTCCAAAGAGGACATACAGACGGCCAATAGACATATGAAAAGATGCTCAAGATCACTAATCATCAGAGAGCTGCTAAAACCACAATGAGATACCATCTCACACCTGTCAGAATGGCTGTCATCAATAAATCAACAAACAAGTGCTGGCGAGGATGCGGAGAATGGGGATCCTCTTGCACTGTTGGTGGGAAGGCAGACTGGTGCAGCCACTGTGGAAAGCAGTACGGAGATACCTCAAAAAATTAAAAATGGATCTTCCTTTTGAACCAGTGATCCCACTTCTGGGAATCTATCCAAGGAGACCCAAAACACTAATTCAAAAAAACATAAGTACCCCTGTGTTCATTGCAGCATTATTTACAATCTCCAAGATATGGAAGCAGCCCAAGTGCCCATCAGCAGATGAGTGGATAAAACAACTATGGGACATTTACACAATGGAGTATTACTCAGCTGTAAAAAAGAAGAAAATGCCACCCTTTACAACAGTAAGGATGAACCTGGGGAACATTATGTTAAGTGTAATAAGCCAGTCAGAGAAACATAGACACCGTATGATTTCAGTCATATGTGGAAACTAATGGGCAAACTGAACTGAGACTCACAGTTGGAGAGCAGGACGACAGCTAAGGGAGGGGGAGGCTAGGGGTGGGGGGGCTGAGCAAAAGGAAAAAGAACTCACAGACATGGACAATCGTGTGAGGATTGCAGGGGGGAGTGGCGTATAAGGGGGAAAATCGTAATGAAAAATACAATAAAAATAAAAAGTTAAAACATGTGAACAAGAAAAAAAACTAAATCTAAATATATTGTATTGACCAAAAAATTCATTTGGTTTTTTCCATAAGATGGCTCTAGTAGTGCTTAGTTGTTTTTAACTTCATTTGAAGCAATTCAGTCAGACCGTATTGTGACAGTGTGCATTTAAAAAAAAATTTACCAAAACTACTGGAGTTTTGCAGCCATTTTAATACTGAAGATGGAAGAAAATATGTAGCATTTTTGGCATATTATGCTTTATTATTTCAAGAAAGGTAAAAATGCAATTGAAACACAAAAAAATATTTGTGCGGTATATGGAGAAGGTGCTGTGACCAATCAAACGTGTCAAAGTGGTTTGTGAAGTTTCGTGCTGGAGATTTCTCACTGGACCATGCATCTCAATCAGATAGACTAGTTGAAGTTGAGAGTGATCAAACTGAGACATTAATTGAAAACAATCAACGTTCTATCATGCAGGAGAGAGACGACATAGTCAAAATATCCAAATCAATAAAGCTATTGGTGAAAATGAAAAATGTGTCTTTCATTTTTACAGAAAAACTAAATGAACTTTTGGGCCAACCCAATAATTTTTGAAAAATACCTGAAAAAAATAATTTTAACATATAACAGAGAAAAATTTAATATCCTTAACAAAAATATACATTGCTAACTGATTTATAAAAAAGTAATAAATTCAACAAAAATAAGGAAAACCTATGAAGAAGCAAATACACAGAAGTGGCAACAGCAGTGAACACGGAAAGACCCCCAGCGCGGGGAGCTGTCAGGGACCAGCACCATCCCCGGGACACTTCTCACCCGTGTGAGAGGGGTGAGTTTCCACTGTCTTTCTAGAAAACGCAGGGTGTGTATCCATTTCTAACAACATATATGTATGGTATATAATTCTTAGAAGACCAGTAGGTAAGGCTATATAGGCAAGACTTAATGCAGCATTATTTACAATGCAAAGATCTTTCTAGAACTTTGCATTATATGTGACAGATTTAAATAACTCTACTCTCAGAGTTCTGAGAAAAGAAATGTACCTAGCAAAATTACATTTTTGTTTTAAAAA
Organism: Micronycteris hirsuta; assembly: GCA_004026765.1. Taxonomy (NCBI): domain Eukaryota; kingdom Metazoa; phylum Chordata; class Mammalia; order Chiroptera; family Phyllostomidae; genus Micronycteris; species Micronycteris hirsuta. The sequence continues at coordinate 130,126 of PVJI01001085.1, forward strand.
ATGTGAGATGAAAAGAACGTCTGCATACACATACATGTGCACACACGCATACTGTGCACACGCAGAGCCTGGTGCCCCGGGGCACTGAAGGACCTGAACCTCCTCGTGCCGGCTCCACGTTCCCGAGACGCAGCTTTGATGCCATGCGGCTTTCTGCACGGCTCGAACCACACGGGATGCCGACATTCCGAGGCTCAGGACCAGAGCACATATTTGTAAACCAATGAAGTGAAATTCCAGTTTCGTGCACCAACCACGTAAGCTTGATTAGTACAATTTGGATCCTGAAAAATAAACCCATTTGCACTGGCTTTGGAGCCTGCGCAGCCTGGCCGACACATGGCGCGGGGAGGAAACACGTCAGGGGCTCCCCTCCGACAGCACGCCTCCTGTGTGACCTGCGTACAGTCTACTTCATATTACAAGTCCCTCCCAATGTACTATCAGAAATTGTCAAATACAAATACCAAAGTCAATAAAAAGCGCACATAAAACAAAATATATATACACATATTCACATTCCCACTTTCAAATATAAATTTATGCCATATTACATTTCTGCTTTTAAATGTACATCTACTCCAGATCACACTCCCCAGGCTTCTAACCTTCTAAAGATCCGCTTTACCTGTGCGACTGGTTATTAAGGTTCAGTGACCCGGTCTGGTACATCTCCTCCAGCTGCTTCCGGTTCCCGAAGTAGAGCGCGAGGTCGGTGGCGATGATGGCTTTGCGGATGATCTCGAGCACCTGCTCATACTCGCTGGAGCTCAGGGTGGAGAAGATGTTGTGGCCTTCCAGCTGGGGGAGAAGCACAGACAGACACCACCAATGGCACACGCCAGCTTGCGTCCTAGGACACTGTCATTTCCTTGAAACAAGAGAGTCGGTCAGTGGCATCTGGCCCACAAATGACAGGTTTAGGGGAACAAAGGACAGTCTGAAGTGACTAATGGAACTCACGTTTCGGCCTCTCTCTGAGCTACACCAGTGAAGCTGTCCTCTCGGTGAACTATTTAAACCACAGTAACATCGTTTGCTGCCACAATGTCCCAGTGATTTAACTACGTACCTAGTTTGGGGACATTTCTAATATGTAAAGGACTATAAAATGTACAACATTTCAGTAAAAAGCTTTTCTTAAATTAAAAGTGGTGGTAATTTTTACGTTACACTGAAAATTGCTGGGCTTAGAGAGTCATCTCTACCCCTGGCCACTGCGGCACACCTAACAAATAACCACACTACTGTTTCTTCATGCACAAAGAAAATATCCCGCAGCCTCAGAACACAGGGCACCTCGGCACCTTAGAAGCTGTCCCCACGTGCCAGGACTGTGACACACACCAGTCACCAAGCGGGGGACCCCTCCCCTCCGTCCTCAGGGAGCCGGAATGGGGTATGTCCCCCAACAAGCTTGGAAGGGAATCTTTTAAAAACTCTTCACAGTAATTCCTCCCTCTGAGAATTTAAGTTTTTTATTTGTAACTGAGACAAAAATGTTTTTTTTCCTAACGGAAAGACTGAGATGACTAAGATGTATTAAATTTGTGGGCTCATCAATTCCTTTCAATTACTTCATCATCAGTCACCGTAGCCCCACCTGCAGCTGAGTTTTAGCTGTTTTCACTTGTGAGCTATGAGTGCTGGCTGACAAAACACACAGAGACTTAAAATTATTAGAGTGCACTTCTTCACACAGCCGGACATCTCCACAACACACAGCCTGCTCCCTGCTGCCCTGAGGCGAAGCTGCTTGTACGCCACTTGTTCTCGTTCGTCAGGATCTCTGTGTTGTTCACTCTCACGGTTCCATGAGTGTTTACATTGCCCTGTGGCAGAGCAGCAAACACGGTGAGCCTGGGCTGGCCATCCTCCCAGCAGCACTGACCCGGGCCTTCCGGGTCCCCAGCACTTCAAGTCTGTAAAGCACTTTCGTGTGCACGGCTTCTCTCTCAAATCACAAGATGCGGACACATCTCTGACATCTACCAGAAGCGAAGTGTTTGCTGAAACACCCACGAGCTGCCTCACTGACTAAAGGGGAACTGCAGGGACTGCTCCTCCTGGTCACTGTAGTCATTTTTAGGGAGGCGACCCCTCCCCTGCAGCGGTGTTCAAAAGGACAGCAGGGCCGGCTGCAGGAGGGACCCTGGCACGAGGCCAGGATCCACCTGACTGTTCAGGATGCGTGTGCGAGGCGCTGGTTCCTTAGAGGAGGGGACAGGAGGGAGTCAGGCATAGCGGCCCTGCCAGTCCCTCCCAGCCTCGGCTCCCCACAACCTCACTACAGAACGTTACAAAGTGGGGTCCCTTCCCTGCACGCTGTGACTCCTGCTCTGCTTTGGTGTGGTCACAGCCTAGGAGGGGCAGCAGGGCTCTGCTTCACCACTCTGAGCCTGTGACCAGGGCTCCCCCTCACGACCACGTGTTTAGTTGCAGCGTGTGAGCCGGGCCTACCGCACCCGTCTGCGACTGGCAGGTGCCTGCAGACGAGCCACATGCAGTCCCCACGTTTCTGCGCCTTACCCTCTCAGTCACCAAGAAGCCACCCCTCACAGGGCGGGCAGATTCTGGCATGACACTGAGTGTTTTTACTCTCTCCAAAACAGGGACCCCCGGACTGGGGTCTATCAACTCTCCCAGGGCCCACATCTGAGTGGCCATTCAGGGTCACGTGCGCACTCAGTTCTACAGTGCACACGGTCCAAGACACATGGGGACCGGTGTTGAAGGATCGACGTGTCCCGCCAGCTAGCTACTTCAGATTCATGACTTCCTTCACTACTTTCCAATATTGAATGCGGAAAAGGTCAGGACAGGACTTCTACAATGAAAAGTTGTAACAGGAACATTTTTACTGCCACTTCGAGCTGCGATAACAGACAAGTCACTGGATTCTCATCTGCAGACTGGGAACAGTGCCTGCCTCACAGGGGACCGACTACAGAAGCGGGACCCAGGAACACGTGCAACAGTCCTGCACCCCCGCTGACGAGAAGTACTCGGCAAGTGACAAAATGCTGATCAAGATGATGGCGAGGACACAATCCACCAGGGTAATGTCTGCAGTCAGAGTTAAGGGAGAGCGAGGAGAAACAAGCAAACAGACGTGCCTGCAAATGAACCTGGTGGCCACAGGCCATTTCTGTCTAGAACACATCTGCAGGCAAGGACAGGCTGAAGCCAGCCTCTGCATCACACGTATTCGGGTTTCAATAAAGGCAACAACTTTGTCGCGACTGCAACAGACAACGGCAACTCCTGTAGTGCAGACAACTTGGAGGAACACGTTAGCTGTGTCACAGAAATGTCACTGCTATAAAAGGTAGTGAAAATGTCATGGGACCCCAAGGTGTCGGGTATAGAGGTAACTTTATCAAATCTGAACACATTTCAAAAGCCCTGGGTAATTCAAGATGAATGGAATATTGAAAACATTTTCTTAGTAAGAAAAATAATCATTCCTAATTGGTCTGTTTTCTGAGATTGTTGACTTTTTAGTACTTAACATGGGATATTTACAGAAGGCAAGTGACAGAAAAAGAGTAGTTTCAATTTTCAAAACAATCATTAGCATCACCGAAGGAAAGAAAATAAAGAATGCACTTGGCGTTCTGACGCCAATGGCTCCGTCACAGTCACTGCTGACGAGGGTGAAGTTCGGGTGAGAAAACAAAGCCCTTTCCTTGGCTGTCACTGTCCACACCAGTGACGTCCTTTCACTCACACACTCCCACTCAGCCACCTGTACCCTTGGCCCCAAGCAGACGGATCTACTCACTTCCCCTGAGCAACACCCGCAGCTTCCTGTCTGTGCACTTGGCATACACTGTTTCGCCAAATCTGAATTCTGTCATTCTCCCCATGTCTACCTTCATGGGACCACCTCTGCCCACACGCACAGATCCAGGGGCCAGCAGCTGACAGTTATGGAGGCCAGTAAGGGGCAGGGACAGTCCTCTGGGCTGTGACTCAGAGCAGAGGAAAGCTCACTCACTCAGCAAACTGCACTGTGATGAGGAGCAGCCAAGGCACGTCCAGTCCGGGGGGGGGCCACACCGAAGGGCACACTGCAGCCCCAGCCCCATCACAGGACGAGGTCCCGGGACGAGCTAAGGAGAGGCAGCCGGAAAGGCAGGAGGACTGACGCTCGAGGGGGTCGAGGCAGCCCAAACTGGAGGCGCAGCAGGAGCAGCAGTCCTGGGTCAGACGGCCACACGCACAACACTTGCATGTCAACCAAGAAAGAGAAGTCGTTCGGAGGCCTAGGAGCCCCGACGGCTGTGACCAAGAAGTACATGCTCAGACATGCACTTGGGAGGCGGACCTGAGAGGCACCAGCCTGGAGAAACGGTGGTCAGGGGGGGCGGGGGGGGCAGGGGAACAGTCAGAAAGACAAACTGACAAAGGCCCAATTCAGGACGTCAAGTAGGAAAGCCCTTGAGGGACACGTGGGAGGCAGCACTGATCAGAGGGCCCTCCTGCAGGTGGGCCCCCTCCCCCAAACACCAGCATGACCTGCGCACAGCCCTGCCGCCAGTCACCCCAGGAAACAGCCCTGATGCCCACGGGGCCATGGGCAGCTCAGCAGAAGGTACGAACACGAGCTTCTCTCTCCGCTGGTCCTGTCGGCTCCTTACTTCACTCCTGACTTTATCTGTCCCCCTGCCTGCTCTACAGGGATGGCCCACTGATGCCAGCTGGGGCTTTGGGGACAAGTCTTCCTGCCCCCAGGCTGGGACATGGGTGAGAGCCACAGCCTGGGGGCAGAGCCCACGGAGCACGGCCAGGCAGGGCGGAGAGCGCAGCGGCCACAGGGCCGCGCCGGGGCAATGGCGCAGTCCCTCCTCCCTGCAGACTCGGCGCTCCAGGACAGGGACCTGTGCTCACTCTGTCACCATGCGCCTCTGCCCACAATGGGGTGGCCCTGGCAGACACTCAGTAAATATACTTGCCACTGAACTGACTTTCAAGGAGCAGTCAGATGGATTGAGAAGAAACATACTCAGAGATGGATTGTGAGCATAAACATAAAATCAGCTGCGGATTCGGGAACTGCCAGAGAAGGAAGGAAGCCGCCACTGCTGGGTTCTCCTGCCAGGGGTGCGGGCTGTCTGCTTACAGCCCCGGTACGCTCCCCCCCCCACCCCCGTCACAGCTGGCACAGAGGGTTTGGTCAGTCTGAGACGCGGAGTCAGCGTTTGGCTGGGGGGCTTGTCACCGGGACCTAGGATGGCCCCCGGCTCTGCTCCCCAGCTTTCTGCTCTGGCAATCTACTGAGCCCCGTCTTCTCTGAAAATGGAAGAACAAAGGCTCCTTTGTCATCGCCTCTCCAGGGGCTGAAACCCCATCTCTAATACCTGGAACCTGACTATCCTCCCGTGACTTTTCCGACACCTGCGGCTTGCCCGGACACCCTTCTGCCACCAGCTCCTGCGCCCTGCTCTGCTCACTCTAGGAGCACCGCATTGTGTGACCCAGAACCCCGCGCTGCTGAGGGCTCACTGCAACGACACAGACCACTGCGGGCCCGTCTCCCTAGCATCGGCTCTCCGTCACACTGTGGCACATGCTTTCTCGTTTATCCTTCTTCCTGTACAAACAGCCTGGCACGAGTGTGTGGCCACAGGAGGCACCAGCTACGTGAGTTCCTATGTCTATTTACAAAAAGCACATTTTACATACTGTGTGATATACATATACACACAGACATGTACACCCACACAATCCTTTTAGCCTACTTAAATTTCTAGGTACAGATATACATTTGCATCCATCCATATATTCGTTGTTTAAAAATAAAGAGGAAGAATTGGCATCCAGGGGCTGCTTTCGGGGACAGAACCAGCCCACACAGGCAGACCGTTCTTCTGCCTGTAGGGTGTGACTTGAAGACAAACCGCTTGCATCTCCTGTGCTTGTTGCTCACACCCGGCAGGTCCTCAGGACAGCACCTCACATCTGTCCCTCCTCGCCCAGCTCCTCAGGCCTGCACAGGCCCGCTGGGCCGGGTTGGGTGTGAGTGACAGGCACGGGAGGATGAGCTGACGGGGTGGAGAGGGAGCCCCGGGTGACACAAGGAAGAATAGCCCCGCATGGAGACGCCTGGTGGCTGGTCACTGCTGAAGTCACTGCCTGAACATGGCCAACACTTCCCACCGACACAGGGCCCGAAGGCCTGCGAGGGTCCCTCTCCCTGCGCTGAGGACTGTCAGCGAGAGGAAGACAGAGGGGCCACCGTTCCTAAGTCAAACAGACCGTCCTGTAGCAGTCGTCTGTGAGGGGCCCAGGCCCTCTGGGGTAGTAGCTGCCTTGCTCAGGTGCAAGTGAGAGAAGCAGCTGAGAGTGAAGGAGGGACACAGGTGTTCACAGTGAAGTGACGTCTGTCCTTGCCTAGCTCAATCACCAAGAACATCCTAAATACAATAAAGTACAATTTAAAAACAGAAAAATTAAAAGGGATTCAGGAGGCACTTAAAACCCTGAATCTGCCTAACTTTCAAGACTATCATTCAACACACCCTGGCTCAAGACGAGGGACTCCATGTGAATGGAATTAAACCACGTGAACAACCTCTGCCTTAGGGTATCACGTTCTTAAACGTCAAATGCGGCTGCAGGACACACTCAAACTCTCCACGAAGGGTCCCTGACCCAAACCCACAGTCGCCGAACGCCAGCCACACACAAGTTCCCGCAGCAGCCGCGCGGCGGCGGGCGGGGCGCGGCCACCCCACCTGCAGGATGGACACAGTCTGGGAAAAGTGGTGCTGCTCCATGGTGGACGTGGAGTAGAGGGCGGCGAGCGGGTGGTCGAACTTCTGCAGGTAGCTGTTACTGAAGCCCCTGTGGTCCAGGTCGTGACACAGACACGCGATCAGCAGCCCTTTGCGCTGGAAAAACAAGGCAGTACACAGACGTTCAAAACCAGGAAGGGAAACGAGGGGGCTCCCGCTTGTCACCCCCCTCCCCGGCTCTGACCTCCCCCCTTCAGACAGCAACAGCCTGCTGGGCTCTGGCGTTCCAAGTGATCTAACTTAGGTTAAGCTCTTGCTGTTCTGCTTGTGAACTTGAGCGCAAGTTATTCCTGAGTTGTCCCCTTTGACTCTGGGAGTAAGTGTGGGTGGTGTCACATGGAAGTAAATGTTCTGATTTACAGATAAAACGGATCTGCATGAGGAAAGAGCAGTAGTCAGTCCTCCATTAGAATGTATTCACTGCCACATTCTAGCAATGCTATTGTTATTGTAAATTATGACTATAACAAGGAAACCATACAGCGTGTGCCAAATGGCTGTAGGGTGTAGCAAGAGGCAGGCCCATGGCAGCCACTGAGGGCCACAGGTACGCGGGGATATGAAGGCGGAGCAGGGAAGCAGGGGGCTCTGGGAGAGGAGGGCTGGGCAGGGGAGTGGTCAGAGCACATGGCTGCGGGTGAGCCTTCCCTGAGAGTCAGAGGGCCAGGAAGGTGGCCCAGACACAGCGGGGAGAGGACAGAGGAAGACAGGAGGGGAGGCTGAAGATCACACAGGCCTCATATTCTGCCTGAGCCAGGGAATGGTGACAGCAACTTCTGTATCGAGATGACAGCTCCCTTCTCTCCATGGATAGATGTTCCCTGAAGCAGGACGCCAGTTTTATGGAACGGGGAGAGGGGATTTGGTGATGGCTTTCCCATCTTTGCTGGGACCAGGTGCAGAGAGGCCACGCTCGACAGCCAGGCTGGGTGGCTGGTCCCGACCCGGGATCAGCGCAGCTGGGGGGAGGGGCTCTGACCCCCGGCACACAGCGGGACATGAGCCCGTGAGGCCACCCCGGAACCTCCCCTCCCTGAGACTGGTGCTCCCAGTGTGGAACCATCTCTAGGGGTGCAAGGCCAGAAGTCATCAGTGAGACACCGCAGGGCCCCTGCCGCCCCACAGAGGAGCGCAGGCACGGGTGAGGCCCAAACTGTAGTGAGCGCTCTGGGGCGGCCAATAGGCATGCCGTGTCTACTCACCCAGGGCACGGGGGGCCCTGGGAAAAGTGCACTTTGGTACATCCCTTCCAAAGACTTAATGAGGAAGAAAGACAACAGAAATCGCCTTTCCTTGGGGGTTATTTCAGTGAAGGTGGAATTTGTGTATCTACACTTCTTAAACAAAACAATATGATAAATGCATGGGTAGAGGCCTGACTGGTGTGGCTCAGTGGATTGAGCACGGACTGTGAAGCAAGGGGTCACTGGTTCGATTCCCAATCAGGGCACATGCCTGGGTTGCAGGCCAGGTCCCCAGTGGGGGCCACGTGAAAGGTAACCACATACTGACGTTTCTCTCCCTCTCTCCCTCCCTTCCCTTCTGTCTAAAAATAAATAAAATCTTAAAAAAAAACATGTATAGGTAGAGCACTCTACACCATGTGCTTCTATCGATTTATTGAACCCAGTGTGTCCTGGAACGTGTCACACATCCATGTCATATGTGAGTGAGAAGCCTGCGCAGGTCACTGGGCCTGGGACCCACACACCTCCAGGTCAGTGAAGAGCCCGCAGTTGCTCTGCAGGATTGCGTACATGCAGTGCGCCACGGTCACCGCGTGCTTCCAGTTGTGGTACGGGACGCGCCGGTAGTTCTTCTTCACAGACATGATGAAGCGACACAATTTTTCCAGCTCAAAGCTGTGGGGAAAGACACATGACAGACACCAGCAGGGAGTCAAAATGCTGCAGCCATGTACCCCCTTGCCTGGACCCCGCCCTGCGGACCATGAGGGTCTCCAGGGAACCTGGCGCCCCGGAGCCTCCCTCGCTGCTTCCCGGCCAGTTCAGACAAGAGATCCTGCATGTCCCTGCTCTGACCTGCTCCTCACTGCCCACCATGGAGCGGGCCAGCTTGGCCATAGCTCCCTCTCTCACTGCCACCCCCGCCCCATGGGGCGCCCCAAACACACGCCAGCATCCTGCTCAGGGTGTTTCCAACCAGTGTTTTCCGAAGAGCACAGTCAGATATGCAATCCACAAATGCTCACAGGTACACCATGAGAATTTTCCTTTCAGGAGGAATCCAGATTACCAAGGCCCTCAAACTGTTAGTGGCAAATGAGCACATCCCAACATGATACATGATAAAACTGACATTCTTGTTATGCAATACGGTTATATTTTATTTTATATTATCACATATTTATACTTATTTAAGGGATTAGCAACTCTCTCAATAGATTTTAAAGCATCTTAAAACAAAAGCACATCAATAGTAAACAGGGCTCTTGGAAATACCAAAGAAATGACAGTTCAAAAAACTTCCAAACATATGTAACCTGTATTTTCCTCACTGAAAATGTTCAAATGTCCTTAAACTCCAAGGCATGTCATTCTAAGCATTCCAAATGGCCGCCCCTTCAAGGGCCACCTAAGACCTAACTGGAGCCAGGTACCCTGTGTGCAGCCTTTAAACGGCGACTGATAAAAGTCACTGACAGACGGAGGAGAGGGTGCAGACATCGGCAGGAAAATAAGACTTCCTTCTAGACAGACAGAGAGCCCCTGGGAGCTACCTACAGACTGAAGGAGCACAGGAAGAAGAGCACTGTTCCCTGAGGACCGGCCAGGGTGGGCAGGAAGGACAGGCACTGGAAGAAGCGTGCATTGGCTGCCCAATGCAGTGCCGACCCTGAACGAGGAGACTTGCGTCTTTCACGCCGAGGCCAACTGGCACACAATGTCAGTTGTTGCAAACACTGCGTAGCTATTCACAAACACACATCTGCACAGTGGGCAACGACGTCAGAGCGATGACCCCTCTTTCAGTGAAACGGCCTCCATGCGTCCTGCCTCTGTTGTAAGGGTCGCCTGGCTGGCTAGCGGCTGGGAGCTAAGGGGCGGCCGGGCTCTCAGGGGAATAAGAAAAGGGCCGTGGCTCAGTCCAACAAGCATGTCAGCCCGTGTAACTTTAAATACGTAGAAAGTATCATTTACACTGGTCATATTTTAGTGATCAACCACGAAAGCAGCAAGGCGTCTAGGCAGGGGAGGGAGAGGTCGTACCGCCCCACGGTTTGGAAAGGGCGTCTGCAGGTTGTCCCTACCAGGATGTCCCACAGGAGCGGTGGATCATGTAGACGAAGATGCCGGGCCACATGTTTTCGAAAGGACCAATGTCAAAGTGGAACCTGAGAGGAAACGAAAGGAAGGCTCAGCTCACTCCTGAGTACAGTCAGCACAGACACAGTAACAAGTGAAGAGAGTGACGGAACTGTCTGTCCAGAGAGAAACTGAGAACGCTCGGGGGCCTGCCATCTCGGTCCCGTTGCTCTCATACACGAAGGAAGTTCCACACACCCCCTTAGGAACTTGGTTCAGTAGTGGCTCACTTGCCATCACTTAATTTTCTATGAAACAGTCTGTTAACAGAGGCTGCTGTGGCTACTGCCAGAGCAATGAAAAAGTACAAAATGTTATGAGGAATAATACACATACATCACACAACTTTTAGATATGGGGAGGAAACCTTATCAAACTTTTTTAAAGGTGAAAATTATTCTATCTCCTATTTAAATCCGGAGAAAACCTTCAGAAACGTAAACATCCAAAGTTATTACCTATTTTCCATTTGCTAATTTAGTTAGCAAAGAACAGAGCTCACTGGCTGTGGTGTGAAAAACAAAGAACAGAGCACGCTGACTGGCTGTGGTGTGCAGACACACAAAGAACGGGGCTCGCTGACTGGCTGCACGTGAGGCCTCTGGGCTCTCTGTGATGGACTGTCCTCAAGTGTTTCCACGTCCTGACCTTGAGGCTTTGCCTGCCTGGGCCCCCAGGGCAGTGAGGCCACCTCCGTCTGATGGCCTCCTTGTTTAGTTTGACCACACTGTCTTCCCAACTCTAAGGCCATTATCAGCCCTGGGTCACTTTCGAAAATCTTCTATGCAGTTGAAGAGTATTGGTTTTTACTTATAATGGGTATATAGGTTATCACAGGTTCTACCACCAGTAATTACATGTATTAGCACAGTTAGAAAACAAAGCGTGAAAGCTGAATTAATACGAACTTCTCAAATTTAATTTGAGAATTTAAATTTATACAGAAATGTAAACTTTTAGATACCTAATATTAATTGCCATTTAAATATTAGACATTATATAGTGCAAAGTGTACAAAAAGCGACTGAGAAAAGCGACCATTTAGGTTAACTCATTTAAAAATCGTACTCAGACTGATTTTTAAGAAAGTGAGATCTAGACAAGTTGTGGCCTAAGATTTGGAATCCCCTCGGAAGGGGAACCAGCGCAGTGAGTGCACACAGGCAGTGCGGCGCTGGGACCCTAACTCTACGCCCCTCTCACGTCAGGGTGGCTCAGGCTGAGCTGCAGTCCCGGAACCGCGTGGGAACCGTGCAGTAACTGCGCGTGGTGCACTCACAGCTCGATCTCCTTGGAGAGCCGCCCGGGCAGCGTGAACCGCATGAGGCCCTGCCACTCCTCCGAGGTGCAGATGCTGTGGTAGGACAGCTTCTCCATGGTGACCCGGTAGATGCACTCCGAGTGGCGAATCCGATGGTACATCTGGGCGGCAGACCCCAGAAAGAAAACGCGTGTCACTGAGGCTCAGCACTTGGTGTAAAAGCAGCAGAACTGCCATCGGAACCACTATTCCTGCCATTCACTGTCTTTCCTGTCCGTGTCTACCATGCACACTGCAGACACGATACAAACTACTAACCCCACTTTGAGAGACTTCTCAATGCTGTAGTGACCGTCCCTTTACCAGACGTTCTGCCTGGCAGTGAGACTGCTGGGCACCCTGTGCCAGGCCTCACTCTGGGCCACCCAGCTGCGGGAACTGGGGAGGCACAGGCCTGCAGTTTACCAGCCACCGTCCGGCAGGGTGTTCTGTTAGGGCGGCCTGGACAGGTGCAGAGACCAAATGTGTCAAGAGGCAAGCCATTTTTCTCTCCTCTCATTAAATTTTTTAAAAAATTTATTAATTTTAGCCTTCTTTTAAAATATTTAATTTTTAGGGATCTTAAAGTCCTCTAGTCTGGGGAGTTTCTAAAATGCTTGCTTGTGAAGCCCTTTGTTGGCAAAGAATTTTGGAGATGCGTGCCCAATAAACGCACATTCCTTTAAGCAACTGTGGGCACATGCACTGTGCTAATATGCAATTTACATTATAAAACACACACTAAAATAGAAGTTTATAAAAGTATATATTTTTTATGTTTTACTTACTGAACAAGACCTTTTGTTATTACTGAACAATTACGTATTTTAAAATAAAAACACTGTAATGAAATGTATACTATCACTTGTCAAGCTGTTTCTTTAATACTTTGTGAAATGGTGACATTAATGTCTGCTTCGGTTTAATTTATTTCAGGGCTTTGACTGTCAGTTGTAACGTTTGAGAAAGCTGTGCCAAAAGGTGCATGGAACCAAATGGAACAAGAGGTGGGCCTGGCTGTTCTTAAACATCCACTTACAGTTTTGTTCCCTAACAGCTAATATTTTGGTTGAAGTCAAGAGACCTTTCTATTTTCGATAATGTCAACTAATTAATCCTGAAAGCTAATCAGCTGAATCTTTTTTAACAGGAGTGGGCAAATGTAGGTTTACAGTTGGAAGAATGCAAAACAGAGTTTATTCTTGTACTATTACTTAAGTATTGTAGTATTTTTCCATATGAACAGTGGTAAACCACTTTTGCCAACCACTGTGCTATCAAACAGGTTCAAAACAATGAAACAACCTGCAAATATCTGTTTCCAAAGTGCTCTCTTTAGGACATGAGTTTATTCAGAAAAGCAACTTTTTTGTTTTCAATGTTAATGTCACTCGTATGTGGACTTGAGCAAACTGAGCTCTGTGTGTCCATTTCCTCACTGGAAATAGTGAGAACCTTACTTGGGGCCACTATGAGACTGAGTTTAGAGTGGTGCCCGCCCCAGAGTGAGGGTTAGTTAGGTCAGGTGCGGGCAGTGCTCAGAGTGGTCACCTTGTGCCCGCTGCCTGGTGCAGAAAAGATACTCAATACTTGGTTGCCGAGCACAGGAATGATTAAAAATGGAACCAATTACTAAATTTGTCCTTTGCTTTCATCCTCATAATGACTTTGTCCACGTTCCTTTAATGTTAAAGTCTTCTGATCCAAAATCATCTGCTCTTAAGGCATCCTCTTTCCAGGCAAAAATAGATCAGATACTATGATCCTTCCAGCTGGCTTTTGGAATCACCCCTAGTTGTTTCTTTCAGATCATGGTATGTATGAGAAAAATAATTGATGGTTTTAAAACATCTACTTAATTGGTTATCCTTCCATTGACATACTGCCCATTATCTATTAAAAATGAAGTGGATAGGCTGATCATAAACCTTGCTCCCCTCTTTAATCCAACAGAAGGGGTGGAACCGCACAGAACCACAGATGAATGAAGACAGAATAAAGACACAGTGAGTGTTTCTAGGGCTCACGTGCCTGGCCTCTCAGACAGGCCCCTGAACCGAACAAGACCACCGAGCTGAGCGACGGTGAAAGGGCTGCTCCGTGACCACGCTCGGGACGAGAAGCGATGTGCACGTAGGAAACGTGCTCTCTTCAAAGACACCATCACCCGTTCCAGAGCAGCAACACCTGCATTTCCCAGGACCATCAGCCTACTCGGTCCGACTCAAGAACAGCCAGCTGCACGAAACTCTTCCACGTTTATGATCTAAATAACTGACTGTTCTTGTGTTAAGTCACAGCCACCTCCTTAAGAAACTGTATCAGGTTCCAACAATTTGTACTCTTATGTTTGACAATTATTTATCGACATTTCCTAGCCTGGTTGTTTTCATCACATAGATACCAATAAAGCTCACGTAACATACTAATATGATATGTATACTGCACTACCACAACCCCAAATTTTTAATACTCACTGTAAATGTTTATTTTAGAATATTATCTTAATTACTAAACTATTTAAAGCATAAATATATTATATTGGAATGAACTTTTGTAAAATAATAGAAATACATGTCCAGAGAGAGAAATAATACTAACTTGTCTAATCATAAGAGCTTGTCATTTTTTTTTAATGGACTGTACAGGTATTCCATTACCTGTACAGTAATACTCATATTCCATTAAATTCACTTAAAAGATGATGAAAATCAATATTCAGAATATACTGGAAATTACATTCTCTGCAACTTTTAAGCTAAACAAATGTACGTTGTCACTATCTTTATTTATGAGAGAGACACAGGAAATGTTTGAAGCAAAAAGATAACTGAAAACTGCACCAGCTTACTTCCAGGGAGCCATGCAGCAGTGACTGTCCCCAGAAGAGGCCCCTGGTGCCACCACAGAAGACAAAATGCGTACTCAGGAAACCGAGTTTCCATCAGTTATCATGTTAATCCTGTAAAACTTGTTCTGTTTCCAAAGAAGGCAATTTCTCTAATTGCTAAGGTGGTAACTCCCATTTATACTGATTGAGCTTCATAAAAAAGTTAATAAAAGTTTCCCCAACTTCAAAATTCCAGTAGTATCACTGAAGGATCACTACAGTTTATAGCATACTAAATGCTCCAGTCATTTAATATACTAAAATGTAAAAGAAAGATGATCAAGCCAACTCCTTCAAAGTGAGACTTCGTAAAACAAACAGCAGCCCACTCTGTCACTGAGCAAACAGGCAGGACTGCGGTGGGGACTCCTGGGTGATGCCCAGAAGCACCTGACCAAGGAGCTGAGTGGGGGGTTAGGGAGGCCTGTTCCTCAGAGAGCATTCCTGGTCGGAGCTCAGCACAAGCCTCAGTCCTCAGTACAAGAACCGCAGACACAGCACATGTCACAAGCAATGAAGGACTGGAAAGCCTTTCCTTACTCATCTCAGTAGATCTTGTGAAACACATACCTGATGCTTGAACATTGTACCTTTATTTAACTTCATTTTTAAAAATAAATTCACACCTTAAAATAAGTGCAAAATACTAGATTTTTTTTCTTCCAAGGCATTTTAAGGCCTTCCCTAAAATATGAGCCACCAGGAATCACTGCTTTTGGTTTATAAAGGAAACTTACATGGGAAAAAACCCTAAGCTACTTGATTTAAAAGGTTTTAAGATTAACACTGGTTAGTAAGACAGGGATTTGCAACTCCTCCCTTACGTTGGCACAGTGTAAGGCTAACGCACAGAAGACGGCAAACATTTTGAAGTTGTTCTCGTCCGTTTTGGAGAAGGCACTGCCGCTGATCTTGTTCACCATCTGCACCACGCCGATCACGCTGCCGCGACTCACAATGGGCATGCACAGGATGTTCCGGGTGGTGTAGCCTGTGTACAAGTCCACTTCTCTGTTGGGCAGGGGGCCCACAGCAGCACAAAAGAAACAAACAGAAGAGACAGATGATAAACTGCACGTTCTACCCTAAGTCTCAAGTCAGTTCTGCAATTCACACGCTTCTGTTACAAATACGTAACTGTGATGGAACTGTCAGCTTCTAAATTCAAGGGCCATGTGGCATCTGAAAGTGTTTTATTAAAACCTTTCCAAAAATTTTTCTAACTAATTTGTTCTTTTTCTTTCAAGAGTTTTTCAGAACAGTACTCAGGAGGCCTTCAGCTTATCGACTGGTTTTAGTATCCAGCACCACTAAGAAACCACTGGCGATCAGAGAAAAGGACAGTAAATTTGGTGAAAAAAGCATGATCCTTTGACCTCGTTCACATTTATGAGGGACAGAGTTTGCTCAGCAGACATGAATGGGATGTAAGGCAAGACCAGCACTGGCCCCTCCTGCCCTGAAGCACAGCTTGCCCGGAACACGGCCATGCCACTCCTCGATGGACTGCCACCGGCCCACACCACAGACACTGTGGCCTCACATGGCAAAGGCACTCACTCTCTGATTCCCAATAAGAAAGGCAGGCCGAATTTGATTTAGAAGAGATACCGGTCGGAAATAAGACCCTCTGCCCAGAGGCAGCTGGGTGACTGAAGGCAGCAGGGTCAGGCGATCCCACTGGGCTGCGCTGCCCCCCAGTGCAGGTGTTTGAGACCCGTCCAGGCAGTGCGTGCAGAGCGGTTGAGCCCTGTGACTCCAGGGTACGGATGTATCACATTTTATGTGTCCATTCACCAGGTAATGGGCGTCAGGACTTGGTAAGAGACAGTGGGTCGCAATCACGGACAAGCCGCTTGGAAGATCTGCAGATACATCTGCATGTTGACAGATGATGTCATTTTTCTTGGTGAGATACCACATTTTGCCATGTATGATGTGTACCCACCTTTTTGCATGCATTATACACGGGATATTAAGCCCATAGTATGTAATCATTATACCCCTATATAAAGCGCATCCTTATTTTCCCCTCAAAAATTTGGGCAAAAAAAGTACACGTTATACATGGCAAAATATGGTACCCAGCAGTGGAGCTGAGTAGAGTAATTAATGCTTAACTTTACAAGAAAGCACGAAACTGCTTTCCAAAGGGGTGTGCCAGCACCCACTCCCGTCAGCAGAGCCCGGCCTCCCTGGCCCTCCACTTCTGGGCCAGGCCTTGCTCCCGGGGACCTTTGAGAATTGTAGCCATTCGAGCTGGTGTGTGGTGGGATCCCACTGTGGGTCAAATTCACATCCTCTCACGCCAAGCACGCTGCCGTGTGGTTGATGGACATGCGTGTGTCTTCCTCTGTGAAGTACCTGTTACAATCTTGTGTCCCATTTACCCCAAATTGGGTTAACTTCTTATTAGGTTAGAAATGTTGTTAATATATTCCAGGTACAAGTATTTTGTCAGACATAGCTTCATAAATATTTTCTCACAATCTGTTCCTTGACTTTTTCATGTTCTCAATAGTTGACCTACACATTTTTATATAAAGGTTTTACAAAAGGATATAAAAGTATTTTCGATATTTAAGCACTAAAATAACAAGCTTAGGTTTTTAAAAAAATTGAGGTCTTCAGCATACTCTTTATTTTTTTTTATCTTTTTTTTTCTTTTTTAAAGATTTTATTTATTTATTTTTAGAGAGAGGAGAAGGGAGGGAGACAGAGAAGGAGAGAAAGAGCAATGTATGGTTGCCATCAATGTATGATGGCCTTCACAGGGGACCTGGCCCGCAACCCAGGCATGTGCCCTGACCGGGAATTGAACCAAGACCGTCTGGTTCCCAGCCCGCGCTCAATCCACTTAGCTATACCAGCCAGGGCCAGCATACTCTTTATTGATGAAACTAGGAAATATCCATGCTTATACACAAGTTGTGTATATTTGACATTATCAAACGCCTGATAAAACATCCTATTATGTATTTTATTTCAGTGTCTCTTAAAATAAACTGAGCGTTTGATTAAACTGAACACTCTGGACAAAATATCTGAACTACTACTCCTGAATAATCATGGCATCGATCTTAAGACTCAATTTCTAGAGATTTATTAAAATTACATTTACATAATTTGGTTTCTAGTTCTCCAGAGAAACTCAGGACAAAACAAAATCTGCGTAGCCACCCCACCGTGACTGACAATACGCAATGAAAGCTGTGGTGTCTTTGGTCCCTACTTCTTGTGTCAGGTACAGCTGACAGACATTTGTGAATGTATTCTGACATCTTGCAAACGAGAACAGAACTGCTGAGGGTGCATTACTGTACCCAATCTAAAGATGGGGAAACCAAGGCTCAGTGGTTAAGTCACTCACTCCGGTCACTCACGAGCTAACACACGACCAAAGGCGGGGCCCCGCCCCAGGGGATGAAGCAGAGGTGGCTCCGTACCTGTTGAAGCGGGGGTCCGCGTAGGCATCCGGGATGTTCAGCACTTCCCCCGTCCTCGCGACCTGACCAGCAATGCCCTTCTCGATGGAAAACCTGCACACAGGGAAGACAGGGCCGGGCGTGAGCGCACAGGTGTGTGACGCGATCTGAAACGGCCCGCTGCCCCCAGACGGTGAGCGGGAGAGCGCTGCTGCCGGCAGTTGCCGTGTTCACTTCACACTTACACACCCGGGTCACCTCATGACTATACAGTATGCAGAAGTATGCAAAAGCAGAAAAACACGGCACAGTAACCACTGCAGAACCTTGATTTAAGATATAATTCAAAATATGAACTTATACTGAATCACAAATAGAAAATGAAAAATTAGATTCTCCTGCACTGACCAATAATAGTCCTGGCAAAATACCTTTTCATTTACAATATGCTTCAACGTAAATTTTCTCAGTTAATTCTCACTGTGGTGTGAACTGAGGCCCGTGGGGGCTCGGTAATTTGCTAAAATTCCTAAAATACTAATGACACAATAAACACAGAACGCAGGTCCACAGCAGTGGACTCCCGCCACATCTAAAACCGAGCCCCTGGGGATCTTGAGATGTGAGGCAGGGCTGGGATTTGCAACACAGGCACTATATAATAACAACCCAATTAGAAACTCCTAGGGTTTTTACTTCTCTGATTGCTCAATGGAAAAGCAATCAAAACACAAACATTATCTAAATACACTTATGTTTTAATGTTTAATATCAACATTTTCTATTATAAGTACATTCTTTCAGAGTTTTCCGATTACAGTATTATCATCAGTCATGCACTCATTTTGAAATTTAGGTAAAGATGTCTACAACCCACACTATCCACATATTTCAATGCCTGAAAAATAACTTCCATAATATTACATTTTGAACATAATAAATCATCATTATTGAGATAAAGGTCTCCCGTAAGGATTTTCACTGAGAAAAACTCAAAAGAGAATCGAGACAGACACCGAAAACACTAGAAGGGAACCCGGCACGCACAGCGCTGCACCCAGCCTTCCTGCGCCGGGAACTACGGGACCCAGCCCAGCCGGCCGCCTGCCGTGAGCAGTGCCCCAGAGCCCAAGGCTGCGCGACCCATGCTGGGTTACTTGGTCTGCGGCAGTAAGATGAGACTTTGCTCCCCATCCTAGGCGGCTGCCTGCCACTGTGGCGGGCCCAGGTTAGGGGCCGGGGCTCCCGCAACCACGGCCCCTCACTGCCCCCGGCTGCTGGCGCAAGCTCCAATGGGCCTGATGGGCACACTGCGAGGGAGCATGGGACCCTCGGTGCAGCAGCAGAAGGGACTACATCCAGGCTGACTGAGGTCTAAAACACAGACCAACCAAAATGTAACAATGAGAAAAACTAATTCATGCCTGGAGGTCAGTGTTCCATGAGTGTGGAACACAGGACAGACCCCCCAGGACCGAAACAGGACGTGCCTGGTGGGGGGCAGTGGTAAGGCGTCTGCCGAACCCCAGGGTCCCACCACACCTTGTTAGTTCCCTCCCCGACAGACGGCCCAAATGGACAGCAGTCCTTCATGAATAAGGAACAGTGCTTTCCTAGGATGGTGTAACGACCAAGGCACTCTAGAGCAGGGGTGTCCAAACTTGTGGTGTCTCGGGGCCACCCTGGAAGAAGAAGAGTTGTCTTGGGCCACACATTAAATACATTGTAATCACAAAAAAATCTCATCATGTTCTAAGTAAATTCACGATTTGTGTCCGACCGCATTCATGGCCCTCCTGAGCCGCACGCGGCCCGCGAGTCACAGGTTGGACACCCCTGCAGAGTATTACGTGGAGAGTAAACAAGACACATGAAGGGGGAAAAAGCAAATGTCTAAAAAAGGTCAATTTTCGAATGTTAAGCTAGATTCTTAAAAGTTTTGTGACAGTGCTCCTTGCAGGTGTTCAGACTGTGACATGCTGTTCATTTATAAGTGACAAAAGCTGCCACTTACAAAATGAAGGAGGCGCCAGTTTCCAGATGCAACAAAAGTGTGTTAAATGACCGACTGAACCAACTGCTCCGACACAGCAGAAGGTGTCGATGTCATCCAACGCCGCAGCCAGGCCCCGCCGTGGTCTGGACTTTGAGACAGCCCCACTGGCGGGGGAGCGGCGGGCACCGGGGGGTGTAAGTACGCCCTGCTCCTAGACACAGGGAACCTGCAGACCCCATCTGGTGGGGTGCGCCTTCACCTACCTGGGAGCACTAGTAAGTTTTTCCAACATGATTTCCAAAAGGACCGCCTCCGGAAGACGGCATTTCCAGGAGTGACGCTAAAGCTTCCTAGGCGCGGTTTCGCTGGCACTGCAATGTCATTCCCAGAAGCACTACCTTCAGGAGGCGGGTCCTGGTGGGAATGATATCACAGTATGACAAGCACTGTCAGCGCACCTGTGAAAGGCACAGAACAGTGGGTGACAGAACACCTGTGCAGCCGCACTCACAGCACACGGACAGGCCACGCCTGGCTGTACCTGATCTCTTTGGTCTTCTTGAAGATGGGCTTTCCTTCCTTCTCCTCCCCAATATCAAAAAGGTCCGAATACAGCTCCTTGTTCTTATGGTCCACCTGGAAAAGTGCACAGCGGTCTGCATTCACCAGGTTTTTTGCATATATCTGAAGACAAACAATAAAGCAAGACAAGCCGATGAGAAACCCAAAGAGTGCCCAGGTAAACATCATCACACATGAATACCAATTCAGCAATTCAGTTTTCTATATTCTAATAGGGTAGGGAGTCAGCATGACAACCAACTAAATAAAGGCATGTAAACACAAAACATAAAATACACAGTCACCACTAACAGGCCAGCACTGGCAGACCCCTGACCAGAGAGACGGCTGCTGGGCCTGCCCGCCACATGCTGGACGCTGACCTACAGCTCACCCCTGAACTGAGTGCCCCCAGTCAAAAATCCACACAGAACTTTTGACTCCCCAAAACATAAGCATGCCAGCTGTCTCAGGGGATTAGTTCTGAAAGCCGCCGAGGCTCAAGTCCCCACATACCAGCCATTTTCAGCCGGTGTGCTGCAAGAATTTTAAAGCATGCAGTGCCTGACTATTTACTTAGGGCCACGGACTGTCTTCCCTTAGATTGTCAAATTAAAAAATGACAACAGCAACACAGCAATAACTGTCCG
Organism: Micronycteris hirsuta; assembly: GCA_004026765.1. Taxonomy (NCBI): domain Eukaryota; kingdom Metazoa; phylum Chordata; class Mammalia; order Chiroptera; family Phyllostomidae; genus Micronycteris; species Micronycteris hirsuta. The sequence continues at coordinate 151,074 of PVJI01001085.1, forward strand.
GTGTGAACGAATCAAAGTTATTCCTATTTTCTGTCAGATGGGCAGAATTTCAGTCATCAGCTGGTTTCTGTGTGCCATGATTGAAAAGGGGGAGAATCGCTGCTATCGTCAATGGCACAGATCAATGGCTGCCCATCCCCATCTGCAGACTCTCAGCCACGGACTGGAAACAGCACAGGCATTTATTGGAAAATATCCACGTTTAAGTGGCCCTATGCAGCTTACACCTGGGCAGTTCAAAGCTGAACTGTAGGAAGACCCTCCAGTATGTGGAGGAAAGCATCCAGTGGTCTGACTGCCCACAAGTCTCTCTGCCATCCAGGTCCGTCTTCCAGGGCCTCTCAGACCCACCCCCACCCACCCCCCACCGGCCTCCAGGGCGTGGTCTGAGCCTCTGTCTGCTCAAAGGCAGCTACCACTCTGACCGGTTGGAGTTGGTGACACACCAGGTGTAAAAAACATGAAATATAACCCCTAATGGGACACACAGCATTCCTGTTTACACTAGTTGTATTTTATTTGTGGCACCAATAACAATGGGCAATGATTATTAAGCGTTTTGTAAGTGCCAGGCATTTTTTACACTAACTCACTGGACCCTCACAATAACAACACCAAGTCAGGAAACATTTTTGTTCCCACTGCACGCAGTTCAGGGGGACGGAGGCACAGAGGTGGCGGCCATGCAGCTGCCGTCACGTGGCTAGTAACTGGGGGCCCGGGTACTTGAACTCAACCTAGCCATCTCAGTGGCTAGGCTTTGCTGACAAATAAGCTTTTCCATTTCTGGATGAAAAACTGTGTATTCACTTCATCAACCTTCTATCAACTCCCTTCATCAAGTACTTCTCCAACGCCTGACAGGCCGCTGTGCCCGGTGGGCCAGGCCTGCAGTAGGTGGCGAGCACCGCGTTCACTTGTACTGAGAATTCTGGCCTCACCCACTGGCCGACTGATGGGAAATTCTTCCTTAGAGAAAAAGGAGGCGTTCTCTGAGAATAACAGGTGTCCCCAAGCTCATGCAGGAGGGACAGGAGCCGCCTTGTGGCCAGAGGACAACAGGTCTTCTTGTATAAAGCCAGCTGACGGACCAAACGTAAGGAAGCCAGAGCAGCCAGGTGCCCAGCTGGGCCCTGGCGCCCCCTCATGCGTCATCACTGTCACGGCTCTCTGCTGCTCTCAGTCACTCCACCAGCCCTGGCTGGCCCTCGGCGGCGGCCAGGGACTGAGCAGGCCAGCAGTGTGAGCATCGCAAGGCCCAGCTGCCTTGTCTCCCCCATTAGCCTGTGTTCTGTGACAGCAGAAACTGCTGCTTCCCCGCACAATGCTCCAGGGGCTGAGAACACAGCCCAGAGTGGAGGTCAGCTGAAGCCCACAGGCCACCTCAGCCCACTGCCTTCTTTCCGAAGTGCAGGTATGGCTGAACAGTCACAACAGGGTACGGCCTGTGCAGTGTGGCCCTTGACGCCTATCTGGCCCTTTACAAAAAGCGTGCCCGCCCTGAGGCTGGAGCCTGTAGGATCTGCATAACCTAAGACCTGTCACTAACGACCGAGGAAGGATGAGGGCGGGAAGGTCTGGAGAAAGGGCCGGGGCAGCGCTGTCCGCAGGAACAGAAGAACCGCCCACCTGCCTGGCTGCACCGCGAGCCCCAGAATTACTAAACAGTGACCACGACCCTGCACTGCTGAAGACTAACTCTTCTGTGGCAAGTCTGCATCCCGGCGCCCAGGCTCACGTCAGTTGGTTGGCACTCTGTCACATAGTCATGCTAATAATTATAAAAATCTGGGTGAAATGAACAAATTCCTAGAAAAAGGAAAGGAACTTAGGGGTTGGAAAGTTGGGATAGATGCACTCACAAAGACAACTGGAAAACTGTCAAAAAATGATATACGTAAAAGTCATCAGGCCCAAATGATTTCAAGTATAAAATTTTTAAAGAATCTTTTAACAAATAAATTCTTATCCAATTTACACTGCTTTAAGTTCAGAAAGAACAAAATTTCTCATTATTTTTGCAAGGCCTATGTCAATGGTATTAAAAATTAGCAAAGATATTATAAAAAAGAAAATCACAGACCAATTTTCCTTGGAAACAGAAGAAAAATCATACATAAAAATAGTAACAAAATCAAATGTAGGAATAAATTAACACATTACAATATTTTAAAGTTATACTTTAAAACTGTTCAGTATCAGAAAGTCTATTATTATAATTATAAATAGCAAAATAAAAAAAATCACAAAATTATCTTTGACTGTCAAAAATTTATGTAATACAATTCAACAATCATTCATGATAAAAACTGTTAGCAAAATGGAACAGAAGACTCTCTCTCCTGACAGTGTGTTCCTGAGAACAACTGTCTGCCTCACAGCAAACAGTGAAGCATCAGAATCATCCCACTAAGGTTAAGACAGCAAAGTTAAAGCAAGACAAAGGCATGTAATTGTGCTTATTAACCCGTAACTAGGTAAGAACGAAAGGAAAGCATACATCCTTGAAGAGGCAACAGCTGTACTCTTTGGTGACACAGTTACTGAAAATGCTGAAATACCCACTGAAGAGCAATTGCAGGTGGTGAGAAAGGCTTCTGTTGTGAGTGCCTCTAGCCATGCTTTTACCTTTCACTGTCCCCAAACTGAACTAACACTCACAGTCGGAAAAGGAGGTAATAAAGAAATCCTAGAGGCATGTAGGAAATTTATTTATTTATGAATCAAACCAGCTCAAGGCAAGTCCGATGTGTGAGAGGGAGAGTCTTCATGAAGCGCACTACAGAGGAGGAAGTAATTACAAGCAACATCCAGAACACTATGTAAAGTATGCAGAAGTTTATAAAAATCAGTTCGGCACAGCCACCTGGCCACGGAGCCTACGGAGCAGGTGGAGGCCTTTCCGTTCCACGGGGACCAGGTGGTGGTGGCCTGCCCCTGGCATTCAGAGCTCACAGGTTAAAGGTACTGGACGTCTGCAGTGCTCAGGCCAACCCCGTGCAGGAAGGGGCATTCTGCCCAGCACGCCAGCACCTTCCTCACTGGAAAACACTGGACCAGACCAACGGATAACCTAGCAACGTAAAGAGCACCCAGCCTCACTCAAGAAGCAGCAAGCGATCTCGTCTGTACTGTCAGAGCCTTTCCAACAAGCCCAGTGGCACGCCCCTCGATGTCCTCTAACCCAAGGCTACCTTTTCAAACACAAACCGGGTTTGGTCCCTCTAGCATAACCGTCCTGCTGCCCACAGGCCTGGACGACACGGGTCTCCAGGGGCTGCCCCCACAGCGGCACTCTGGTCCCTCCTCCCTGGAGTTCACCCACGCCTCCCGCTGCCTCTGCTCTGCGGCATCCCTCAGACCTGCAGGCACACCCAGGACACGCTGGTGGGACTCCTTCCACTCGGCCTCACCTTTCCCACCACTGCACTCTGCTCCCTCCTTCCCAGGCCCTCCTGTGGCCACATTTCACACCAACGATGCCATTCATCAGCGTCTGTCTGTCTCCCCACCCAGACAACCAGCCATGAGGGCGGGACTGGGAAGGCCTTCGCGCACCAATTCAGAACTCCAGCTGCTATCTGGACGGGAATGTAATAGACGCCCAAGATACGTTTTAGCAAAAACAGATGAATGAAAACCTGAAGGGGTCAACGCCATAAAAGAAACGGGAAAGAGAGCCACAGATCTATCCCCCAGTTAGACCCACATGGTTTAACAGCGGATTTGTATCAAACCTTGAAGGAACAAATAATTCATTCCATTGAGGAATGAAACGTTTCTCAATTCATCGTGTAAGTGTCGCTTAACCCCAAACCACTGAACTGACCACCTCAAGTGGATAAGTAATGTGTACATGAATTATACCTCATTAAAGATGTTTCTAAAACATCAATAATATAAGGACGAGTCAATAAGGGTTTCTTGTACTCCTTGTACAAGCTCTGTGACTCTATGTTATATCCTTATATTTTCACATTCTTCTAAATACTTCTCACTTCTTTACAAATTTCTTGAGTCTTGTCATAAGCAAACAAGGTATCTTTCACTGTGCAGGGAAGCATTCTCTTCATTGTCTACATAGCACTATCAATGTAACTAATTACTGGAGAAACGTGCAGAAAGTAATAAGACCTGATGTCACTCTGGTCACCCTCGGTCACCTTCTGTCTTACAGGACACCGGCCATACAACACCCCACACTCTCTGGCCCTAAGATCAGAGAGAAAGAGGCCAGAACAGACACCATGAAATCTGGACATGAGAGGCAACTCTTTACTGGACAGGACTGCTATACATTTAGAGACAAGCCAGGAAAACAGGGAGGAGGAAGATCATTTGTCGAAATACACAACAGGGCATAAATGGTCTCAATCAAGCCTGGTCACCCATGGGGGACGGTACATGTCACTCTCACTACCGGAGGCCGCTTCTCTAGCAGAGTCTCACCAAAGCACCAGAGCGGCCAGGCAGGGAAACATGAAGGAAACCCCACTTTGGGTGGCCTTTGGCCCACGTGCCCTTTAGCCTTCCAGGAGACAGGAGGAAGTCAGACTGAAACTGAGTGAGGGAACCGCGGATCAACAAGACTTGGGTGGGGATTCCCAATACCGCCTACACGCAAAGGTGTTTTGAAAGCTATAAAAAGAAACCAAATGTTTTCAAAACTCAACACTAAGTAATGAAAAACTCTGAGATATTTTTCAAAACATTACTCAAAACCCTTTGAAATTAACAGAAATGATTAAAAAAAACCAAGGTGATGCCTGCAGGTCACTGCTCCCCCACTGACAACAGCGCACCTGTCTCTCACACGCCAGTGTCCCACTGCCCCGTCCTGTGCAGACACGCATCAAAGGCTAAATAAAAGCATTTGCAAAACAAGGCAACATACCATTATGTGTTCAAGTAGAGAATCTATTGCGACTATGTTATCAAAATATGTCCTGAAAAAAAGGACATAAAACATGTCAGTAATAATCTCACTGAAAACACCGAGCATATTAAACTTTGAATACATGTCCCAGTTTTAAATAAAAAAACAAAGATATATGTCTGATTTTGTCATCTTGGGGAACAATCAATAACATTATTTTAAAGAAATAAATGAAACTTAATTCCTGAGTTAAGTATGAGGATTTTAATTCCAGAGGATGCATTAAGTAACTATTTATTGATAAGTACTAATGTAGAAAGAAAGTCTGTAGTATTTAACTAAAACCACAAAAGAATAAAATTGGGTTCACCACATTTAGCATCATCATTAATAATTTTGATCTGAAATGCAAATATTAAGCTAAATCTCATTAACATGGTTAAAATGTAAAGTACCACTGAAAAACTGAAAAGTTCCAATGCAGTGACAAGGCACTGAGAAAGCCAGAGTTCATTTGAGAAGAAACACCAGAGCACAGATGCTAAGGGCCAAATGACTTTGCAGAGTGAAACTCATGTTCATTATCATGAACAGCTAGGAAATGTTCTGGAGGCAGCTGGTATATATGCAAAAGTGTACACCTGACGAACAGATGAGCTAACAGTTGTATATTACGGGGATATAACGTGCAAAGCAGCATTCTCAACGAGAATCAGTGGGCGAGGTATGCTTTCAGGACAGGCTTGGGCGACTGAGCAATGCACTCATTATTAAGATAACACAGCAATCAACAATGCCTTTTGTTTAACCACGGATTACCTAGCTGGACGACACTAAGACTTGGAAGGTGTGCATGCCTCTGTCCACTGAGGAACATACAGCAGAAGGGTGGTCAAGCAAACGGATTTGGAACTGCAGGATAAACTGAAAGTGTCACATACGGGACTGAACTGGACTTTGGGAAACTTACAAGAACAAGAGAAGGTGAACAGCCTCCCTCACTCTGTGTTCTGAAATAATACCAGGTTCCCACGGCTGTTATTTAACTTTGTCTCAAAGAAAATAGGTGAAGCGGGGGTCAGAAGAGGCCTCACTCAACCCCACATCTCTCTCATTTGACGTTTTGGAACGTGGAGCAACACAAAGCAGCAACCTCAGACCAACGAGTCACAGCTGTTCTGAGAGCGAGCAGGGCCCGGTGAACCTTCCTCCTGCAGCGAGCCGGGAGGACAGGACCCTGACCACACTTGGAGGCCCAGGGGTCAAGGGGACACCAACAGGTCAGATGACTGATGGCTGCCCCATGGAGCAAAACCCAAGTGAACCTGGATCTCACTAGCGTCTGTAACTGCTTCCAGGGGCAGCCCAGGCTGCTGTTCCTGGTCAAGCTCTGGGACAGGAGAGCAGCGTCTCTTAAGTTATACCTGAGCTACTCTACATGAGGAAGGTGAAATAATAACGGGTTTTAATTGGCTGACGTTTGTGGGAAATGCCTGAGTGGACTTTATGGGGAAAAGCGAACATTTCCTCTCCTACTGCGGCTTGTTTTCGCCCACAAGTCAGAGACACCCGGTGTCTCCGGCAGATTCCAGTGAGTCTAGGGGGAAAACACACAGCAAACTGCAAACTGAACTCATCACAGAGACATCTGCACCCTGTGCTTGTAGCGTGAAGCCACCGCCGGGCCTGCGCTTGGCCAGCCCCCAGCGGACACTCACTTCGAGACGTCGAGCAGGAAGTCGTTCAGCTCAGTTTGCTTGGCCAGGCCTCTGCATACCTGCCGCAGGAGAGAAAGCCCATTAACGACAAGAGCTGTGGCCTCGTTACCAGTACAAACTCCAGAAGGCCGCTGACCTTACTTGAAAAGCTGTAACACAATCACTTAGTTTATAATGCAATAATAATATCAATAGCAATTCGTTTTTTTTTCTTGAATGCTTAAATTGCTAAGCACTTCATATTTATGACCTCATGTGACCCCCATGGAACGGGACGGGGCTGGGACTCACTTTTGTGACTGTGGCACGAGGCCGTTCGGTACCTGCTCTGCCCCAAAGGGGCACAGGGAGGGCGGCGGCGGCCTACAGAGCTGCTCTTCAGAGCACGTCCCATGTTACCAAATGGACTTGGGCACGTCCTCCACCCACACCCTCTCCCGTCAGGCCCAGGGCTCCGCACCCCTCAGACCGTCAGGCCGTACCCCGCATTTTTCTCCAGCACACCGTCCCTCCTCAACCCAAGTGGCTGAAGTGGACGCAGGAAAACCACCAGCAATGCAAAGCAGAACAGGGCCCTATAGGGCCCGCACTTTAAATGCCTAGTTATCAGGGAAACTCAGGGCCATCTGTGAATTAGATCACTTTTTCGAGAGAACCAGGCATCTGAAATTTTAAGATTTCTGTTTTCTTCTACCATGTGGTGCAGAGGAGGCTTTAACTCAGGAAATGGAGTCATAAAAATATCAGTGTTGTCGCCAGTGGGAGATTGGTCCTGGGCTTTGGCGGAAACACACATCTTAATGGGACACCCACCATCTACGGCACAAGGGCCATGCAGTCACAGGTGAAGACTAAGATAATGACCAGACACTTAAGACAGAAAGTAAGTACATTTAAGTGAACAGATACAAACTGTTTAAGACACAGACAGAAAACACGAGGCCCCTGCCTGCCTGCCCCCACCCCCAAGGCCGAGGCCGAGGATGAGCCCGAGCCCGGAGTAGCGCCCTGCCAGGAGCCCTGACACACCCCAGGCTCACCTGCACCTGGTGGATTGCCACGGAAGCCCAGGCAAGGTTTGCTGTTGCAACCTGAAAAGCGAGAATGGAGAAAAATCCTATTAGCCACATGCAGACACTTCCCTACGCAGGACTCTCGCAAAAACGTACATGAAGATTTTTCAGAGGTCGCTGTGCTTTTGGGTATTTTGCCAAACACAAAGCCGCAAACATGGACAAGATTTCTCTCTTATATCCTCCCTTTTCTTTACAGTGGAACTGAATGCTTCCGTGTCCCTCTTCATTTTGGATAAAAAGGAAGATAAATGGAGTAAGAGAGCTAGAGTCCACTGATTTCAACACGAAATAATTATTTTGAGTTAATAACAATACTATTAAAAAGGCCTCAATGACAGCTCTGAGGTGATGGAATAATCCTCACGTTTAACGGATACGTTCTCAGGTCACTAACCATTCAACTTCTGTTATCCATTCGCTCAGCCCCACTCACTGGGGGCCTGCGAGTGCCGGGCACTGTTCTCGGTGCTGGAGGCACAGCACCAGTGACCACAGGGCTGACGTGGGCACAGAGGGCGGGACACAAAGGGAAGGAGTGCACCGCACACACACACCAGCTGGTGACGGGCTCTGGAGGAAAGGAGGTGCCACAGAGGACAGGATGGGGCGCACTGGTCACACGCGCTCAGGCCTCGCCCTGCTGAGCGGGCCACCCTCGCGGTCATCACTGCAGGGGGTGGCTGGACGTGGGCAGGGTGCAAGCCCCTGGGCATGACAGGCAGATCACTGTCACACTGGATTTCAGTACGAATGAGCCAATTCCAGTTCAGGGGAGCAGGGACGGGACTCATTGTTGCCCAAAGAGATTTGGTGTCGGAACCTTTATTCAGGATGTACTCCAGGAAGATGACATTTTTAAGAAAATGAAGACCGCCAGAATGTGAAAACTCTCCAAAGTCATCTACTCCTTTATTTTATTTTTACTGTTAAAATAGATTCTTACTGTAAAAATGCCTGTTTTCCAATTTAATTATTCCCCTTTCTAAATATTAAGTGCAAAACTAGAAAGTTTTTTAAAAATGTTAGCATCCCTATGAAACCGATGTTCATCAGACCGCGGCCCCGCCCCCGGGGCCAGCCCGGCCTCACCTCCTGGTGGCTCAGACAGAAGGCCTCTTTGCCCCAGTGCCGGTGCAGCTCCAGGATGCCAATGAGGTCGCCGATCGCAGTGACGATGGGCAAACAGAGGACGGACTGGATCCGCGTCCCTGACTCCAGCCCCGTGCCTCTTGGAAAGCGTTCATCCTGAAAAATAAAATGGGGAAAGATACAAACTCAGCAAATGAAATGCAATAATGAAGTTTCATCCTTCTTTCCATCAGAAATCACCCAATGCTTTCATTAATCATAAGCAGACCTTTTGAGGGAAATCCAGATGGTCACAGCCACGATGACAAATGCTTATCTCCAGCAGCACGGAGCCTGCCCTCCACAAGTCCTGCTTTGACGTTTGCCTTTGCATACACAGGTTTAATCAATTCCTATGTATCACTTTCATGCAACAATACAGTAATTATCATGGCCGGCAATTTATTATTCATCACCTTCTATTGTGCCAGAACTCTTATAAGGGCTCGGTAAGTACAAGGTCACAAGTGAAGACTACCCTGAATATAAATACCTTTCATGAAAAGGAAATTATGTGTGAAGTTTTTCTTTTCTATTTGGAAGGTTAGAATAACACAAAAGTGGATGTTGATGGCAGTCATTCTAACTGAGACTCAACGACTCATATTAAATATTCAAATCACCCAATCATTATCAATTTTTATAAGAAATGAAATTGGTTCTTTGACTTTAATAATTTTCTAGCTGAGAAAAATCTCTCAAAAGAACACAGGGAAATCAAAAGAATTAACAGCAAAACACCAACTCTACTCACTCATTTCTGCTGTCTACAGGGTGTGTTTCATGAATAAGAAGAGCACCGACGTACACTTGTGATTTACAAATCTTTCAAAAGTTTGCATATATAATTGAACATTTCAAATGGCAACTTACGTAGTGTCTACTTTTAACTCTTTTTAAAACTGAACCGTAGCTGACGCACGACACTGTGTAGCGGTGAGGTCACAGCACGCCAACGCAACGGCACATTCACAGGTTGTGATGTGACCCCGCCGCAGCCTTTAGTTAGTTAGCGTCTCCGTCACAGCCCATGATGACCTTTTCTTTTTGTGATGGGAGCAACGGAGACCTGGTATCCTCACAAGTTGGATCACTGTAATACGCTATTGTTGTCTATATTCAACTATACTATACAACACTCACTTTAACCACTTTCCTTTCTCTTTCCCTTTTTTTAAATAAAATAACTAGTTACCCGACTTTCTCAAGGTCAGACAGATAGAGGCAGACCAAAATTAAAACTCAGATTACAGGGGTCTAATTAGTAATTCTTCAGAGCAGTCATTCCACCTAGAAACTTGTCTGTGCACGAGTCACCTGGAAAGGCCAAGTGTGCATGGCCACTCACATGGACAAAGGGAGACCAAGAGCACAAGGAGCTCCCTGTGGCCACACTCCCTGGGCCCATGTCCTCCACCAGGGCCCTGAACGGAGTGTGCATGGGCCAGGGAGAGGGGAGTGAATCTGATGCGAGATTAGGCGCGAGAGTGCCCATGCATGTCCCGTCCCTCTTGAGGACCCTGCCAGGCTGCCCATGCTGGGGGTCGGGGGGGGGAAGGGACACGGCCCACAGGGAGGGCGGAGGCCCTCTGAAACCAGCCCACTCGGACATGGGCGTCCGCTGACATCAGACGTGTAAGCAACCCAGCCAAACCGAGCCCAGGGCAGCAGAAGCACCCAGCTCAAAGACTCGTGGGAACACAGGAGCGCTGCTGGAGGATACCAATAAAACTCAGGGTCACCGTCACACAGCAACAGCTACTCACTGACACCAACCCTGCTCGGACATGGAACACAGGATGGCTGTCATTCACTTCCCACAAAGATAAACACGCATTTGCGTGCCTCACTATGTTGGTGTGTGTTCAAATGAACTATGCAAATCTGCTCTTAGTGGGCAAGTGATGGCTTTCTGAGTACAAGAATTTGTGTACTCACAAACTCATTTACTGCCCTGTATCTTGCTTCACTGCTTTAATAAAGTGCCTTAAATTATAACATCAACATGATTATGTCATCTCTCTTAACCAAACACTGCTGACTACAAACGGCACAGAGAGGGAGAAGCCACGCACCCCGAGGATGTCTTCCACCAGCAGCGTTTTCCGGGACTTGGCCACATAGGCGGAGGTGGTGGTGCCCTGGGCGATGGGCCCCGCGGGGACAAGCCGGGGCCGTCCCTCCTTGATTCCAGGCGGGGTGAACACGCACAGGCTCTGGCAAGAAGAAAGGAACAAGCTTTGAAGACTTTGTTGTGCTGTGCACGACACAGAGAGACACCAGGACATGAAGGGTCAGTCCCGAGACATCTGGGCATCATGGAGGAGGAGGGACCCGGGCGGGGACGGCGCTGTGCCACAGTCAGACTGCAGCGCCTGGGGTAGACTCCCGTTCACTCCGCCTGCACACAAGACGCAGGCCAGAAGCAGGACGTAAAGGACTGTGGGTGCACAGACTGGCTCGTACCGTGGCCTCCTGTGCAGGTGCACACAAAATTCCAAAGGGAAAGAAAAGAAGGAAGCTGGCCTTAGTTCAAGACAGTGTCACACAGGAACCTGCCTGCAGCCTGGCCCACGGGTCTCAGGACAGGGTCCGGGACCACACGTCAAAGGTGTTTGGTTAGGTGTTCCATTCTCATGGAAAACCCCTCTTTCCCAGAGCATGGTCTCCCTGTAGGGCTGTCACTCCATCTCTGAAACTGGTCTGCCTGCCGCACAACGATCCCGAGCACTCTCTCGACAGGACCCTGCTCTTCTCTGAGTACATTGCAGGCAAGTCCGGGTGTGTCCAACCCTTGCAAATGAGTGGGTGGGAGGGGAGGGTTCTGACACTATTTCTAAATAAATGTTTTTTAAAAATATGATTAGCTATTTTGACTAAATCAAATTATATTTTTAAATAACTACCTACTAAATCATAATTGTTCATTGAAACAAATCATCTGGCAGGGGTATCCAACCTGTTGGCATCTCTGAGCCACACTGGGAAAAGACTTGTCTTGGGCCACACATTAAATACACAAACACTAATGAAAACTGATGAGCCAGAAAAAAAGGTTTTAAGTAAATTTACGCTTTTGTGTTGGGCCGCATTCACAGCCATCCTGGGCCGCATGCGGCCCGCAGACCACGATCTGGTCACCCCTAAGTTGGGGGCAACCTTTTGACCTAACTGTGTTGATTACCACTCAACTTGAAACTTACTGAGGTTCAGGCGGATTCTCCTGACACCGTGTTCATCCTACATGGGACTGCTTTCACTGGAAGGCGAAGACCTGCCAAAACACTCCAGGGGTGTCCCACCCACAGCCCGCAGGTCGCATGCAGCCCAGGGTGGCTATGAACGTGAACGTGGCCCAATACAAAATCACAAATTTACTTAAAAGATTATAAGATTTGTGTGTGTGTGTGATTACATGTTGCAATGTATTCAATGTGTGGCCCAAGACAACTCTCCTTCTTCCAGTGTGGCCCAGAGACGCCAAAGTTTGGACATCCCTGTTAGACCACCCTCTGAAGCTAAACAGACTCCTGCTCATTCTTGCCATCACTAAGCCAGTTCTAGGTGGAGATAACGAGGTGGGTTTTCAAGTTTTGTAATGTCAAACAACCCCCCCCTTTTTTTTTCAAATATAGTCTTATTTACAACCCATCACCAGAAAGTGAATGAACCTCTTCCCATCAGGGGACCAGGGATACAGAGGGCAGCGATGGCGCCCCCTGGTGCCTTAACTACAAGTAGCTGTGTTCCAACAACTGTTCGCAAGTGTGTCTACTTCCGTCAGGACAGTGGGTAAGTAGTATTTGCTATTAAGTATATACCTGTGGAAGTGTTTCTATTTGAAGTGTTTGAAGTGTTTCTATTTTAAAATATTTAAATACAAGTTATACACTTTAAAAAGAGTTTAAACATTTAATTATAGATAAGATGGTAAATGACCATTTTCACCTTATTTAGTTTTAAAGGGGACGGCAATCGGAACCCATTTTCAAAGTTGTTATAATTCTATTCTGCACCAATTTACATGCGGCACAGACGGGGTAAGGCCTGCATCAGATTTGGTACTTCATTGTCACGATACAAGTCCATGTGTATAGAGACTGAGAGATGAGCAGAAAAATGCATCCAGAACAGGAAGAGAGATGATTTCAAGACAAAAATTAGAAGGATCTGGTCTATTTAGCTTGAAGACAAACCAGAATCGACAGTGACTTTCTCAGATTAGGAGACGTGAATCATGAGGAGGAGGCTGAGCGACATGCCGGCCTCTCCCAGAGAATGGCCGGGAGTGTGCTTCAGCGCACCCAGGGCTGCAGGCAGCTCTTCCAGAAGCCCTGGGACAGAGTGGGAAGCGGACTCTGCAGCAAGCTCCCAGCACCAGCTTTTCCACTCATTCTTACTACAGCTGCTGACTCTGTGGTTTGAAGATACACAGCACATCTCTTTCCTGGACAACTTCACTATGTGCCCATGAAGGTTGGATTTAATAGTATCTTCACATTATACTTAGCATCAGAATTCAGTAATGACAGGGCAGTTTACACATTCCTATATTATTAGGTCATTTACTGAATAGTATAAAACATTTCCCACCTCTATAGAGGGTTACTGTATCTCTCTCTCTCTCTCTCTCTCACACACACACACACACAAAACAGATAAGCAAAACCTGAACCTTGCATATATGAAAAGCTATTCTATGTGTTAGTCTTACTAAAAATAAGTGGTTTACAAGTCTTTCAATTCCTTGACTGAATCTGAAAGATTTCTCTTTATGGATAATTATCAAAAAATTAAATAATTCTTTACAATGGGAACTTTCTGCTTGTCTAACTAGCTCATGATTTTTGGTCCTTTTGATCAGACAGAAATGCTTCCAGATGAGCGTTGAGGGCAAGAGCTAACAAAATACAACATCATGTCACATTGTCACGTGAAGGCCAAAGCCGGGGCAGGAGCGGGAATGAGGACGCCGTCCAACGGACACGCTCTCTGGTATTCACACGGCCTCACGCTCTCTCCTCTGTACGAGTGGTTTCCTACATTATTTTGGGATTTTTGTGTTTGGGTTTTTTTTTCACTCCATAAAATTCACCTGTGTGAAAGCTCCCTTTGTACTGCCCCTTGCTGACTGAAGGTCATTCACTGGTTTGCACTGTGTGGTCTCTCACTCATGTTCTTTGTGATCTTTGTAGTCGAGTGGGATGACAGGCAGCTATCACTGCAAAAAGCCAGTAGCGACCCTCTGAATTTTACATGTATTCAAGGACGGGGAAAAGTTCACTAAGCCTACTTTCACCTATCTTCTAGTAATCCTCACAAAGCCCCTTGTGTACTGAAAAGTCTCCTTTCTCCCCAGTGTGCGCTGCCGCCTCCACCGCGGACTGACCCGCCCCTGGCCCCGCGTCTGTTTCTGAAGGCATCTGTTTCCTTGGTGCCCTTCGGCTGATCTGCCAACCACACTGTTCTAATCCCTGGGAGTTCACAGCACATTTTCTTCATCTGACAACGTGACACTTGCTTGGTTTCTTTATGTTTCAGAAGAATCACAACTTACTTCCTAAGCCGCAGCTAGAACTTTTGATTGGCGAGGGGCCTGCGATGACGCAGTAACAAATCATAGTACAAATAAGCTCTAAAGAAACTCACAAAGGAAATAAAGGCTCTAGTCTTCGAAGTCCGTCACAATTTTTGACATAAGGATTTGACTAGGCTGTTGAGATTAATAAGAAAAATACTGTATAATTTTCATGAAGGATGAATGAAAATCTGAAAAACACCACACACTATTTTAGAATGCACTGACAATTCTGCTCACACTTCCAGTATCTAATTTGCTTACAAAACCGTGTTGAATTGAGTCCCTAACATTGATTGCTGCTCTAATGTTGTAAAAATCTATGAAAACCTTTATTAGCATAAGCACTTTTCAGCAGCTAGAGATAAAACCTACAGCTAAAAGCAAGGAAAAGGTTGAGTTTCAAACCTCAACCACCAGAGAAGCTTACTGCACTTGGGCGCGTGGCCTGCCGCCGGATGGCAGCAGGTCCTCGTCCCCACAGGAGAACTGCAGGTCCCCAGCTGGCGTGAGCCCCGTAGCCCGCCAACAGCGTCAAGAACCTAGGCCGCCAGCCGGCCGCCGAGGCCACGCGGTGCTTGGCAATGAACAAGCGTTTCCGCTGCTCAGAGAAACTTGTGTGAGCGGGCTGGTTTCGTTCTACTGGCAGCAAGTTTTCACACACATTTACACACTTAGGTTGTTTAACTAGAAAAGATTGGTAACAGTCGTTTTTATAACCGGTAGGTTGGTTCAGTGAAGAAATAAAATAACTTTATAAAAAAGCAAATTAAAAAAGATTTGGTGGAAAACAGAATAGACCATCACAATTTATTTTAAAAACCAATTTTTTTAATGAAATGGGAACAAGCGATTCATTAGTATCAACAAATAGATGATTCTACTTCACTTGGTAAATACCTGCTCTCACCTTTCCATTCACAATTCAAAGATCTCTTTACTCATGAAACTTCATTTTTATGTTAAAGCTTTAACTCACCACCAGTTACATTTTAGAAATACTTTTTAAGATGAAAAAAATTATTTAGGTACATCATTGTTTTTCTTTCAAGACACTAGATGGCGCTAAGTAGTAAATGACTAGATCCCATCCACCTGGAACTGGAATTAGATAAGGAACTTTGCATAATTCTTAAAAATAAACCTACTAATACTAACGCTTACTGACCACTGAAAAAAGTCACACAATTATTAGAAACTACTGGCTTCTAAAACCAACAGAGGAAGATTTGTCTATGAACTTACTTTATGTATTAAACATTTTAGAGTATTGTTAGTGTCCTCACGGTTTTCAGTGTCTACAAACTCTTATGGATAACTGAAAACACTGTGATGACAACATCATGAAGTATGTGACACACCAGTCAGCTGGCGGGTGTGGCTAGGTACGCAAGGGAAAAACGGTGAAAACATTAACAATTGAATTAAGCAAAATCTTAACTATGGAACACTCATTTTTTCCAACTAGTTAGGTGTCCACACTGTTCTGGGCCAGGACACAGAGCACCTGCTTCCTTCCCGAGCCCCCGATTTCTCACTAATTGCTGCTGCTTCCTACAAAGTCCTTTATTTTCCCTTCATATTACTGAGGAAGAGGTCTCCATGCCCTGCTCACACCAGGCTAGTCACCCAGGCTGTTTTCAGGGTGACCCATCCCAGCACCCCCTTAGGCACAGGACCCCCGCGCACCCCGTGTTCCTCTCTGACCTCTCTCAACACCATGTGCTATATTTAGTGCGGGTTTCTCCATTTCCCCTGCTGGTGGGACACTTTGAGGACAGAACTGACCTGCTCTTTATCTTTGTGTACTCAGCAGTTTAGCACGGCTTTTGGTACACAGCAGGTTTGTTGAATGAACACCATTCATGATGTAACATTTAAGCAATGGAGGTTAAATTAACTTTTACAAAGTTTAAGACTCTTGTCCAAGTCACAAAGTAGTGAATTGCACTCACACAATCTATCTCCAAAATCAAACTCCTTTGAAAGCGAACTATTTACTGGAGGAACCTTGAAACAGGACAGACACACAGAAACCCTCTCTCCTGAAGGGCTATCCCGTGGAATGTGCCCGGGGAGGAGCAGGAGCCTGTACCAGCGTCACCGCCCCAGGCAGAGCCACGGCCTGCGCACGCCTGTGCTCCGGGGCAGCGCTTGGAACCAACATCCTGCTGGGTTTAGAAAAGCACCACCTTCACAGTGTTTTCAATTCCTCCCATTTGCCGGTTTAGTGGGTTTCCTATCATTGTTACTTCTACTTTCCTTGAAAACTGTCCTAAAATTTAAACTTTCAATTTTATTAGTCCAAGGATCCTCTCATAATATGTAATTTTCACCGTAACTACTGTTTTATTATTTTCTAAACTACTAAACATATATAACAGTGTTTTCTCTTTTTTGTTAATGAGGCTGGCAAATGGCCTACTTTAGATGCTTACATGTCCTCACTCACAGACGTCCTTCTTCTGCACCCACAGGCGGAGCTGGAGACCCCAGGGGGCCGGAACCCCGATGTGCAAGTGTCCCAGGCGCCAGCACCACTGTCATGTGACCGTGCCCGATAAAAACGCACCCAAGCTGTACATTCTCTTATTTCTGTTCTCTTATTTGTTAATGTTTCAAAACCATATATAAAATGTTTCATACTTAAAGTGTAAATTTTCCACTTGAATAACTTTGTTCCAGATTTAACAATGTTGTCATTCATTTTCATCAACAGTGTTCTCTAAATACTCTATTAACCGTATTTGATTTTTCCCCGTTGTTCCAAGAGTTACTTGGCATATTATTTATATTTAAATACCAAGGTTTAATTTCCTTGTTTTTAGCCATTATGGAGACCTGAATTTCTTAAATGAGGGCTAAATATATCAAAATAGGTTCTAACCTAGAGAAGAAAGGGAATCCCAAGTTGGGAAATCATAAAATAATAAACTGAAGCACATACATAAGTTTTCTGAAAAAACCTAACTGATAATATTGCTAACACATATCCTCTAAACTGTGTTTGTGATCTGTTGGGAACTACTGCACCCTTCTATTTTCTTTAGTAAAACTGCTTTGCTTTATAAATTTCAGTGCACCAAGTATTTACCGCGTGAACTTCAAGACACTCGCCCTCCACTGCAGAGCCAGCCCGTCAGGAATCGAGTGCCCTCTCTCTCCGATGCAGCGCTGTTCCTCCTCACACTCAGCTCTGCCGTTGATCTCGCGGGGCTCTTTCTGCTCCCCCTACATTTTTTCTGGAGTAGTTTTGCTCCAAATAAAATGTCCTTTTTATTTTCATTGTTCCTTGTCTATATGTCCTTTGTTTATGTGTCCCTCTATGAAACAGAGGACGGTTGTGAGGGTTTTAAACTGATCTGCAATTTTTCTCTTTAATAAGCAGGCCTATACTGCCTGTAACTTTGTGACATGTTTTCATAGTGAGTTTTATAGTCGCACTTGTTCTGTTCTCGGTCCTTTAATGCTATTTAGTTTGTTTTCCACTTAATGTACTGTGGTTTCTTTAAGTTTTTGCTCTCTGGTAACATTAATGCTGATTTTTTACTCAACTAGTGGAACTTTCGATATATTGAAATATTTTAAATGAAATTTCTCAGTACTTGAATTTCAGAAAATTATTTATACTGTCATTCATGAAATAAAGAAATGAATACTTTTTTAAAGTGTAAGAATTTTATAATTCTTCCCACCTCTATCTTAATCATGCTATTTATCGATCTGGGCTAAATGCTTTATGTCACCCTGTTTAGGCTGCATGTTGTGACTTCGCCGTGGAAACAGACGCATTCTGTTTTGAAAAGACAGCATCTCAGAAAGATTTCTAACTATGATTCAAAGTCCATGGACAATTTTTAAAAGCACGGATAAACATATAATATGCTAAGTTTCATGTACAAAAGGACGGAATGTAAGATAATACGTATGTATCTGCTCATCTGTACAAAAGATGTTTTTATTAAGTATGTATGGTTGGCTTACATGTTAGAAGTAAGCCAACATCTATTGCAAGCAATACGGCAGATTAGTAAGTCGATGCCCCTAAAGAGAGCCATTTAAAATTATTCAGAGGCTAGGTAAATTATAAGGGACAAATCTTTTATAACACGCTGCTGGGCTTAGAAGAATGGAGGAACCCACAAAAATTTGAAAGGAAGTATATAAAGGAACTCTGCAAGGCAAACCCAAAAATGGTTTTTCCTTAGTGTATCATCCAGAGCCTACATCAACAGATGCTCCCTCAGCAACGCATACGAACAGGGAATGGGATGGGAACCTGGGGACCCCTGCTCGGGCCAGGCTGGCAGAGGATGAAGGACAGACACACACCCAGCTGTGGCAGGACAAGGAAACCAGGACCCCGACCTACTGCAGGAGGTGGGACAGAAATCTCCTCTGAGAAATCACAATGAGCCTCACCTGAACGTCAGGCTGGAATCTAAACCACTCTATAGTCTGAAAAAATTCTCAATGAGATCATTTACTCAAAATTACCTTGGACTGGTAGAGCTTCCTTAGGTGACTGGCAAACAAATATAATACATATCCCATGTCTAGGATAGGCACTTCACTACAAGCCTCGAGATATCCATTTTTAAAAGGCCCAACGAACAATATGGTTCACAAAAAGAAAAACATAAAACACGTGAGCAAGTAAGTCACCATCTATGCAAGATTAATGAACTAAAAGCCAGGGTACTGTACATTCAGAAAGAGTATAAAGCAATATAAAAGATGTGTAATTAGTCTATTTCAAGGAATAAAAGATAAGTCCAGGGAATGAAAAAAACTATAACGAAGGACTGAGACAAACTGAAAACAACCAAAGAGGAATTATTTTACCATCAATACTCAAAGAGATAATACATATCAACCTGAATCCTTTGTCCAGAAAAAATATCTTCAGAGAAAGTAGTGAGCCCTGGCTGGTGTAGCTCAGTGGATTGAGTGCGAGCTGGGAACCAAAGGGTCGCCAGTTCAATTCCCAGTTGGGGCACATGCCTGGGTTGTGGGCCAGGTCCCCAGTGGGGGCCACGTGAGAGGCAACCACACATTGATGTTTTTTTCCCTGTCTTTCTCCCTCCCTTCCCTTCTGTCTAAAAATAAAATAAAATCTTTAAAAAAATAAGTAGTAAAATGAGGACTCATTCAGACAGACAAAACCCAATTTTCCCATGCCAGATTCCTGTGACGGGGAAACCCCTGGGGCAGAGGAAAGGACCCCAAGGGCAGAGCTGAGACGCAGGAAGAAACGCAGCCCAGCGGAGTCGTGCCCCTGCAGCTGACGACACACTTCAGAGAACGTCGGACTCCAAACAGGAGGTCTCCCCCACCCACAGCACCCCCGGTCAGGGAGCAGGAAAGCCCACACTGCGGCCCACATGGGAGACACAAACGGAGAGACACGGCCCAGCAAACACAGTCACTAGCCAACATCGCCTCCCCGGGGAGATGAGGGCTCTGCTCCCAGGAAGTACACATTCTAGTGACAAGGCCAGGTAAGCACCTTGTCACAGGAATCACAGACAATGTGCAGTCAGACTCAGCTTCATTCCACAAAGGAGTATGTGACTTTCAGAAACCATAACACAGAGGGGCCCGACTTAGGGAGGCCACGGAGAGCTGCAGTTTCACGACACACCACGCCAACACACCCAGGAAAACAGTGCGGCACACTCGGCCTCTGTCCCCGGCATGTGGGAAAGGCCCGAGAGAGAACACGGAGAGCCCATCAGGTGGCATCAGGAGGTCAGATGTGGGAGCCACTGGGGAGCGGGACAGGAGGGGAGGCCGTCCCCTCTCAAAGCTATGAAGGTGGACGAGAGGCGGCGGGCCGTGAGAGCGCTGACAGCAGGGATTCACAGCTCTGACATTGTGGATGCAAAACTTTTCCTAAGCCCTACACTAGAGGAGCCGCTTCACTGAGGTCAGCGCATACAGACGTCCACAAACAACAGAGTGAAGGATGCAGCCAAGGGCCAAAGTGCATGGGACCTGGAACCACCCCGAGGTCCGAGAGCCCAGCCCTGCCTGAGGCTCCCACGCACTGCCAACCAGACTCTGCAGCTGCCCTGCCCCACCTCGCCAGCAAGGTCTTCCCACTGTCCTTCCCCCAGAGCAGGAGAGGGCCAGCCAGAGCAGCAGTCCCAGTGTGAGGGCTCACACCCTGTCCTCTCAGTGAACAGCCCCAAATGCTGCGTCCGAGAGTCAGGTTTCAGCAGGGGATCTGATGGGTCTCAGTTGGGCTCACAGACAACTGTGGCTGAAAGGAAGGGGACGTGATTATGGCAGGTCCGCCTGGTCGATCCCACAGGAGCTGGGGGTCTCAGGGAAGGAGTCACAGGAGGCAGACCATAACAAGAAGCTCATCTACATGGCAGTAAATTATAAGAATAAATGCAAAATATACAAGAATTTTCTAGGAGGAATTCTTATTTCTGAATAAAAATTCCAAAACATGCCCTGGCTGGTGTTAACTCAGTGGATTGAGCGCAGGCTGGGAACCAAAGGGTCCCGGTTCGATTTCCAGTCGGGGCACATGCCTGGGTTGCAGGCCACGTCCCCAGTGGGGGCCATGTGAGAGGCAACCATACACTGCTGTTTCTCTCCCTCTCTTTCTCCCTCCCTTCCCCTCTCTCTAAAAATGAATAAATAAAATCTTTAAAAAATAAATTCCAAAACGTTAGAGATAAGTTTTTAGAATGGACAGGAGACAGTGAGATCTATTGGTTACTGTAGCATTGGAGCCATTTAAAATCACCACCCATGTGCAAGCGCACAGGCTTCAGAAGGACAGGTGCAGATGCTGGGTGAGCACAGACGTGAAGGAGGAAAGGCCCTGGCCCTTGGACACCTTCCAGTCCTGTAACAAGTCCCTGAAAAGCAAGAGAAGCGAGGCTGGGGAAGTGAAGGGGGCTGCCCACTAGCCAAGGAACCCAGCCACGCGGTGTTGCGTGGCCGCCCTCCCCCGCTCACACCGCGGCATTGTCCAGGAGCGCTAAGACCTCGCTGCCTGCATCTTTGTTCCCGTCCCGTCTCACACGGTGTGAGCAGTACTTGAACGCAGGCACCACATTGCAAAAAGGCACCCCAATCTCAAGTAACACTGGGTAACACATACGAAATACACAGTGCAAGTTTGCCAAATAAATGTATACAACCCCTGGGCTTTATGTATTTAAACTATGAACACTGGCTCAGAATATTAAGTCTAAAATGTGTTTTTAATACCATAACAAAACTCAAATGCCAGTAACTGAGCATCCCGAGTGTGCCTACACACATGCCACCTTTCACAGTGAGCTATGTCTGTGTCAGGTACGCCAGCCTGTCCCATGGAGGGGGAACGGGCACACCTGGGGACACACCGGAGGCCCCTGCCGGGAACGGGTCTGAACCACAGCCACTGCAGCTCAAGGGCTCCCCTTCTCAGGCACTCTCCCGGACCTCAGTGAGTCGTCTTCAAAAATCTGAAAATACCGCATTTTAAAAATGCCAAACTTCTGTTCTTATTTTATTCTACTGCAGACTGTATGTACAAAGGGCACAGACTATCCACAGGGCTGAAGTAACTTCTGCAGAAAACTGTGAATCTAGCAATGCCATCTGAAGACAGAGTACACACACCAAAATCAAAACAACCCATCCAAGATTTCATGTCTAAATGTTGCCATGTTGCTAAAACGCTTGGCTGTTAATAACCACACATAGAAAAAAATTACAACAAGGCAATTTTAAAGTCCTTAATTACAACATGTCTATTAAACTGTTAACACAACAGTTTGTCTGTTTTAAAAAGCGTGTAACACCAGCATCTAAACTTCGATACTTACGTTGTTGCACTCTCCAAGGAAGTACAGTGCAAATCCGTCAGCCTTGGTAGCTGCCAAGGTAATAAAAGAGGAAGAAACTAATCTGAATAGAAGAATACAACATGCATGAATTCTCTAAGGTAAAACCTCAGATACGGGTCTTTTCAATGGACATATTAACATAAAATGGTCACACAGTGAATTGAACAAACTTATTTATGGCTTTACTCAATTACATAATTGGAGTATTTTCATTTACTTTGATCAGCTATTGCAAATTTTAAGATTGTGACAACCTCAAATCACATAGCAGCCTGTGCACTATGTAATAACATAACAACATGTCAAACTTTAATATTAGAATTATTGGAAATTATTTTTAAAACCTGAGAATTGTAGTTACTTTTTAAAGTATCGGATCTATTAGAACTGATATAATTCTGAATAACATAAGGATCAGCCAAAAAGAATTATGCTTACATCTACCTATCATCACTGAAGAGAACAAAATTTAACTTTCCCAAAACTGCTTCCGGGTTGTCTGAGGGCAACTGCCACAGCAGCGAATAGGGTGCATCTCAGAGGAGGGGCCCAGCCGTGCACCGGTGTAACTTCTCTGCAGCTCGTGGCTTTGGGGAAGGTATCTGGCCTGTCTGCCACAGTATTCAGATAATACAGCTGTCCTCTCCCCATTTACATTTAAAATGCTTCTTCCTTAAAAATTAATGATTTCTCATAGACATGTGATTTAGTTCAACAGAACTATACAAAGAAAACTAGGCTTTAATGAGAAAGCATTAGCACATTCCATGCAAACATAAGGCAGATACTTTTTCTGGAATTCTGGTGGGTTCACCATAAAACATGTTCACTCCGAACACAGCCCAGAGCAGAAGGAAGTGAAGGTGTCCCTGCCATCGGCCGTGGCTGAGGCCGCCTCACCTATCTTGATGACGCTGCTGAGCTCGTACAGGAGCAACTGGTTGTCCCCACCCGCGTCCAGCCGCTGCTCGATGTAGCTGTTCAGCTCATACACGACGCCCTGCATATTCGTATCTTGGTACTTTGAATAAAAAAAATAAAGGGCATAATTAAATAAAGTAAAATAAAAATCTCTTAGTTTGTAAAACATGCTGTTAACTTTACATACTAGCTGTTCATTAGGCTTTCATAGAGCATGATTTAATATATTCAACTATAAAAATAGGTTGCAAATTAAAATGGTGGGCTTACTTAGAATCACCTATAGATTCTATGCATGCCTATTTATATTAAATACCAAATGTTACAAATTTCGACATTGTTTCTGAAGTTTTACATATAACATAGCAGACAACTTAGTCAGTGAAAAAAAGTACAAAAGTTTGCTGAGTGAAACTTCGTAAGATGTTAGAAAAGCCAGCCTGCCCTGGCTGGTGGGGCTCAGTGGATTGAGTGCAGGTTTGCAAACCAAAGGGTCGCTGGTTCAATTCCCAGTTGGGGTACATGCCTGGGTTGCGGGCCAGGTCCCAAGTAGGGGGTGCACAAGAAGCAACCACACATTGATGTTTCTCTCTCTCTTTTTCTCTCTCCCTTCCCCTCTCTACAAATAAGCTAGCGGGTTTGCCTTCCTAGGCCTCTCGCCCAACGACAGCCCCTGTGAACTTGAAACACAAAGGGAGGTCTTGCTGCTCCCCCCACAGCGCTCCCAGGCTTCCCGCCGCACTCAGACACACGAACGAGCTGTGCAGGGCGCGCTCCCCCCACACAGCCTGGGGCCTTCCACCGAGGCACCGGTCTCCAGCCATCCTTCTCTTTCTTGACCACTCAGATACCTTTCTCCCAAAGGTCTATTACTTGCTGAATTACTTGCTGTAATTCTCAAGAAACAGATGCAGAATCTGAATAAATAAACATAAGGATGGATAAACCAGCTGACCACTCCACAACCATGCACCAGCAATCTGGACGATCTGTCCCATGGAGGTGCTCTGCCAGCACAGGGGACACGAGAGAGTGAATGAGGTTCACTTCTGGTCCTGAAGAGGCCAACACTGGGTCAGAAGAGGATGAATAAGCAAGCCACGTGACAGGCAAGAAGGCCACTGGCAGGACACAGGACGTGGCTCAGGGAGGGAGAGGACTCCTCTTTTCAACGGGACCAGGAAGCTCAGTGATACGCGACATATGGACAGACATACGCAGTGTGCTGAGCCACCCCCCGCTGTCCTGGAGGGGACTGCCGGTCATCCACCCTGCTCCGTGCTCCTGTCCAATAGAGGGACTCAAGAGCGGGCAGCCCCAGGAAATGAAGTGTAGAGGATGACATGTGGGGGCCCAATACACACCAGAAGGTAGTGGGAAGCAGGGAAGCAGGATAACATGGGACTAAGGCACAGGTCTCATGGGGCCGCACCAAGCTGAGACCCCCCACCCCCACCCGGGTCAGTACAGTTTTAGATGCGCATTTGGGAGACACCTCTCACAATCTGGCAGGATTCCCACAGTGGAGGGTCCCCACCTGGGAAATCTGGGGACAGCTCCCCATGCCGAGAGCACAGACAGAGGCCCTTTCTGAAACCAGAGTGGGGGGCGAGGCCAGCTGTCACCGTGTCTCCTGGAGAGAAAGTGCTGTCACGCCCAAGGGGGCACCGGAAGACGCTGGGGTGCAGAGGGTGTAGCAGGAGGCTCCTCCAGCCACACCCCAGCTCTGGCTTTCTCGTGTGAGGAACAAGGAGGCTGAAGTGCATGGTGTTCTAAGTGCCTTTCAACACTAGCTGCGAAAAGCTACAACCCAGGGCTTTAATTTGTGCTGTTCAAGCTTCGAATGCTCATCTTTAACCTAATAGTCGGGTTATACACTGTTTCCTCTGATTACCAATGACAACTGCATAAACAGCATAATCGCAAAATGTTTTATTACAACTACCGTTCATGTTAACGTAATGCCCTATAAAGTGAAGACCTGTATAAATAAATGTGAACGAATGAGCAAGCTGCTTCTCTGGAGGCTGTAGTGACAAGAAAGGCAGATGGGACACAGGGAGACACGTGTCGAATCGTGCACTTCTGAGACGCTCTCGTGAAAACGTCACGAGAAAAGCTTGCTAAGGGGTCAGATCAGTTGTGTAAACTTTCGATTCTGTGGCGTAACAGACATTTACAATAGCACATTAATGGTGTTACTAAGAACTTGTATTTTCAAAGCATTGTTTGATTAAATGGACTGGGTGACACTGGTTAATAAAGTTACACGGGCTCCAAGTGTACAGTTCTCTGACCCTCATGTCGCACTGTGTGCCCACCACCCAAAGTCAAGTCTCCCGTCCCCACGTTTGACCCATTGGCCCTGACCTACCCCCCCCCCCCCCCCCAGTGCCCAGCATCCTGTTGTGTGTCTATAAAGGTCTGTCATCAGCCCCACAAAGCCTCTCACTGCCTTCATGGCCCAGGAGCGCCCACATGGAGCAGGTGCGGAGCACACCTGCGACGTCCCTCACTCAGGGCCAGCGGAGCGCCAAGGTGGGATGAACTGAGCTGTGTGCCACTCCTCAAGCCTTGGGACCAAAGTGGACGCCGAGACCCTCATATCTAGTCCACGCTGACTGGTGGAGGCCTGGCTCTCTGTTAGGCACAACCACAAAGGACAGGGACTCGCAGAGACACAGCCTTGCAGAAAGGACTCCGGCTGTGCCCGCTGTCGGCTGTGCAACTGGTGGCTGTGTTTCCCAGGAAACATCGGTGCTTTGCACCCTGTGAGTCTGCTGTGAGGCCTCGGGGCATGCGGAGCAGGGCTGGGGAGCCAGGGCCCAGCCACAGCTGTCTGTTGCCCAAGGGAATCCCACCCTGTGAGACACAGGGGGAGAGCTGGTCTGACTGGACCGGCTAAAGTGAACCAGCCTTCAAACACAGGGCTGAGATGCTTCGCCAAGGGAGGTCAGCAGCATAAAAAGAGGGGGCGGGAGTCTGAGTGAGATGTAGACCGAGGTCTGCCACCCTGGGCACCCTGGCTCTGCGAGGTGTCACCCAACACTTGGGAGGCCACAGCAACATATTTGGGGAAGCACCACGGGATGGTGTGACTTTGGATAAACACTCAGTCACATGCAGAGCGGCCCTCAGTTCCCAGGAGAACCTCAGTAACTACAGAACAGCTTCTCGTCCTTGCTTAAAATTGTCCTGCCTTTTTCTGTTTCCCTGTAATGTTTTATTTTGACATGATTTCAGACAAACAAAAAACTGCAAGAACAGCGCAGGAAGCTCCCGTACACCATCACTTATTGCCATTCTGTCCTATCCACTGTATCATTCTTTTGGCAAGTCCTCTCTCTTCCCTCCTTCCTTCTTTCATTTCTCTCCCTCTCTCTTATGCCTATTAGAGCAAAACTCCGTAGCACATTTGTCCACATTTTGCAGCCCACCATTTCCCTAATCTCCTTCTCCAACTTGCTCTAGTCACTCCAGGGTCACAGCTGTCCCTGAGGTCACTGGTGCCCTCCATAGGGCCAGAGTCCGGGCCAGAGGTCTCCCTGATACCCTGCAGCTTCTGGCACAGCCAGGACTCCCTCACTGGAGCGTTCCTCCACCACAAAGGGGATACACATGGCCCTGTGTCTGCCTGCCCTGGGGACATGGCCAGTCTTCACTGCCTATCAGCCTTTGCGAGTCTCCCTCGGAGCTGGACGTCTCGGCCATGCCCTAGCTACTCTCTGCAGCAGCTCTTCTCCTTCAAACCCCACCCACTCCCAGGTGCTCTACACACCTGCTACCTGTGGATGATTCTTAAATCACCCACACTACTAAAAACTCTCCAACTTACATCTCTAAATCACACCATTCCCCTGTGCTCAACTTGCCGTCCAACTCCTAAACATCTCCATTTGAAGACCTGTTAGGTACCCCTAACTCGGCGCCTCCCAAACCGAGCCCCTAACAGAGACCTGCCCTCCTGCACACGCTCCGGTCCAAGCCAGGCACCCCTCCCCCTGGCTGGGGCCAGGCCTTGACGCCATCATTTCTCCTCCCTTTTTTTCCAACCACATGTCCGATCAATCAGCAACACATGTGAACGCTGCCTTCCAAACGCGTCTGCAATTCCCTCCGTGGGATCCAAGGACTGCCCCACCTCCGGCGTCACCACCCTGGCTCAATGCCTGTTCGCCCTTCACAAGACTGCCACCCGAGCCTGCCACCTGCTGTCACCGTGGTGTGAGAAATGGGTCTCTCAGAGCTGCTGGACAGCCCGACTTCAGGAATCTGAGCTCATGTCTGCACTGGTAAAACCGGTGGATAGTTTTTCTAGTTTGTATAGTGCACTAACTTCTGTGTCGGGAACAACTTTCCTCTTGCAATGGGTTCTTTTCCTACCTTTTGACATATATACTTTCTATTATGCAGGAAGATTTTCCATCTTTCATGTCCAGTGGAATCATTCAATAAAAGATTCTGAGTATCATGCCATTTTAGGTTCTCTCATTAATTTTTCAGTTTTTTCATTGGTTAACAGTATATTTAGGTCCCTTAACTCTTCTTCTTCAATCAGTTTTAGTGATATTTATAATTTTCTCAAGATTGGCCATTTCATCTAAATTTTCAAAAGTGTTTCTTTGTGTGTGTTTATACAGTATTTTATGAAATTATTAACAATTGCCCTATGTATACTCATATTCCCTTTCTCATTCTTTAATGTTTGTATTTTCTTATTTCTTGAATAGATGGACAAAAGATAGTCTATTTTACTGACCTATTTAAGGACACCTTGTGCATTATTAATCAAGTCTATATTTTAAATTGTGAGCTATTAATTCCTTCTCTTATAAACTCTTCCCCTCTGCTTTTTAAAAGTTTAATTTTGGTACTCTAAAATGACTATAAGATATAAATTTCATCCTATTTTGGCTGTGTCCCTTAGGTCTAGTAGACTTTATCTCCATTTTACATTTTAGGCTTTGAAAGTTATTTTTTAAAAGATGACCCAGATAAATACAGGCAAAGTAGGAATGCAACTCTCAGCGTATTACACTGGCCCAGAGCGGCTCTGTCAGACGTGTTACAAAACACACAGAGACGCAACTCGCACAGAAGGAAACAGTTACTTAACATGTGGGACTATGCCCAGTTGTTTTAAATAAAAATATTTAAACAATGTCAAGCCATTTACAGACAACATTATTTAATTGGTAATTTACTTGGGTTAAAGCAAAACTTTAAACTGGAAGAGTAATTTGAAAAACCACTTAGCAATGTGTATTATAAACCATAAAATATCCATGTCCTCTGACCTAGTAACTTTAAGCCCTAGCATTTTTCCTTAGGAAGCATTTCACAGGAATAAAACTGTTAAATACAGAAAAACATTGCGTCTATGAAAAGTAAGAAACAATCTAAAGATTCAACAATAGAGAGGGAAAGTGGAAACGTATCACATGGAAACTCAGTGGGAGTTTTATGACTGCTGGGAGTCACTGAAGAGAACGCTGGGCTGCAGGCATCATCAGATGCTCGCGGCATGAATAGCAGAAACGCGAACAGTAAAGAGGCACTATCGTCACCACTATGCAAGCATGTCCGTGGGGAAAAAAAGGACAAAAGGAAATACTCCTGATATTACTGACTGGGTCAAGGTGATGTCAATGTCATGTCAGAAACATTGTTCTGCCATTTAAATGACAGTGTCAGCGGCTCTGGAGGAACCCAATGAGAACAGGTCAAAAGCAGAGCGTGAGGTGACACAAGTCCACGACCCTCAGCCGTGGACCCAGCAATGGGACCTGCCAGAGCAACGATATGACACTCAGACGGGCAAACAAGAGGGTTCCGGTCAGACGGCCTGTCCTCTCGGGCACACGGAGGCTACTGTGAATGGAGGACGATGAAGACAGCTTAGGGCTGCTGGTTCGAGGGAAGGAAAACTCTAGAACAGCTGCCCCATAAAGAAGCCTCCTCAGGCCCATTCCTGAGCAAGGACAAGCAGCACCTCCTGCCTGCAAAAGCAGCTGCCATGGGACGGGAGCAGCACAGACGGCACCTCAGACCAGAGGCCGCAGGCCCTGCCCAGGCCGGCACGCTGACCAACTACCGCTCCTGGAGAAGTCGCAAGCCTGCGGGGCATCTACCTGGTCAGGGGTCTGAGGGCTCGGTCTCTCCTCCTTTCCAAGTCACTCCTTTCCTTAAGGGAATAAGGCCATGCCGTTTCTCAAACAGACTCACACAGAAACCCTGGAATCCTGAAGTCTCCCCTCAGGGACTACTGGTCAGTAGCCTCCTTCAGATGGGGCTCAAGGCAGCCTCACCCGTGATGCAGCCGCCGGCACCTGCCTCATTGGGGGAATCTCTGTTCCCGCGTTCTCTACCTTCCCGAGAGAAGGGGTCTTTGGGCTGTCCCCCCCCCCAGGCCTTCTGCAGCATCTGAAGAGCAGATGCATCACAGATTAAGAAAATCCTACCATCCAACCCTGCAGGGTCCAGCACTCTGTACAAAATATGTTAACCAAAAGAAGTTTCAAGTTTCAAAGAAGAAATAATGAAGTTGTAGAGATAAACACAAAAGACTCGAATGGCAGTGAGAAAATTCCTTGCGCGCGGTCACCAACATATCCCACAGACACAGCAGATGCTTCTCCCTCTGTGGGAGCTCAGGCCTCGCGCTCCCAGTGTGGCGGCGCGAGGCTGACCCCACTGCTGCTGGTGGGGACCAGACCTCCAACCGGCGTCCTACAGCCTCAGCTCCTCGCTGCTGCCAAGCAGCGTAACCTCGACCAAGCAAAACTAGACTCTCTGAAGAAAAAGCTTAATCTCCAATGTTGAGATAGAGAAATAGGAAAAAAGGGAGAGAAAAAGACAGCAACAGAAAGAAAGTGACAGAGACACAGAGAGACAGAGAGAGAGATGCCCTAGGCTCCTGTAGGTCAGTGCCGCCATCCCAGAATGACCCAGCCCAGCCAACAGACTGCTGTCCCCGGCGCCTTCCTGCACGCTGTGAATGTAGGGATCCCATGCCCCACCCTGCCCACGGTGGCCGGCTTCCTCTACCAAGCTCTTCCCCTGGGCCCTGGGAGTCACCATCCCTGTCGCACACCCTCCGTAACCTCATCTTCCACTGCTGTGCTCTGGAGCCTCCCGGCCCTCCCGATGAACAGAGGCTCACATCTGCAGACT
The DNA here is from genome assembly GCA_004026765.1 of Micronycteris hirsuta. Classification (NCBI taxonomy): domain Eukaryota; kingdom Metazoa; phylum Chordata; class Mammalia; order Chiroptera; family Phyllostomidae; genus Micronycteris; species Micronycteris hirsuta. The sequence goes on from PVJI01001085.1 coordinate 181,400, forward strand.
GCACAGGCAGTCATTTGGTAGATGAACGTCTTTACCAACACGGTAATGAGTGTTTTACAAATATGGACAGAAGATGAGCTCTCCCAGGAAAAACAGAAGCTGGAATTCTATGACTTGCCCTGCCTCACTTTATTAAATAACCAAAGAAAAAAGCCAAGATAAATGGGGCCACTGTGGCTGCAACATGCCATCAAGTTCAAGGCAACCTCCCTGGATGTACAGATGAAACCAAATTGAAGAGAGTCACCACGCCTTACTCACAATGCCCCTTCCCAAAAAAACGGCACTGTTGCTGAAGTCAGTAAACGACACTGCGGTAGCAGAGGACACCACCCCCTCCCTGTCTCTAGAGGTGGGGGGCGGGCCCTGGGGGTGAGCCCACACCCTCCAAGCAGCAGACCCTGCATTTACACAGCAGCACCAAGCAGAAGCCCAGGCCACCGCGGGGCTCGGGGCAGGGCCTGGAGCTCGGCCCCCAGAGTCACCACAAGAGGGGCACAGTCCTGCACTGCCCAGGCCCAGGAGGGTGCACACACACCTGGGAGCCAGTACAGTGGTGCGCCTCCATCAGCCCCACATGTGGACTGAAGGAAGTGCCACCGCTCCGCCCCCAGACTCAGGAGCACTGCTCACCCCCAGCCAGCCCTGCCACCCACTGTCTCACAGAAGAACCATCACAATATTTGCATTCACAGTAAGCAGAGAGAAGGGAACTCTAACTACGCATACAAACCTAACACCACTTCAAGATAAAAAACATTAAAAATAAATAAATCAACAAATAACCTCCCAATATATATAGCAGCATTACCAAAAAAAAGGAAAACATACCAAAAATACACAAGGTGTTAGTATTATAGTGGTATGCCAAGGATAAAGCTAATTTTAGATTCTGTGAGATAACAAATATAAGCAAAATTAATTTTAGCAATGATTTTGTTTTGCAACCTCAAAAAATTAAAGATTTGACAGTAAGAAATTATCAATGACATTATAAGAAAGACTGAAATGAAGAGAAAGCACCAAAATACAGAAGTAAGCCTAATTTAAAGAGCCACTGTGAACCGAAGTGGCATCAGAAATGGGCCAGAGCAGAACCAGAACTGTGCCACAGGTTCCGGAGCGAGCACAGTGAGAGAAAAGGGAGGACAGATCAAACAGCGTGGAACCAAACAGCAGGAAGCAAACAAAAACATCCTCAATTAGAGCGACTTCCCACCGCCCTCTAGAACCACCACGGCTGCACTGTGGAGGGGGCTGCACGGTGAGACGGAGCTCAGGTGCGCCCTGGAAGCTGAAGCCAGTCTGGTCTTTAAGGAATATGGATGAGCTGCCCTTCTTCCTGCCACTAACATGTAGACCCACCGCCGTTTCAGTGACCTGGGACAGCAGCGTGGCCAGTACTGGCACCCCAGCACCTGCCCCGAGTGCCCCTGTGAGAATCCTCTCTTTACCCTCAAGCGTCACCTTCAGCCCACTGGGCTGCTCCCAGGAGCTGCAAACATTCCCAGCGGACCTGTCCACCCCTCGATACCGCGTGAAGCACTCACTCCAGGAACTTTCTAACTGGGAGCCCTGCTGACGAGAAGGTGCCTGGGCGGACCCGGAGACGTACAAAGAACTCGGCACTGGCTAGGACAGAGGACACTCTGCCCAGACACCAGCAAAGGCCCTGGTAACGTTAGAGACTCCTTCCTGCACGTAAGCAAACATACGGGAATGTCTCTGCAGGCACAATCACACAGACGCATGTTAGTTATGGCTTATGATGGAGAGTGTGTGATCTCTTATACGTGGTTGCATCAGATGCAATTTATACCAATTATTTCCAATATTTAATCCAACTGTAAGATCTCTATCAGCATACCAGATATATAAAATACTTTCCATATGTAATTAATTATCCTCGTGCAGTATTAAACACAGTATGCTGAGTGCTTTCAGTACTTGTCCCCCAGAAGCTTTCAAGTCTGAATCTCTCAAAGTTAATGCTAAGTCTTCTCTTGGACATGAAAACAGTTCATTTAATATTTCTAAAAGGACTAGAAGCTCATGTCTTTGATACCCGATGGGTCGTCATTTGTTCCCCAGCAGAGAAGGTGCCTGGACTCAAAGGCAGGGTCAGCCAGTCACACATGTGACCAAGCCACAGAGCATGGGCCGTGGTGAAGGTAGCAGCTGCTTCGTGGCCTAGGCAACAGCTGCCACATGGGAAGGCAGCACAGCGTCGCCTTAACCATGGCTTTTCAGGAGCCCAGGAGCCCATCTTGATGCGCAGTCTCACGATTTCTACGTGTTGGCAACTGATTCAGAAAACCCCTCTCGCTGGGGCCAGTCCTGAGGCTCCAAACTGCAACCGCCATGCCCACTGACTTGGTTCCACATTAATGAGTGACACTTGGGCAGGGTGCTCGGCTGCTGCCATCGCTGTTCTGACACCTTAACACGTCACAGCCCTGAGATGCACACTCAAGGACTGACTTCCCGTCTAGTGACAGCAGAACTCATACTCACAGTACTCACCCTGCTGACTTCCTTAGGAGCCGTCTCGTCTGGGGGAGGGAGAAGGAAGGGAAACCACGGTTAGAAATTCGGAGTAGGTTGGAACACACAACACGTCATTCACTCTCAATACAGTACAGGCTCCTCTGCAAGGCTTCTGCTTAAGAAATCTAAAATTTAGTTTTTAAATTCTGTAAAAAAAAAAAGCATAACAAATTCAGAGCTACATATACGTACTAATTCCGGAGGGACACGAAATAACATAACTTGCTAGTCATTTCCAGATTATCTATAAAACAGTCGGGCCTGCAAACATGGCCGCGCCATGGTTTACTAAGACACATAGACAGAGAAAAGGTCTGTGACACCTCAATGTGCTGATGGACACACCCTGCACAACTACCCCAAATGCCCGCTGGCACCTGTGCCGTCAGGGTAATGCCGGCACTCACTTACTGAACGACAACACGTCTGTGCGGCACCCTGGTAGGAACGCCCCAGGGCCGCTTAGCACCGCATGGGCCCGGCAGGGTGGGAGACGTTTGTACCAGCTTGTCAGCACCGGTTCCTGGTACATTGAAGCCAATGGGTCACAGTGGTCCAGGTGAGATCCCCAGAAGGGCTCTCCTTGTGGGGCTGGCCATGTGGCAAGAATATCCCCGTGCAGCCAACAGGGTACAGGAAACAAACTGGCCAACACTGCACTTGCGGCCCATCGGCTGAGTGTCCCATGCCTATGTCACTGGTTTTGACCCAAGAAAGTGCGTCTGTGTGGCCTCTCCAGACCCTTCTGGGGAGGCAGCCTTCCCTGCCTGCTGTTGCCTGCGCCTCATGAGCGATCCAACCCTGTCCAAGGCCGGCGTCGGCGCGCACCTCACACCCAACTCCAGGGTGCGCTGCGTCACTCCCATGCACAGCCCAGCTGGTCTGCACGCTGACAAAACATGCCCCATGAGCTCCAGCAGGGCTGTGGTTCTTCTCCTTCTTTAACACCCCTACTGGGCCTGCTGGTTCCTGTGTTTTCTCACCTTTCTCCGACTGACTGCTTACAACGCCATGTTTGGTCACAAATCACAGATCAACCAGGAGCTTCCAAGCTCATCCCTGATCCAGGATCTGCCCAGTCAGTCACTCATGCCCCCACATCCTTAACACACATACACACGTACTAACACATGCACACACGCACGCACAGCATGCGCAGGAGCACGCTCATACACAGGCATGTACGCCCATACTCTCACCCATCCATCATGCCGCTCAGCTGCTGCAGACACTCAGTAAACCGTACGTCCACGCTGGCTCTGCACTGACACTCGCTGGGAGCCCTCGGCAACTCACCCAGCTGGGACAGGTGTTCAATAGTGAGTGTTCAATAAAAAGCACCTCTAGTTTGTATTCTTGTACTATACACAGTGGCTTACATATTTTTCTTATAATTCCACAATGATTTAGTATTACCGCTGACATTCCTAAGAATAAGCATGTTATAGGAAAACGATTTATCTTCCACATCAATAAAGGCACATCATAGAAATATTTCACTCACTCTTCAATCCCTACCCCCTCACCCTCTCCTAAACCTCTCCGAAGATGAAACTATTTGTTTTCATCATCACGACAGATTAACAGATTCTAAAGTTAAAGAGGCCTATATGTTTTAAATCCCTTTAAAGTCTTTAGCTAAGACATTTGGTGAGATGGCTGAAAACCCAGGTGCGTGAACAGCAGGTGTGAGTGGCAGCAGGGGCCGGAGCAGGGCCCTGCCAGGGCTGAGGCAGCCACCAGCTGCAGCAGTGAGGGCAAATGGCCCGCTCACCGCTCAGCGCTCCATGTGAACGCCAGCTCACTGAAGGAAGGAGGACAGTGTTCCTTTTGCTCTACTGACATGTATTTATAAAAACTTCTTTTTTGCCTAATGGGTAGTTTAACATACTTGGAAGAATATTGTAGCTGACTTCCAGATTTTTCACCAAATGCACTGATTTAGAAATGCATCCTCTATCTCTTCCTCCTACTTAGACGTCAGATAACTTCTGTGAAATGAATGTCAAGACCCTGCATTTGGAGAACTGCTATTTCAGCTGAGGACATCAATGACCACGGTGGAAAATCCGCCGGGAGGGTCCCTGCTTCCTGCTCCCCATGCGGGGAGCTCTCACTCAGGTGACAGCTCTCGCCCCAGGACACTGGAACAGGGCGAAGAGTTCACTCCACTCTGTTCCAAGGTGGGTGGCATGGTGAGGAGCGTCCAGGAGGCCAAGTGCCCGCGGCTGAGACCACAAACTGCATCTGCATCCCAGAGCAGCGGTCACTCAGGGCTAAGCGGCTTGTCTGGCCACCTCGTAAGTCTATAGTGAAACAATATCCAGACAATACAATTTGACACTGAAAACTCTTTTCCACAAAGACATTTTCAAAGGAACTGAAAGGAAATATGCTCCGGTCTCTACACGCACTTCCTGACTCTGTGCAGATCAACCCAAGGGGGCCGGTGAAGACCCCCAACCCTGGGTGTCTGTCCACTCCCAACACACACTCGGCACTGGCCTGCTGGCTCACCACATGGCTCAGCAGGGACGCTCACTTTAAAGGAAAGGCCAGGGGATGACGGGAAGGAAGGGAATTGCCATGGATACCAGATTTTGAATCATTCATGAACAATTAATTTGCAACAAAAATGCTCAAACAGCAGACACTAATTTTTATGCAGCCTAAGGGTTCCATGAACATTTGCTTATTCAGCAAACACCTACTATAAATCCACTGTGCACCAGACACTTAATCCTGCTTTCTAGGAGTTCACATTCTGGTGGGGTGAATAAAAAAGGAAAGAAAAATTAATTTCAAAAGTAGACTATCTGTGCTTATTAAAGAGAAATGTATATTAAAAAGAAGAACCCATCTTAAATCTAAAAATCATTTTAATATTTTTAAAGCTTTAGGCAGAATAATAGCTCATGAAAAAAAAAGAGAGAGAGAAAAAAAAATCCTGGTGGATTTCCTACTAAGTACACCCTTCATGGTAAGCACTTATTTTGGAATCTTTTACAAATCTTTATAACAATGCATATATTTATACTTTCCTTTGTGTGACCACTCTTGATATTTCTTTTATATGAAGTGGGATTTTAGGAATGAATCCAAATTTATAACTAGAACTTAAAGGAATTTATATTATGATGGTTGATTTAAAGTTCAGTGGCTACTTATAATATTCTCCTGTACTCTGAATTAAGATCCCAGAAACAGAGGAAGAAATTCCACTAAACACATATACTTTAGAATTAAAAGAAATTACTACATTCTCTTACAATTTGATCCATAGACTATAGACAAAAGTAAACACTAACAAAAGACAAAATACGAAGAGAAAAAATTAGAGTTAACAAAATAAGTTTCTTAGTTACAAGAGATCTAAAGAAGATCCATTTAAAATCAAGCATTAAAGAGATGAAAAAGATTTTGATTGATCCTCATAATCCTTAAGTATTTTTATTCTTAGTTGATGTTTAAACATTTCCTACTAAATAGAAAGATTTGAGTAGGCTTACAATTAAAAAATATAAATACAACATGATCCAAAAATGCAGCTGCTAAAAATGATGATGACTGTTTATTTTTATAATTTAACATAATTTGGTTAAGTTAAAATCAAGGGAAAAGCAGAACTACTGTATGAGCCTATGTTGGCTAAAAAATATGTATTAATCTACATATGTATATAAATATACACATTCAAATTGGTTTAAATTATAAATTATTTTTTACAGTATATTATATCATCTCACAAGCCTGAAGTTAAAAACATGTGCTCATGTATGTTTTGTATACATGTAAACATGTGTTAACAGTATCGCTGGGTGGTGAGATGATGTGATCTTCTCTTCCTTCCACTCATATTTCTAAATTTTTACAATCACAGTAAACTCCAATAAATTTCAGCTGGAATGCTTGGGTCTTTACCCCACCTTTCCCAGACTCTGGCACACGCCTGCGCAAGTGTGGAGGACAAAGGAACTGTCAGTGGGAGCACAGCCGAGACTGGGACCCCACTCCCTGCTCCTGCTGGGCACTTGTGGTACAGCTCACGGACACCTATCTGTGCTGGCCTGGGTGCTCCTAGTTTGCAGGCTAAGGCCCCCCACCCCTCGGTGGCTGGGTCAGCACCAAGAGAGCAAACCCTGCACCAAGGTGGACCCCACTTGTCTGATGTTCCCTGATGCAAATCACTGCTACACTCTAACCAGAAAACACGTCACTTCAGTACAACAGAGAAAAAACAGCATAAACAAAAACAATTAACAGAGAATATGCAAAGTCAAGTAACAGAAAAAGAACAAAGGAAACTATAACTGAAAATCCATGATATGAAAATCCAGGATGAGACATGTCTCAGTACCAAAGTAAAACAAGAAACTATGGGTGATGGGATTTTTATTGCTTAATATATAGTAAATGAACTAGTGCATTATAGGAGATTTCCTTTTCCTCGGGCATGAGTTCTGTAGAAATTAACACCATGCTTGCCATTTGCTTTACACATACAAAGATGTTTCAAAGTTGGTCTTTGTTACTGCTATTCAGGAAAAGCTGAGACCTGGTATTAAAAATACTGCATGTAAAGTTCTATGATGGCCAAAGCAATCCTGAAAAAAAAGAATGGAGCAGGAGGTATCATACTACCTGACTTTAAATTACACTACAGAGCTATGATGATTAAAACAGCATGGTATTGACAGAAAACAGATAGACCGATGGAACAGAACTGAAAGCACAGGGGGGAAAAAAAAAACACATGTATAAAGGCAAATAATTTTTGACAAAGGAGGCAAAAATACCCAATGGAGAAAAGAAAGCCCCTTCAATAATGGTGCCGGGATATTGGAAAACCATGTGCAAAAGAACAGAACTAGGTTACAGTGTGTCCTCAGATACATTGAAAAATTAATTCAAAATGGATCTAAGATGTACGTGGAAGGTCTGAAGGTCTGAATCGATAAATTACATAGGAGAAAACACAGGTGCTCAAGTGATGGGTCTTGGTCTTAGAGAACATTTTATGAATTTGACCCTAAAGACAAGGGACGCAAAGACAAAGACAAATGAGTGGGACTATGTCAAACTAAAAAGCTTCTGTACAGCAAACGAAAGTGCCAACAAAGCAGAACAGCAACCAAGCCAATGGGGAAGACAGTTGCAAACAGCAGCTCCAACACGAACTCACACAACTCAACACCAAGCAAACAATCCAATGAAAAATTAGGCAGAGGATCTGAACAGGCACTGCTCCCCACACTACAGATAAATGGCCGACAGATAAATGAAAAGATGCTCAACTTCACTAGCTACTAGGGAAATGCAAATGAAAAGTAGGAGACGCCACTTCACACCTCAGAATGGCTATTATCAAAAACAAACAAACAAACAGGTAATAACAAGTGCTGGAGAGGTTGTGGAGAAAAAGGAACCCTCATTCACTACTGGTAGGAATGTAGATTGGTAGAGCCACTGTGGAAAACAGTATGGAGGTTCCTCAAAATATTAATAGAGTTACCATCTGACCCAGCAATTCTACTTCTGGGTATCTATCCAAAAGTACTCAAAAACATTTATTTGCAAAGATATATGCATCCCTATGTTCACTGCAGCATTATTCACAGTGGCCAAGACAGTGGAGAAAACCTAAATGTCCTTTGACAGAGGACTGCAGAAAGAAGCTGTGGTGCACACACACTACAGAACACTGCTCAGCCGCTGGAAGGAAAGATGAAATCCTGCCATCTGTGACAACATGGATGGGTCCTGAGAATATCACACTAAGCAAAGTCAGTCAATCACTAAAAGCTAAGAACCATATGAGTTCACTCATATGTGGCTCACAGACAGCGACAACAGTGTGGGGGTCAGCAGAGGGAAGGGGGCGGGGGATTAAAGGGGAAAGGGGGCCAAGTATGTGGTGATGGAAGATGATCTGGCAGTGAGTGGTGGGCACACGGTACAATTATCAGATCATGTATCTTAGAAATGTGCACTTGAAACCTGTATGACCTTGGTGACCAATGTCACCCCAATAAACTTAATTTTAAATGAAAGTTCTATATTTTAATGTTATATGTTAAATAAATAAAGAAGACATCAGAATAAAGAGGGAGGTGATGGTTCAATGCCTACATTATAAATTAAGATTTAAAACTACACTCTGTATTCCAAATTCTAAGTTACGATTTTTACATGACCTAAATTCAGATCTTCAGTAGGGATTGTGCTGAAAATCTTGAGCTTTATTACTCTATGTTCAGAGAATGTGTTTTGAGCAATTTCTACCTAAAATGATTGATCATCTCCTTGAAGCTTAACATGTGCTTATTTTTACTGAATCTTCCATGGCTGAGCTCTTCGCTTCCCGTGCTCGTTCTGTGGGAAAAGTACGTGGTCTCAGAAGCTGCAAACTGTCACTAGAGGTTCAGAGAGAAGCAGCAGCCAGGAGAGGGAGAACATGCCCGCCCCTGGAAGGGCCTCTTGGCACCGCCGTCCTTCAGGCCTCGCACACTATTTTCCTTGCAGGTACTCCAACATCCCTACATGAAGCATGCCTGTCTTCTCACTACAGGAAATTCTTAGTTCTCACGAAATTAATAAACCGGCTGCTCTTTTTATACACGCCCATCCTGTACGAGCTGGCACAGCGCCCTCAACCTGCTCCAGCATCCTGGCATCCTGCCGCACTTGTGGGGCTTGTCGGAAGACAATCACGTGTCTCCTACCAGTGAACACATCCACGGAGATTTATCAGACACCCAGTGTGTGCCGCACACTGAGTAAATGTCTCAGTAGGCCCCTCAGACAGAGGGAGGGACTTAATTAAACCCCATGGCTTCAAGAGAGACACGAACAAGAAAGCCTCTGGCCCTGGGTGGTGGTGGGACCATCTCGCAGTCACAGCCGAGTCAACCTGAGAAGAGCAACGCCCAGCAACGGGGGCAGAGACCACGAGGTGGCTCCACGCGAACCCTACTTCCGTGGGAGCACTGAGGCGTCACTGGCCTCCTTCTCATTCCGTCACAAGTGCACATCACCTTTCTAGAGGCTACAGAACATTCTCCTGGTTCATTTGTAGTATGTTCTAGGGTATTTCAATGTCACAGATTAAGAATATAAACGTGAGTTTTCATAGATTAACTCATACTCTCAATGCTTCCACAGCCATTTCTATTTTTAGTTATACCTGCTACAGTCTCTGCAACTTTATTAACCCCAGTAAACAGTTCTTGGAAACCCTGTATTTTCTTTTTTCTTTGTACCTCCATAGAAAGATACAAGGTACACTTTATCTAAAACTATTATTTAAATTTAATTATTTTATCCTAAAATAAAATTTGCAGTCTATTTTCTTTAAGGATGGATTATTGGCTTTAAAAGGAGGACTTTAGTAAGCTCATTTCCTCAACCTAGGGCTGCACTATTTATGTCTAAAGAAACTGAAAAAGATTAAACTGACCTATCAGGAGATAAGTCTCTGACTCATGGACAGGAGGAATCTACTCCAAAGAAACAGGTGAAAATGCAAATAAGAAACAAAAATATGACGTCCACTCTCTTGGCTTGAGCAATCCGTCCAATCCTGTCTCCTGCAACAGAACAACTTCACACAGGACCGCAGTCCCAGCTGAGCGGCAAGGTCACTTTGAGACCAATCATTGAGTGGACAAAGAAAAAGAACCTGAATGTGTTAAAGGCAGACATCACACACTCATTAAAAGCCACCACTGTTACAACTTCTCAAATGGGAAGTTTCAGAGCACTGGCTTCGGAGTAAATCACTGTCCCTGTGTTACCATAGGAACACACCCAACAGCCGAGACCGTCACAGCGTGTACACGTGGCACTACCGAATGCCACTGCGGGAAGCGTGGGTAGAGGATTCACAACGCCGTCACTTCCCGAATGACAGAGTAACTCATGACAGACTTAGCTACAGACGTAAAGACTGAGTTAATATCTGCAAAATTATAATTTTGCCTCATAATGAACGAACGTACAGGTGTGGTTAGAGTCATCATTTTCGTTATATTTGTCTGAAATCAGCACACAATCATCATGAAGGATCTTTTATGCAAATACTGGGCAACAGAGATGAGTGGTGCTGAACGCTTCGGGTTGAGTAACTTTCCAGCATCACAGTTGGGGAACCAGCGAGTCGGCATTTGTCTGGGCGGAACGGCTGGGGGTGGAACAGCTGGGGGTGGAACGGCTGGGGCTGGCGCGAAGCAAGGCGGAGGCCCCGAACCGTGCTAGCAGCCTTGCACTCTTCTCCGCCAGGCACAAGCAAAAGCTAGAGAGAAATCTTTTATGTAAATACCAGGCAACAAGCACACGTAGTGCTAAAACAGTCTGAGTGTTGTGTAACAGCTTTGAATCTCTTACGCACTTGCAGAATAAAACGCCAGTTCCATTCAAGGGTGTCCCTGAAGAAGCAGGCCGTTAAGCTAAACTTGCCCACTGACCATCAATATAAGGCAAGAGTTCACCAACATATGTGGCCAAGTGGGTCACCTCGGGGACAAGCACGCCATTCCCACCCTGTAGGTAACGCAGTCTTTCTCGTCACTGATGCTGGGTTAGCAAAAAAGCTCATTTGGTCGTTTTCTGTAACACAGGTCTCGTAGTGCTTAGTTGTCTTTAACTTCATTCAAAACATTTTTTTTAGATTGTAATGGTGAATTTTTGTGTAGTCATTTTAATACTGAGGATGGGAGAAAATAAGCAACATATTATGCTTAATTATTTCAAGAAAAGTAAAAACACACAAAAGATTTGTGCAGTGTATGGAGAAGGTTCTTTGACTGATCAAACATGTCAAAAGTGGTGTGTGAAGTTGTGTGCTGGAGATTTCTTGCTGGATGATGCTCCACGGTTGGGTAGACAAGTTCAAGTTCACAGAGATCAAATTGAGACTAATGTTCTACAATGTGAGAAATAGCTAACATACTCAAAATATCCAAGTCAATAAAGCTACTGGTGAAAATTAAAAATGTGTCTCTTACCTTACAGAGCAAACCATACAGATTTATTGGCCAAGCCAATATTTTGAAACTCTGGAGTCTACCAAAGGCTTGCAGCTTCCAGGGAAAGCGCGGTGGTAAACTGCGGTTCGTTTCAGTCAAGTCCAGCTCTCAGCACAGCGACAGGTACCCATCCTCACCCCCAGCCACATGGCCAGCCCCTGTGCACCTGTTCCTGGGGCAGCTTGCACAAGCTTTCAGGAGTCAGGGTGGACAAAAATAAGCCCTGTCTTCCAGATATTGGCGATCTATGCTCTGAGCACTGCCGGCTATTTCTGATCTCAGAGGTACAAAGAGGCGGAAGCTACTGTCACACGTCCCCAGTAACAGCAAGGCCCTCCCTTCCAACCAAAGAGACTTCCAGGGGATTCAGCGGTCTGGTGCTGTTTTTACCCACCCTTCATTTTTCTTGTTATCCTCTTGGGGGGAGGCATTACAGACAGTGAAGACTTCAAAAACAACTGCATATGCCATGCATGCACAGTGAAAGACACAGGTCCAGAAAACTGAGAACACTTCCAAGTTTACCCCTTCGGCTGATCCTAGACACTGAGGAAGCTTGCAACAATCAAAACCACAGAAACAAATTACCCCAAAACCTGGAGAAGGAGGTGCACCTGATTTGTGGTTATCTGTTACATTCAAATATCCAATTTTAAACAAGAAAATCATAAGGCTTACAAAGTAACAAGAAAGTATATAGCTCAGAGGGGAAAAAAATCAAAACTAACTGTTCCTAAAAAGAACTGACGGCAGATCTGTAGACAAAGATTTTGAAGGCTGGCTTACCGATGCTCACGGGGGACAGAGCCTAAGGGACCCACCGGGCATGAAGAAATGGATCAACATACGCCCTGGAGAAGTTGGAGAAGAAAAGAGCAAGATGTAGAGAGAATGTTTAAATAATTAACATCTGGAAACTTCCCCAGCTCGATGAAAGACATGAATATAAACAAATTCCAAGTCATATATATTCAAAAAGATGTATACAAGATGCATTATACTCAAATCTTCAAAAGATGGAGAATCTTAAAAGCAGCAATATAGAATAAGCTACTTGGATATAATAAGATCACATGCAGAATCCTCAATAAGATAGTAAGTAGATGTCTCATCAGAAAATTGGAGGAAACACTTTCAAAGTGTTAAAAAAAGTCACCCAAGAACCGTACATCCACTAACACTATCATTGACAAGGAAAGAGACAGCAGGTATTCTCAGGCAAATGAGAGCTGAGTGGTTTGTTACCATTAGACCTGCCCTGCAAGAAATGCCAATGGAGCCCGAGAAGTGGAAATGGAAGGGCGCCAGACAGTAACGAAAGCTGTACAACGAAACAGAGATTGAGATGTATAATTACAAAAGCTAGTCTTAACCACAGTTTATAACACTGCTTTTTTTTTTTTTTTTTTGCTTTCTACATGCTTTAAGAAACTAACACTTTTTTAAAAAAATTACTAGTCTACAAGTTAGGATTACTGCAACTTTGGTTTATAACTCCACATTTTTTCTACATAAATTAAGGGACTAATACATTTAAAAGAATTATTAAGTTATGCTTGGAAGCACGCAATATATAAAGATGTAATTTTGTGACAAAAAAATACTGAAAAGGGAAGGGAGGGGGCTTAAAGCACTACAGTTTTTTGTATGTTCCTGAAGTTAAGCTGGTTTAAATTCAAGTGCTTTAACATTAGGATGTTAAATGTAATCTGGTAACTCCCCACCCCCCACACACACACAAAAGGAAAGAAAGGAATTTAAATGCAGCACAACAAAACTAAACATATAAGATAATAATGCAGAAAATGAAGGACAAAATAAAAGTATAAGATATGTGAAAGACAAATAGCAAAACAGAAGTCCCACCTTAACAGTAATTAATTAAACATAAATGGTTTAAATGTTCTAATCAAAGGAGAGATATTGGCGAATGACTGGAAAAAAAATTATGCACCTATATGCTATCTATGAGAGACTCACTTCAGACCCAAGACCACAAACAGGTTAAAAGTGAGAGGACAGAAAAAGATAAACTATGCAAATAATAACCAAAAGACAGCACAAATGCCCTGGCTGGTGTGGCTCAGTGGACTGAGTGCTGACCTGCAAACCAAAAGGTAGCCGGTTTGATTCCCAGTCAGGACACATGCCTGGGTTGCAGGCCAGATGAGAGGCAACCACACATTGATGTTTCTCCCCTTATCCTTCTTCCTCCCTTCCCTTCTGTCTAAAAAAATAAATAAATAAATAAATAATCTTTAAATAAAATAAATCTTTAAAAAAAAAAGAGAAGTGTTTAAACTAATTTCAGACGAAACAGACGTCAAATCAAGAAAGATTACAAGAGACAAAGAAGAAAGTTATAAATTAAAAAGATGTTTAATGCAGAAACAAAATATAACAACTATAAACATTTACCCACCTAGTAACAGACTATCAACTATCACAATATATGAAGCAAAAATGAACAGAATGAAAAAGACAGGCAGTTCCACAACAACACTTACACACCTTAACACCCGACTCTCAGTGACACGTGGGCAGACCAGGGGGCTCCGTAATAAGTCTGACAGACAGGAACCTCACAAGGTGACCTGGTTGTAAGTCCCTAACTGGTCAGGTGATGGTGGACAGTCACACCCAGGCATGTAACTTATTTACTGAAGGCCTGTCCACTGTCCTACACAGCTAGCTTCACACACCCTGGCGAGGCCAGAGCAGTCCTTCTGCAGATCCCTGGGAGGCAGAGCCACCCTCAGGGGCTCACCTCAAGGGAGGCGTGATCTTGTTAATGACCCCACTGCCCCAGCAGAAAGACTTCCCCACCTGGCTTTCTCCCACCTTCATATAATCTTCCTTAAGTTCCCTCCTTAATCCCAAATACAGAAAAGAAACTGCAAAGCTGTCCTTCTCGGACACGGAATCTTCTCAGTCTGTTGTGATCTTGCTTACAGGTATATCCACTGTTTGAGTCAAACAAACTCTAATAAACTCTTCTAAAAAATTCTTTACAAGTTTGGACATTCTTATGTCAACAAATGAATAGAACAATCAGATAGAAAATAAGAAAATAGAGGATTTGAATAACATAGTAAACCAATTAAATCTGACACAAATATACAAAGCACTCTACTCAATAACAGAATACACATTTTTCTCAAGTACAAAGGGGACATTCTTACTGGACAGATCATACATTAGACCACAATTTAAGTCTCAATATATTTAAAAAGACAGATTATAATACAAACTCTCTTCTGTAACAACGAGATAGAGTTAAATCAGTAACAAAAGAAAAACTGGAAAATTCACAAATTTGTGGAAATTAAATAACACACTCTTAAACCACCAATGGGTCAAAGAAAAAAGGTCCAATGGAAATTAGAAAATACTTAGAAATGAATGAAAACAAAAACAGCCTATCAAAACATACGGGGCACAAGAAAAGTAGTGGTTGGGGGAGATTTATAGCTATAAATGCTTAAAAATAACAAGGGTCTCAAAACAACTCAACTTTATAAATAAAGCAACTACAAAATGAAGAACTAAGCCCTAAAGCTGCAAAAGGAAGGGTATAACAAAGATTAAAGCAGAGATAAATGTAATAAAATATAGAAAACAATACATAAAATCAATGAAACAAAAAGTTGGGTCTTTGAAATGATCAACAAAATTAACAAAATTGACAAACCCTAGATAAATGGGCTTTTAAAAAAATGCTTCAATTGCTAAAAACAAAAATAAAAGTGGGGTCGTTACCACTGCTTCTACAGAAACAAAAAGGATCACAAGAGAGCACTGTGCACTGCGCACCCTCGAACTGGACACCAAGATGGGACGGTGCACTCGGAGGTGAAGAAGGGAAGCCTTCCCTCAAACCCACGGAGTAGAGAGCAGCACAGTGACCGCCAGAAGCCAGCGATTGGGGCGTCACTGTTTCACAGCCACAGCCTGCCAGCGCAACAAGTAAAGAGCTCTGGGGACGATGGTGGCGATGGTCATGGAGCCCTATGAATGTATCTAATACCCACAAACTGTATCCTTAGAAACGAGTGAGTCGGTAGGTTTCACGTCACATGTGCTTCCCAACAACTTTACAACCTGGACAAAGCTGCGTGCGAGCGGAGCGCTGACACGGACCAGCCCACTGAGAGGCGCCGTGACGGCATGGCAGGCTGGGCTTGCCTCCGAAGGAGAGGAGCACAGCGCGCTTCTCGTCCTGTCACCCGCACTAACTGCTCGGGGATGGGTCTCAGGTCTCCTGAAAACGAATGCTGCAGCAGACGTGCTTCTTAAAAAGTACAATACATTTTCTCAGTGTCACCTCGCCCTTCGCCTGTTCACATGAATTTTTAGAATTGCTTGTAACAGGTAAAATCCAATCCGTCATCAAGATAGGGACGTTAATGAAGTCAAGCAAATAAAAATGTCACGACTCACGGAGCCGACTTTTCACTGACAAAGCACACAGCACCTGCATGGCGTGCAGGACAGACAGACCCAGCAGGGCAGCGCTGTGACACGGTGACAATTCCCGCGCAGGGAACTGAAGAAGCTAAACAAACGTGCACATTAGGAGCAGCTCTCCTGTGTGGAGTAAACAGAACATTCGGAATCCTCTTTTTAGACAGTAACTTCTTAAAAGATTTTAGTCTCTCGTTAAAAGCCAGCCACAGGAGATCTGAGGGACTCTTACACTGAAATAGTTCTCAAATTTTTTCTCTCACACTCCTTGACACTACTGAAAATTAATGAGACCTTAGAGACCTTTCATTTATGTGTTGTAAGTATTGCTATTTGCTAATAAAATAGAAAAAAAACTGAGGCATTTTAAAAGTATATTCGTTAATATTAAGTAATAATAATGTAACTTTTACACATATAACATGCATACATGTTTATGAAAAATACTTTCCAAAAGAAAAGTATCTTACGAGGCAGTGTGGCATCATTTTACATTTTTACAGACCTTCTGGAAGGCTGCTTGAAGTACAGACACTGTTGCACTCTTGAATCTGTTTCTGCATTTCTTGTGATATTACTTGGTTGGAATAGATGAACACAATCTGACCTCCCAAAGACAAGTATTCAGAGAAGGGATGAATATTTTAAAAGGCTTTCAGATCATCAAACATGCTCTCTTTTATATTACACCAAAACTCAACAAGTCAGTTTTTAAAGATAAACTGAAATGTGGACTCTGAACCATATTAATGGCCTTTTTGCACTTGGTTTCTATAGTGTGTGGTGTGACGCAGCACACAGACCCCCCCGAGTAATGGAGAACATAGACCCCCTCCCCCATGCTGGGACTAGCAAGGGCACAGAGCCCGGCTCCCTACCCGCGCTGACCACCAGGACAAGGCCGCCTTGCCCAAGGTCACACTCGGTGCCAGGGGCCGCCCTCCCTGTGCCTGTGGGAAGTGGGGATGCCAAGGCCCAGAGGCCTCAGCCCACCCAGGACGACACTGAAGGGTACCCACTTCAGAACTGCACCCAGGGCCCGTGGAGCTCTGTGCAGACTCAGCCGCTGCCTACCACCTCCCTGCGCCAAACTGTGCCTCCCTTTCCACAGGGGCCGATCCCAGAACAGGACATCGCTGACAAACCTGCTCCACAGTCTCCATCTCAGGGCTGACTTCCTGTGGAGTCGAACCTGCGGCAGGAGGTCTAGGAGTCCCATAGCACAGGGTGAGATGGCAGAGAGCATCCCCAGGCTGCAGAGCAGCCACCGCTTTTCAGTGCCACCGCTTTTCAGTGTCACTTCAACAGGCTAGTGGCAGTATGGGCCCAGTCGTGTGAATGAGCTAACGCCAGCCCTGCCCATCGTCCACACACAGACGCCTTCTCATTGGCCCCTGCTTCCCCACGGTCTCTCGCCATCACTCACCTGCTCCAGCCCCACAGAGGACGACTGTCCTTCCCTCACCTGCGCTCTCAGTCACTTAGATCCTCTCTATCAACGCCCACAACCCTGCTTCCAATCGACTCCTACTTCCAATCGACTTTTTGTTTACTTTGTGGCTACGCAGGGTAGTGAACTTGGCTGCAGAAAACACACAATCATCAGACTGTATCCATTTCCGTGTAAAATGGAATTCAATTGTCAATTCAAGGGAACCATCTGTGTGCCAAACCACTTCGCCACAGACACGGTGCAGTCGTGGTCCCAGTCTGACGTGGGACTCGGACATCCAACGCCGATCTGACTGCACCTGTGAGTCCACTACCTGTCTCTAACTTGGCATGTCCAGGACAGAACTGGGATAGCCACTCCCACAAAAAAAAATGCAGTCTACCTATATTCCCCCTATCTTCAAATTTTCCCCTATTTCTAGAAGTAAGATTAAAGAGAAGTTTTCAAGTTAGAAGTCACTATTTAAAATAAGTTCAACATACCTGTTGCTATAAAGTAATTACATGTCCATTAAGTCATGAATTACTTCGTCATAAAGTCAAGTGAGTTAATGGGAAGCCTCAGGATGAGTTCAAGCCATCCTTACGAATTTACATACCACTCTGCTTCCATTTGTTAAATTATCTGGTAGAAGAAATTAGGCTGCTGTTGGACAAAGCTAATTTAACTCCCGTTGAATAAATAAACAAACATATCCCAGGATTTAGAATCTCATTTGACAAGAATAATGCAACTCAACTTCATCAGCCAAAAAGAGGATATTACGAAATTAATTTCAACACTTGATTTTATTAGTGAATAGGTTAAACTGAAAAAAGCATGTACTTTCTCTATACAAATTTCATTTTATTAGCAAATATGCATTTCCAAAATTAGGTTGCATCAGAACATTGACCATAATTAGAATTTGAAGAATCCACCTATGTAGTTGTGTTTGCTAAGAAAACAAGGAAAGGATAAATGTAGTTTTAAGTGATAAATTACAAAAGGTAACATACTTGCCTTTTCCTCTAACTCTGTCAGACTGACAATCACAACAGACAGGACCATGCATCCACCCAGTCACTTGATTTTGTTAGAACTGGTGTGACTAGAATGGAGTAAATCCACGGAAGAATGAATGAACAAATGAAAGAATGAATGGGTGACAGCACACTACGCTGAGTAAGCGTGGGCCACACAGGCTGGGGACAGCATGATCAACACAAGCTAAAGCCCGCTGTGCCAGGGGGGTCAGGGAGCAACAGCCTCGCCCTCTCGAGTCTGGGGTCTGAGTCTACCTCCACGCACTTACTAAGAATGAGACTGTAATCACACTGTGATCATAGTAACATTGAAGTTAAATGCAATTCTTGAACGTGTCCAGAAACAATTTATAGAGTAACAACAAAATACGCCCTGGCTGGTGTAGCTCAGTGGATTGAGCGCGGGCTGGGAACCAAGCAGTCCCGGTTCGATTCCCAGTCAGGGCATATGCCTGGGTTGCGGGCCAGGTCCCCGTGAGGGCCATGTGAGAGGCAACCATACATTGCTGTTTCTCTCCCTCTCTTTCTCCCTCCCTTCCCCTCTCTCTAGAAATAAATAAAAATAAAATCTTAAAAAAAAAAAAGCATCCCTATTGAGTGCATTTAAAATAGACTCCCCAGAGTAGCACAGACTGTTAAATGTAGTCAAGTTAACTCTTTTCCAATGAAGTTCACCACCTCAAGCAGCAAGAAAGCACAGCGCAAATGAAAAGGTGAGTGCCTGACCACGCTCACGGTACACGCGGTGCAGAGCAGCAGAACTGCAGCAAATTATCTGAATCCTGCAATTTTCGATGTATTTTCTGACTGTAATTACCTGTGCCTACACCCATGCTGCTTCCCTGTCCTAACCTTGATATTCAATGCATGATATAAAACTCCTGAATAGACTCGAATTAATGATTGCTTCATTCTGAGTCGCATTAGTCCCAAAGACGCACACACATCCAAAAGGCTCTCCATTTTTTTGACCCAGATCAAACAGCTTCTACCACCATCACAGGGAACGCCTTCCTCGAGAGCAGTACTTCCAATGACAATGTTGGAGCACTTCGCGCCTCACCCCGCGCCTTACAGGAGGACCCACTTCCAGAAGTGACCTGCACTCGTGGACGACAGAGTGAGGCTGACCCGAGGGCAGTGGGTGCTTCAGAACGGGCCACAGGCATCTCTGTCATTTACCCAAATGCAATCGTTGGGGACCCCCTAGCAACTGAAAAAATATTTAAGATCATCATGAATGATAGACTTCACTTTAAATCGCACACAGAATTCATCCCTCTGCTGAGTCCAACCGTAATGAGGCCAGAGTAGAATAAAATTACCGCGACCTGTAGACAGGATCCTTGCATACTAGAAAATAGCTCACTTTCTGTGGTAAGCACTGAATAAAGCACTCAGAAGACAACAGTTTCCAATTAATGTAAAGACCTCTATTTTTTAACATAATATGCTAAGAAATCCAACCTTATATCACTGTCATACCATGAGTCAAAGTTAATCTCACTGTAGACATGAGTGCTTTTAAATTATTTACTCATTCAAGCTTTTACTCATTAAATGAGTATTTAATGTGGCCCATTTTGTCCAGCATCACTTAAGATATCAGAGGCTCAGCCAGGGCACCGAGAGCTCTGTCGCTCTGTGATTCCTTCTCCAAATTTAAAAACTAGTCAATAAAATATATCTCTATGAACTGGAAGCTTAGTAGGATACGTACGGAACAGATGACATTTTTCACACACATTAAAACATCTTATAAGTCTTAAATGGACCCAAGACTCACAGATCTCTATCTACCAAAGAGGTGAAATTCAGATCTCATCAAAGAGACAAAAACATAAAAGTACTCCAGGAAAAGCAATTATAACCCAGAACTTCCCATGAAATTTCTCATTCTAATGCATTACTTGAAACAGCACTAATGTTACTCATAATTCCCCAAAGCTGAATGTAACCACGTGCTTCGGCAGGAAAGTGGATAAATGTCACTGGGCAGTCCCAGGGAATAGATGAGTGATCCAGGCAACACTCTGCTAAGCGTTGGCAGCAGACCCTAAACTCTGGCTGCTGTCAGCATGTGGCCATTTACTGTGCAGGTAGGCGTGTGACGATCTCGTCCAGTCTCTGTTTTCATTTCTAGGGGATACCTACCCAGAGGTGGACCTGCTGGATCATGTGGTCATTCTGTTTTATAATTTGGGAGGAAACGACCATAATTGTTTTCACAGTTTCTGCTTCCTTTTCCATTCCCACCAGCAGAGCGAAAGGGCTCCAACCATGCCATAGCTGTGCTAGCACTTCTCTTCGGGACTTTTCTTCGCTTTCATTATCCAGCCACCTGAATGGGTGTAAGCGGGATCTCACTGTGCTTTGGATGTGTGCCCTCCTAACAACGGTGAGGCTGAGCATCCTTTCTGGTGTTGTCAGTCTGGGCATCTTCTTTGAAAAAACATCTATTCAAGTCCTTTGCTAACTTTTAAATGTTGTTGTTTTTTTTTTAATTATTTTATTGTTGTTCACTTACAGTTGTCTGCATTTACCCCCACCCCCAGGCAAACCCACTTCCCTCCCTTGCTTCCACCCTCCCCCTTGGTTTTGTCCATGTGTCCTTTATAGCAGTTCCTGAATACCCTTGTCCCCCTTCTCCCCTTCCCCCTCCCCTCTGCTTACTGCCAGATTGTTCTAAATTTCAATGTCTCTGGTTATAATTTGTTTCTCTGGTTGTATTTTGCTTGCTTACCTCACAAGCGTCTTGGCTGTGGCTGATCTGAGTTCCCCAGTAGCTGATCTGGCCTTGGTGCCTTCTCTCATGAGTCCT
>PVJI01001086.1:0-202628 GCA_004026765.1 Micronycteris hirsuta
AAGTTCATCACCACCCAGCCTTTATTGTATGAAATGTTGAAGGGAGTTATATGAGGTATGGAGGAATATCAACAGGGGAGTGGTAGGGGGAGAGGGTGGGAATGGGGCACAGAACAAGTAGCATAAATGGGAAGTAGACAACAGACAGGGGGAGGTTAGAATAGTATAGGAAGTACAGGAGCAGAAGGACTTATGTGTAGGACCTATAGACAAAACTAAAGGGAGGGGAAAGGGGGGTAAGGGGGAGGGGGGAAAGAAGGGGGAAGTGGGGCAACTGTAACACCATAATCAATAAAATATAGTTAAAAAAAATAAAGAAAAAAGTTATAAATTTAGAAATAAATTTTGATTTAAATGAAAGAGATCATCTAGTGGAAGGAATACCCCTTTTGAGGCAGGAGATAGTCAGGAAGGAAAAAACTCCAGAGGTGCCCTGGGGCTAAGATAAAGGACATCCATACAAGACAAAGACCCTCTAAGACCGGTTGTTCCTGCTTTCTGGAGAAGTGCTGAATCATGGTGACGCATGAATGCACCTGCATAGAAGATGCTACATGACCCCTGCTTCATTATAATAGCATTATAATAAATTAACATTGTGCGACCCCCTTCTCCAGTGGCCAATCAAGAGAAATCATGGGAGACCACATGTGCAGTAGCTTTGAAATGCAACTACTTGTACATATGCAATAAAAGCACGCCAGAACTAGCTAGGGATGGTTATCTTATCTGCCCTATAAGAATAGAATCCCACCCTGGCTGGTGTAGCTCAGTGGATTGAGCTCGGGCTGGGAACCAGAGGGTCCCAGTTCAGTTCCCCATCGGGGCACATGCCTGGGTTGCAGGCCAGGTCCCCAGTGAGGGCCATGTGAGAGGCAACCATACATTGCTGTTTCTCTCTCTCGGTCTCCCTCCCTCCCCCTCTCTCTAAAATAAATAAATAAAATCTTAAAAAAAAAAAAAAAAAAGAATAGAATCCCTCCAGCCCATGAGGTCAATCTCTGCTCAGAGTTGGCCTGCTCCCGTGTTCTGTGGAGTGTACTATTGCTTAATAAATCTGCTCTCTTTCTGCTATAAACTCTGTGTGTTCAGTTCAATTCTTTGTCCCGATCACCAAGAACCTGGTGACCTGTGCCCACCTGTGACACTTTGACTCACAGAAGAGGAGGGGGTCTCATTTTCTGAGTACTTACTATTTAACATAACCACCATGGTTATGATACATAATGAAGAAGAAATAATTATGACATAAAAATATGTTTTAGTGAATTAGATGCCTCATACAATTAGACATCCTCAAACATTCCTCTGTCATCTCCCTACCCTCCACTTAACAGTAGTTTTAGTCTGAGCCCATAGCAAGGATACCCCTACCGAGGTTCTGATTTTGTAAACATCCAACACTATGATGCTAATCACTGCAAAGTGAATTGAAAGACTTGCAAAATATTCAGGAATTCCTGAAGTCAATATACATAATGTTGAATAACTAAATCACTTAAAAACATTGGGAAAGAAGGATCTAGCAAAACTATAAAAAGAGGAAAAAAAAAACCCAGGTGGTGATAGCATAAGGAAGGACAGGAATAAAGAAGAAGAGATGAATAAGGTCCAGGTAGAAATGGTAAAAACAGAAGTGTCCTTTTTAACAATATATAACCTAAACCTTAAAGTTTAAAAGTCAAAGTTTATAACAATTAACATACTTAACATTCCTGAACAGTACACTTAGAAATGGCTAGGAAGGTAAATTTTATGTTACTTTTTAAACTAAAGTTAAAAAAAAAAAACAAAACTTGGGTCAACAAAAGGACAATTTGAGGCTTGAGCCAGGTATAGTGAGAGATGCACAGTCAATGGCAGGCCAGTGTGAGGAATATGAGTATCATTACGTCTTGAACCTTCACCAATGCCTTTGTTACTTCAGACTCATTGATACTCTAAGTTAGAGATAATAGAATAGTTTGAGAACTGTTTGGTGATTTACCCAAGGTTATACAATCTGAACCAGAACCTGATTCCTGAGTCTTCTAATATGATGGGTACATTAATATATTTCACAGAAGATATCGTTAGATTTGAAAATTTAAAACCTATAATTCTATTTTTATGTACTATTTCATATCTCACATCAGATAACAAACCTAAAAATCCTCTGACAAAACACCAAGAACTTCAGGTCCAAATGCTTTTAGGAAAATACTCAAAATGCAAAAAGGTATGTAAAATACTCAGAGGCCAAACATAATGAAGGAGTTGAAAACTAATTTATTAAGCTGGTGCTTAGGTCACTGATGTCCTGGAGGCATTTGCCTACCTCAGGTCTAAGTTTTAACAGTCTTGTGGGTACAGAAGACATGGTCTTCAGCTCTCAAAAGGTC
Organism: Micronycteris hirsuta; assembly: GCA_004026765.1. Taxonomy (NCBI): domain Eukaryota; kingdom Metazoa; phylum Chordata; class Mammalia; order Chiroptera; family Phyllostomidae; genus Micronycteris; species Micronycteris hirsuta. Next base: position 2,382 of record PVJI01001086.1, read on the forward strand.
CAAAATTGGAACTGAGACTCTCATTTGATATCAGAAACTTGAAAAGGTATAACTTCTTAATAAAAAGGGGGATAGTAAAGAAAATTTAATCCATCCAAAACAAGGCAGAAAAGGAGCAAAATCATGATTAATAGCACAAAATAGTGAAAATTTATATATTTACAGAAAAGCAATATATGTATTAAACATTAATTTCCTGGTGAAAGGAACTCTCAGATTGGATAAAAATTAAATACAACTCTATGTACTAGACATCCACCTAAAAAAACAAAGGCAAGGTTGAAAGTAAGGCAAACAGTTGTACTAGAAAAATAATAAAGAAAAAACATTGGAATAGCTCAGAATATTAATTAATATTAGACAAAACAAGACAATGTAAAAAACGTCAAGGTTAAAGAAATTAATCACATAAAATAAAAGGCATAGTTTACCAAGAAGGTTAAAAAGTTCTCAGCTCATCACCATTTATTAATAGTCTCAAATACATGAAAGTTGTCAGAATTTCAAGGGATAACATAAGTTCATGAACAAAGTTGGAATTTTTTTCTTTTTTTGTTTTCAGACATTTTATTTATTTATTTATTTTAAGTATATTTTATTGATTATGCTATTATAGTTCTCCCATTTTTTCTCTCCTTTATTCCTCTCCACCCTTTACCCTCCTCCTACCAGCATTCTCCCCACCTTAGTTCATGTCCATGGGTCATACATGTAAATTATTTGGCTTCTACATTTCCTATATACTATTCTTAACCTCCCCCTGTCTATTTTGTGTCTTACATTTATGCTTCTTATTCCCTGTACCTTTATCCCCATTCTCCTCCCTCCCTGTCCCAGCTGATATGTGATCTCCATTTCTGTGATTGTTCCTGTTCTAGTTGGTTGCTTAGTTTCTTTTTGTTTTAGATTCAGATGTTGATAGTTGTGAGTTTGTTGTCATTTTACTGTTTACAGTTTTGATCTTTCTCCTAGATAAGTCCCTTTAACATTTCATATAATAAGGGCTTGGTGATGATGAACTCCTTGAACTTGACCTTATCTGGGAAGCACTTTATCTGTCCTTCCATTCTAAATGATAGCTTTGCTGGATAGAGTAATCTTGGTTGTAGGTTCTTGTCTTTCACGACTTCAAATACTACTTTCTAGCTCCTTCTTGCCTGTAAGGTTTCTTTTGAGAAATCAGATGATAGTCTTATGGAAACTTTTGTGTAGGTAACTGTCTCCTTATTTCTTGTTGCTTTTAAGACTCTCTCCTTATCTTTAATCTTGGCTAATGTAATTATGATGTGCCTTGCTGTGTGCTTCCTTGGGTCCAACTTCTTTGAAACTCTCTGAGCTTCCTGGACTTTCTGGAAGTCTATTTACTTTGCTAGATTCAGGAAGTTCTCCTTCATTATGTTTTCAAATAAGTTTTCAATTCCTGCTCTTCCTCTTCTTCTTCTGACACCTCAAGATTCAGATGTTTGAACATTTAAAGTTGTCCCAGGGGTTCCTAAGCCTCTCCTCATGTTTTTGCATTCTTGTTTCTTCATTCTGTTCCAGCTGAATATGTATTTCTTCCTTCTGTTCCAAATCATTGATTTGAGTCCTGGTTTCCTTCCTGTCACTGTTGGTTCCTTGTATATTTTTCTTTATTTCACTTTTCATAGCCTTCACTTTTTCCTCTTTTACGACCATACTCAACCATTTCTGTGAGTATCCTGACTACCAGTGTTTTGAACTCTGTATCTGATAGATTGGCTATCTCTTCATTGCTTAGTTCTATTTTTTGAGATTTGATCTGTTCCTTCATCTGGGCCATATTTCTTTGTATCAGCATACCTTTTACGCAGTAAGGGACAGAGCCTTAGGTATTCACAAGGATGGGGCAACCCACATCGCTGCATTGTGGCACTGAATGTGAGGGAGGATTCTGAGAGGGAACAATGCCACTTGCTCAGCTCTCAGCTGACTTTCAGTCACTTCCACCACTACCCAGAAGGAAATTGGGCCTTTCTGATGCTGATTCCTTGGTGGGTGGTTTTGTGTATGTTCTAGGACCCTGTAGGTCTCTCCAATGAACTCTCCTGTGAGGTTGGGGGTTTCTCCTGCCACCACAACCTCCACAGGTTTTTACAGACAGAGGTTTTGAGGCTTTCTTTTCCCACACTGAAACCCTGGATTGTACTGTATGTCTTGTTCCCCAGTTGTTCCTCCTGGTTTATCTGCATGCAAGTGTGGGACCACCAGCTACTGCCTCATGTACCAGGTCCTCCAGCCACTGCCTTCCTGCACATCCTCTCTGCCCCAGCTACCCGTCTCCACCCCTTCTACCAATCTGGATAAATATTTCTTCTTTAACTCCTTGGTTGTTGGACTTCCATACAGTTTGATTGTCTAGCAGTTCTGTTTGGTTTTGTTTGTAAATTTGTTGTTGTCATCCTTCTTTTGGTTGTGTGAGGAAGGGAAGCATTTCTCCCTACACCTCCTTCTTAGCCAGATGTTGGAATTTTTAATATTCAGTACAGCAATTGTCAGATAAAAAAAATAGAATCAAACCACACAATTGACAGTCCTTTGTCTAGTGGACATATATAGAATATTCCATATTATTGGTAGAGCATAAATATCTTCACAGACAGGGACTATTTATACAAATTGACAATGAACTATGTCAAAAAGCAAGTGTCAACAGCTTTCCAGCAATCTGCTTCACACAGATCACACTCTCTGATCCCATGAAAGTTAGAAATCAATATTTTAATGTATTTCTAAAAGATGATATATTTAGATACTTAAAAACACTTCTAAATAATTTACAGGTCAGAAAAAGTCATAATGGAAATTAGAAAATAAATATATAACAGAGTACAAAAAATATTTTTAGACTTTCAGTTCAGACTCTAAAATTATAAACATCACATTTTAATGTAAGACAGTCTTACGTATAAGATTTTCAAAGGAAGCCATCAACCTAGATTTTATGACTACATTGAGGATATACGAGGATTGCATGAGAGGAATTAGAGGAGGAGGATGGGAGTTTAGAGGAACAGAAGAAAATGTTTTTGATGGAACTATTGCAGTGCTAAGTACCACATCTTAAGAAAAGCACAAGGGCCTTCAGAATAATCACTTGGAAAGTTTGGTATGCATCCCGTGAAATTTGTGTGACATGATGGACTATTTCACTCAAACCTTAGAAATCAATCTGAACTCTGTCCAAGATGGAGGTGTAAGTAGATATGCTTTGCTTCCTTGCACAACCAAAAGAAGGATAACAACCAATTTAGAAACAAAAAACAACCAGAACTGCCAGAAAATCAAACTGTATGGAAGTTCAACAACCAAGGAATTAAAGAAACATTTATCCAGACCTGGTAGTAGGCACAGAGACGGGAAGCTGGGGCAGCAAGAATGCATGGCAAAGACGCAGCTGGCAGACCAGGATATCCCACTTTTGTGTGCAGATAAGCGGGGAGGAACAAGTGGGGAGCAAGACAGGCCATGCAATCCAGTGTGGGAAACTAAAGCCTGTAAACCTCTGGCTGTAACTGGGGGCTGCAGCGGGGAGAGAAACTCCCAGTGTCACAGGAGAGTCCATTGGAGGGGTGCACAGGATCCTAGAACATACACAAGCCCATCCAACCAGGAATCAGCACCACAGAGGCCCAATTTGCTTGTGAGAAGCAAAAAAAGTGACTGAAAGAGGAGCAAGAGCCAAGCAAGTGGCTTAGTTCCCTCTCAGACCCCTTCTCCACATACAGCGCCAGAATGCAGCTAAGTTGGTGGCTCTGCCCTGGTGAATACCTAAGGTTCCACCCCTTACAACATAACAGGTACACCAAGGGAAAGAAGTATGGCCCAAATGAAAGATCAAAACTCCAGAAAAAGAACTAAGCGATGAAGAGATAGCCAATCTATCAGATACAGAGTTCAAAACACTGGTAGTCAGGATACTCACAGAAATGGTTGAGTATGGTCACAAAATAGAGGAAGAAGTGCAGGCTATGTAAAATGAAATAAAGCAAAATATACAGGGAACCAACAGGGAAGGGAAGGAAACTGGAACTCAAATTAATGATTTGGGACAGAAGGAAGAGATACACATTCAACTGGAACAGAATGAAGAAACAAGAATTCACAAAAATGAGGAGAGGCTTAGGAATCTCCGAGGTTTAAATGTTCTAACATAAGAATCTTGGGGTGCCAGAAGGAGAAGAGGAAGAGAAAGAAATTGAAAACTTATTTGAAAATATAATAAAGGAAAACTTCCCCAATCTGTCAAAGGAATTAGAAATGCAAGTTGAGGAAACTCAGAGAGTCTGAAAGAAGTTAGATCCCAGGAGGAACACAGCAAGATACATCATAATTGCATTACCCAAGATTGAAGATAAGGAGAGAATCTTAAAAGCAGCAACAAAAAAGGAGAGAGTTACCTACAAACAAGTTGCTATAAGACTATTAGCTGATTTCTCAAAAGAAAACTTGCAGGCAATAAGAAACTAAAAAAATAAAAATAAAAAACGTTCGAAGTCATGAAAAGCAAGGACCTACACCCAAGATTACTCTATCCAGCAAAACTATCATTTAGAATGGAAGGGTAGATAAGTGCTTCCCAGACAAGGTCATGTTCAAGGAGTTCATCATCACCAAGCCCTTATTCTATGAAATGTTAAAGGGATTTATCTAGAAAAAGAAGATCAGAAGTATGGACAGGAAAATGACAACAAACTCACAACCATCAACAACTGAACCTGAAAAAAACTAAGCAATCACAGAAATGGAGATCATATGGAGAGTTATCAGGGGAGAATAGGGAGGGTGTAGGGGGAGAATGGGGGGAAAAGGTACAGGGAATAAGAAGCATAAATAGTAGGTACAAAATAGACAGGAGGAGGTTAAGAATAGCATACAGGAAATGGAAAAGCCTAAGACCTTACATGTATGACCCATGGACATGAACAAAGGGGGGTGAATACTGGTTGGGGGAGAGTGTGTGGTGGAGGTGGATAAAAGAGAGAAAAAAACTGGACAATTGTAATAGCATAATCAATAAAAGATACCTAAAAAAAGAAATAAATCTGAAGACAAGTACTGTGGCTGGCTAACTGCTCTGAGGTTGAGTAAGAAAGGTTGATACATTTGAGTCCACCTTACTGTCAATGTTTATTGTGAAAGAAGGATGCCCATTTTCTCTGGAGCAGATGTGGAGCTTAGGTGAGACTTCAAGATGACCTCAATAGAGGACTTGGGCAACTGGATGCCTAAGGTAAAGTAGTGACTCTGAAGAACACAGGAAAACATCTTCTGAGAGAAAGCTGTCCAAGGAGGGCCTATCCAATCTCATGGCAGTATTAGTTAGATAAGACCTTTCCTGTATCTTACTTTATATCCTTTTCCAAAATCATTCCTGGAAAAATCAGAAGCATCCTAGAAAGTACAGGAGGAAAGCAGAGGCTTATATCATCTAAAAGAAGCAATCATCCCCTACTTTGTCCACTGCACACAACTCACCTGAAGTACGTATGAACTCTGTTTGGGCAAGAGCTTCAAGTCTGGATAAGTGTTGAAGTCTCAGTTTTAACATCAAAGTGAGCTTATTAACTGCCAAATTGAGATTTTGCTTGTTTTCCTAGTGCCTAGAAGTGACCACAGGATTTTTTTTGGTTGAAAGAGACCAGAAGATTCATGTGTTTTTTTCCAATTTCTTTTCAAGGATATAGAGAACAACTTGCCTTCAAAGTGGGTTTGAATGAGCAGTGTAGCAAATAAATAAACTTATATTCTGATTTCATATCATGAGTCCTGTCATTTCAACATGTATTAGGACTGAATAATAATAGAAATGCAGCAAATCAAAGTTTGTGGGAAATTGATATTTAGGGGGTAAGAAATGTTTATATTAAGAAAGAAGAAAAGTTGAAAATTACTTCCAACAGAAGTTGCAAAAGAACAACAATCTAGTCCTAAAGAAAATAGAAGAAAAATCATAAACAGAAATTAATGAAAGAGTAATAAAAATATGATATAGGTGAAAACCTAAGCTAAAAGTTAACTCTTTGAAAAGAATGATAAAGTAGGTAAATCACTGGTGAAATGCCTCAAGTAAAGAATAAAACATTAGGATTGAAAACTAGAGCACAACTAAAAACATTTCAGAGATTAGAAAATTATGGGAGTATACTATTAACAATTTCATGACAAGTTTTGTGTATATTTCCTATAAAATATATCAAAAACAGAAAGTAGCCCTGAACAAAAGTACAACTGTTAAAAACAAAACAAAACTTGAGTCGGTAGTTGAAAACAGCTCTCTAAGAAAAGACCAAATCCACCAAAAGACCAAATTTGACTATACAGGCAAATTCTTCCAAATATTCAACAGAATAGATAAACTCAGTATTGTAACTCTTCCAGAGAATAGGGGGGACAAAAGAATACTCCTAACTTATTTTATCAACTTGGTGAACTCTTGACAGCAAAGTCTAATAAGCCTAGACTGACCAGAAAAAATTACAAGGCTGTTAAAACTGTTATGGTTATAAATGCAAAAATTCTAAAGAAGCCGTGACCAGTGTAGCTCAGCTGCTTGGGCATTGTTCCGCAAAGTGAAAGGTCACTGGTTCAATTCCTGGTCAGGCCACGTGCCTGGGTTGTGGGTTCAGTCCCTGGTTGGGGCACATACAAGAAGCAACTGATTGATGTTTCTCTCTCCTATTGATGTTTCTCTCTCCCTCTTTCTCCGCCCTTTACTCTCTCTCTAAAAATAAGTAAATAAGTGAAAATCTTTAAAAACTATCTAAATGAAATACTAGTGAACTGAATCTAACTGAATAACATCAACAATAATGTATCATGTCAAAGTTGAGTTTGTCTCAGTAGTGTAAGTATAGTTTAAAATAGCATGACTTATTAACAGGCCCGGCTGGTGTAGCTCAGTAGATTGAGAGCGGGCTGGGAACCAGAGGGTCCCGGTTCGATTCCCAGTCGGGGCATATGCCTGGGTTGCGGGCCAGGTCCCCATGAGGGCCCTGTGAGAGGCAACCATACATTGTTCTTTCTCCCTCCCTTCTCTCTCTGAAAATAAATAAATAAAATCTTTTTTAAAAAATAAATAAATAAATAAATAAATAAATAAATAAATAAAATAAAATAGCATGACTTATTAACAGATTAAAAGAAAAATGTCTAAGCTTATCTCGATAGAAAAATCATTTTATAAAATTCTACCAAATATTAGCAAGCTAATAATAAAAGGAAACTTCCTTAACTTAATGAAGGTGTCTTTTCCAAACCTGCAGAAAACACTATACTTAGTGGTAAAGTGGTACAAACACCTCTTAAAACTGTGAACACACTGGTGTCTGTTATTACCATATCTGTTCCACATTGGTCCTAGTAATTTCAAAAATAAAGGAAAGCTAGATATAAATCATAGATATTACAAAGGAAGAATCATAACTTTGATTGTTCAGGGGTAGATTCTTAATTGATGGTGGAGTAAGAAGCACCACAAGTCTCTCTCCTTACTTATACAGCAACTGCACGGACAGAATTGGTTTGATATAACAATTTTTCTTTAATCCTTACCCAAGGATATGCTTTTCATTGATTTTAGATAGAGAGGAAGGGAATGAGGGAGGGAGAGAGAAAGAAATACTGATGTGAGAGAGAAACGTCAATCAATTGCCTCCTATATGTGCCTTGACTTGGGATTGAACCCACAACCTGGGTATATGTCTTGACTGAGGATTGAACTCACCACCTTTTTGGTGTATGGGTCAATGCTTCAACCAACTGAGCCACCTGGCCAGGACTAACTTTTTTAACTTCAGAGTCTGTTGAAGGCTTGCGATTTCCAGAAGAAGACTTGCGCTGTAAATTGTAGTTAGTTTTGGTCAATTTTAGATCTTAGCATAATACCACTAATTGATACCCCACTCAGAGCTGGTAGGGTATGCCTGTGTTCTTTTAGCAGCTGGTACAGAGTCTGTGGGAGATAAGATGGGCTAAATGGATTCTATATTCTAGATAATGGGGATCTGTGCTCTAATTACTAATTGCTGCTTCTGATCACAGAGGTGCGGAGAAAAAGTAAGAAGCCATTGCTGTTGTATATACCCCATTGTTGCAAGTATCCCCGCCTCTGGCCAGTATAGTTCAGTTGGTTAGAGCATTGTCCCGTAACTGAAAAGTTGTGGGTTCAATTATCAGTCAGGGCACATACCTAGATTGCAGGTTCAATCCCTGGTATGGGCACAGGCGCATGCAACCCTCAGTCTGGACACATGCAATATCCAGTCTGGGCACCGATCCCCAGTCTGGGTGTGTGCAGAAAGCAGTCAATTGATGCTTCTTTCTCACATTGATGTTTCTCTCTCTCCCTTCCTTTCTCTCTAAGAGCAATGGAAAAAATGTCCCTGGGCGAGAATAAAAAAATGAAAAGAAAAGACAGAAGCTACTAAGTTTATACCTCAGATTGATTCTTGGCACAGAGACAACTTACAACAATCATAATAACAAACAAACAAGCAAACACAGAACAGCTAACCCTGGGGAAGGGTGAGAATCTGATTCCCAGACTTACTATATTAGATTTGAATGTCCACTATTGAACAAAACACATCAAAAGACATACAAAGAAACAGGAAACTATGGCCCATTCAAAGAAAGATAAATCAACAAAAACTCCCTGAAAAACACCTAATGGCAGATACACTAGACAAAGGCTTTAAAATGACTCTCATAAAGATGCTTGGAGAGCTATAGGAAGATGTAGAGAAAGTCAACAAAATGATGTGTGAACAAAATGTAAGTAACAGATAGAAAACATAAAAAACAATCTGGAACTGAACAGTACAACAACTGAAATGAAAAATTCAGTAGACATATTCAAAGGTAGAATTGAGCAGGAAGAAGAATCAATGCTCTTGAAGATAAGACAATGGAAGTTATTGAGGCCGAGGAAAGAAAGAAAAAAGATTAAAGAAAAGTAAGCAGAGCCTAAGGGACCTGTGGGATACCATCAAGCAGACCCATATACACACTGTGGGAGTCCAAAAAGAGAAGGGAGAGAAAGGGGCAGAGAGAATATTTGAAGAAACAATGGCTGAAATTTCCCAAATGATGCAACACATAAATATGAACATCCAAGAACTTCAACAAACTCCCAGTAAGATGAACCAAAGAGACTCACACCAAGATACATTATAATCAAAATGACAAAAGCCAAAGATAGAAAGAATCTTGAAAACAACAAAAGAGAAGCAAATCACATACAGGGGATCTCAATAATGATCAGATTTCTCGTTAGAAACTTTGGAGGCCAGAAGACAGTGGACTGATATATTCGGACTGCTAAGAGAAAAAATCGTCAACCAGTGATCCTATATCTACCAAAACTGTCTTTCAAAAGTGAGGGAGGAAATAAGGCAGTTCTGGATAAACAAAAGCTGAAGGAATTTTTGACCACTAGACCTGCTTGCAAAAAATGCTCAAGAGAGTCCTGCAATGTGAAATGAAAGCACACTAGACAGTACCCTGAAGCTCTGCAGAGAAAGAAAGATTTCAATAAAGGTAAATACGTAGGAAATTACAAACGCTGGTATTATTGTAACTGTACATTTTGTTTTTTATATGACAAGAAAATTTTAAAGAAAAAATAATTATTAGTGCATAAACTAGAATTACTATAACTTTGGTTCTAAGTCCAAATCTTGTTTTCTACCTGATTTAGGACACTAATGCACTTAAAAGAATTATTAGTTTATGTTTGTGAGCACACAATATATAAACGTGTAATTTTGTGACATCAAAAACTAAAATGTTCAGGAGAAAGCTGTGAAGCAGAATTTTCATATGTTACTGAAATTTATCTGGTATACATTAAAATTGAAGTCTTACAACCTTAGGATGTTAAATATAATCCTTACAGTAGCCACAAAATAACTATAGAATATTTACAAAAGGATATGAAAAAAGTATTTAAATATTTCATTATAAAAACATCAATTAAGCACAAAAGAATATAGTAATGCAGGAAATGAGAGCATGTATAAAAGAGCACAATGGCAGTTGTAAGTCCCTCTTTTGTCAATAATTACTTTAAATGTAAATGTATTAAACTGTTCAAACAAAAGACAGAGACTGGCAAAATGGAGAAAAACACATGAATAAAATATATGTTGTATACAAGAGACAGTCATTTAGACCCAAGACACAAATAGGTTAAAAGCGAAAGAAGTGACAAAGATATTCCATGCAAATACTAAGCAAAAAAGAGCAAAGTGTGACTATGTGAATATCAGACAAAATAGACTTTAAATCAAATAAGTTACAAGAGACAAAGAAAGACATTGTCTGCTAATAAACGTTCCAATACAGCAAGAAGAATATAAACATTTATGCAACTAATGACAAACCATCAAAATACAGAAAGCAAAATCTGACAGAATTGAAAGGGGAAATAGACAGCTCTGTAATAATAGTTGGAAACTTTTATACTCCATTCACAATAATGGGTAGAAAAAACAGACAGAAATTAAGGAAATAGAGGACTTAATATACTAACTAGATCTAACAAACATAAAGAACACTATCCAACAACAAAAGCATACACATTTTTCTCAAGTGCACATGGGATATTTTCCAGGATAGACTGACCATACAGTAGGTCACAAATTAAGTCCCAATAGATTTTAAAAGATAGTTATCATACAAAGTATGATAAAAATTATCTTTTGTGACCACAATGGGATGAAGTTAGAAATCAATAATAAGAGTAAAATTGAAAAATGCACAAAATTGTGGAAATTAAACATTATACTTTTAAGCAATCAATTGACCAAAAGAGAAATAACAAAGAAAAATTAGAAAATACTGAGAGACTAAAATAAATGAAGACACAATGTACCAAAATTTGTGAGAGGCAGTGAAAATAGTGCTAAGGGGGACATTTATAGCTATAAATATTTGCATTAAAAAAAAAGAAAAATCTCAAATTAACAAGTTTAATTTTATAACTTAAGGAACTAGAAAAGAAGAACAAATTAAACCCAAAGCTAGCAGAAGAAAGGAAATAATAAAAATTAGAGCAGAGATAAACAAAATACAAAATAAGAAATAGAGAAAAGCAATGGAAAAAGTGGGTTCTTCAAAAAGACCAACAAAATTGACAAACCATTAGCTAGATGGAGTAAGAAAAAAGAAGACTGAAATTACTAAAATAAACAATGGGGGACATTATGAGATATAAAAATGGATTATGAGTGTATATGAATAATTATATGATAAAATATGGATAACCTCTATGAAATGGACAAATTCCTAGAAACTTACTAAGATCAACTCATGAAGGAATAGAAAATCTGAATATTCCTACAACCAGTAAGGAGACCAAATCAGTAATCAAAAATCTCCCAGCAGAAGTCCAGGACTTGATGGCTTCAATAGTGAATTCTACCAAACATTTAAAGAACTAATACCAATCCTTCTAGGACTCTTCCAAAATATTGAAGAAGAGGAGATCATAACCTTAATACCGAAGCCAGAAAAAGACACTACGGGAAAAGAAAACTAGAGGCAAAGACCCTTTGAACATTGACGCAAAAATCCTCAACCAAATGCTAGCAAACAGAACTCAGCAGCATATTAAAAGGAGTGCATACCATGGCTAAGTGGGATTTATTTCTGAAATGCAAGCATGCTTCAATAAAGAAAACTTGATCAAAATAATATGCCACATGAACAAAATGAAGGAAATAAATGACGTGTTTATCTCAATTGATGCAGAAAAAACGTTTGACAAAATTCAACACTCATGATAAAAACACAACAGACGGAGGATAGAAGGAAACACAACAGACGGAGGATCAACAAAATGAAACTCCTCTGTGGAAACCCATAGCTAACATTATACTCCATGGTGAAAGAATGAATGCTTTTCCTCTATGATCAGAAACAAGGCAAATATGACTGCTTTCACCACTTATAGTCAGAATTGTTCTAGAAGTACTGGAAGTTCTAGCAATTAGTCAAGCAACAGAAATCAAAGGCATCCAAATTGGAAAGGAAGAAGTAAAATCTCTGTTTGCAGATGATATGATCTTATGTGTAGGAAGCCCTAAAAACTTCACAAAAAGGTGTTAGAACTAATAAATGAAATCAGCAAAGTAGCAGCATCTAAAGTCAACACAAAAAAATCATTGCATTTCAGCCCTGGCTGGTGTAGCTCAGTGGACTGAGCGCGGGCTGGGAACCAAAGGGTCCCTGTTCGATTCCCAGTCAGGGCACATGCCCGGGTTGTGGGCCAGATTCCCAGTGAGGGCCATGTGAGAGGCAACCGTACATTGCTGTTTCTCTCCCTCTCTTTCTCCCTCCCTTACCCTCTCTCTAAAAATAAATAAATAAAATCTTTAAAACAAATCATTGCATTTCTATACACAATGAACAATCTAAAAAGGAAATTATAAAACATTTCTATTTACAATATCATCAAAATAATACAATACTTAGTAATTATCCAAGGAAATGAAGTTTTGTACAACGAAAATTACAAAACATTTCCAAGAGAAATTAAAGACATAAACAAATGGAAACACAGCTCATGTTCATGGACTGGAAAATGTAATATTGTTATGACGGCCATTACTACCAAAAACAATGTACAGAGTCAGTTCAATTCTTACCAAATCCCAATAACATTTTTTTTGCAGGAATTGTAAAAGTTACCCCCAAATTCATATGGAATCTCAAAGTACCCAGGATAGCCAAAATCAATCGTGAAAAAGAACAAAGCTGGAGGACTCACACTTCCGGATTTCAACACTTACTACAAAGCCACAGTAATCAAAACAGTGTGTTACTGGCAAAAAGACAGACACATAGATCAATGGAATAGAATAGGGGGGCCAGAAATAAAGCCTCACGTATATGGTCAAATGATTTTTAACAAGGGTGTCACAACCATTCAATGGGGAAAGGACAGTCTCTTCAACAAATAGTGCTAAGAAAACTGGATATCCACATGTGAAAGAATGAAGTTGGGTCCTTACCTAACATCATATGTAAAAATTCACTCAAAATGGATCAAGGAATTAATTTAAGACCTATTACAATACAACTCTTAGAAGAAAACAGAACAAAAGCTTAAGAACATTGGATTTGACAATAAATTCTTAGATATTACACCAAAGGCATAAGAAACAACAGAAAAAATAGACGAATTGGACTTTAGGAAAAATTTTAAATTTTGTGCTCAAAAAATACTATTCACAGAGTAAAAGGGCAACCAACAGAATGAGAGAAGAGACATGCAAATTATATATCTGATAAGGGATTTATATTCAGAATATATAGAGACCTTGTAAAATATAACAACAACATAAGAAAACAACCAGATTTTAAAAATGAGCAAAGGAATGGAATAGACATTTCTCCAAAAATATATGCAAAATATTTGTGGAGGGAATAAGGGAATAATAACTTCACTGGAAATTTACATAAAAGGAAATATACACTATGTTCATGGTATGAAAATTTAACATAAAGATGCATATTTTCCCTCAAATTAAGCTATAGATTCACCGTGGTTCCCTATCCAATTACTGGCAGAGATTTTCCCCCCAGCCCTTGACAAGTGATTTGTAAAGGGAAACTGTAAGTGCTGAGAACAGTCAAGATAATCGTGGTAAGAGACCAAAAGGAAAAGAGCAGCTATTCGATAAATAACTGCAAAACTGGAATGATTGATTTTTCACAGGGGAGAGAAATGGAGTTGAATTTCTATTTAACACAACACGCAAAATTAAATTCAAGTAAATTAAAACCAAATGTAAAATGAAAAACTATAAAAATTTTAGAAAGATTTAAATTTAGAGAGAACAAAACCAACTCAGCAGGTTCTTTTCTCATATTCAAAGTTTCTGGTCAGCCCAATACAGCTATCAAATACCAAATGTGTGCTGAAGTAGCAGAATGATGAAGGAAGTGGTATAACTATGCCATTTGTAGGAATGCATATAAGGCAGTTGCCTTCTAGATATGTCTTTATTCTGAGTTTTTAAATAACTAAAGTGTATTTATTGTTTGCATGCCAGAATTTGCATGTTCATGATGCATATATGGTTATATTTGAAGTATTTCCTTTAGCATAGTTTTAATGTCAAATTTTAATTTAATGGCAACCAACTTCATGAAAAAGTTATGAACATGAAACATTTATAAAAGGTGTATATCATATATGATTAATTTATTATGAAAACTATCAGCATCAAACACAAGCAGTATCCATATAAGAACATACTACTTAACTTTAAGTGAGCATTATAGAAATGACCCAGGTTGTTTAAAAGTTATATGTAAATCAGTAGGTTACTATTGTTTTAAATAAATACACCAAATACATGCTTAATTACAATGATATTTTAGAATGCACAAACTATCTTTTGAAAACAACATATATTGAAAATTGAATACAATTTCAGGTAAAATATTGAAAAATAATATTTGGAGTAAATCCATATATCCCTTCCCTCATATTCATTCAAAAGTGTGGTAGCATAGAAAATTACCTGATATAAGTACCACAGAAAGACTTTTTGCCCAACTAGATTAATGTTAACGAAGATGCATTTTTCCAAGGAGTTAAGTCCAAAAATGTATTTCATATTAAGAGAATCTTTTCCCCTAAAAGATCCAATTAAAGTAATGATGACAATTACACTTGCATAACATGTAGATAATGCCATATATATATAAAATTTTATATATATGTAAAATTTGCCTTCATTAAACAAGATAGAAACATTAATCTCTAGATCACATTGAAAATTACAGAGAGAAAATATTTTCAGTCCTTACTGTGGGTCTCCTAATGGTCTTCAGATTACGTGATCTATAGGGTCTATTTCAAGTGTGAAATTCTATTTGATTTCTGCTAAAGATACATTTTCTCTAAGTTATTTTAGAACACATCACCTCACCTGTCATGACTACCTGAATTTTCACTGCTTAGATTCTTCAAACAAGTCAACTCTTTCAAAAAAGAAGCTAATACACACATACAATGTTCAAGTTCAAATTTTAAAATGTCTATGTACTTCGTAAAGATTGTTACCAGTTTTACTTTTCAAATATGTTCTTTTTTTGATTTTTAAATTTTTATTTATTTTAATTTAATCTTCATTGTATTTTTCCATGCCATTTGGTTCCCTTATACCCTCCTCCCCACAGCAATCATCACACTGTTGTCCATGTCCACGAGTCCTTTTTCCGTTTTGCTCAATCCTTCCACCCCCTCACATCTTCCCACCCCACCCCCTGCCACTAGCTGTCATCTGCTCTCCATCTATGAGTCTCTCTGTTTTGCTTGTTAGTTCAGTTTGTTCATTAGATTCCTCATATGAGTTAAGTCAATGGTGTTTGTCTTTTTCTGACTGGCTTATTTCTTAGCATAATGTTCTCCAGGTCCATCCATATTGTTGCAAATGGTAAAATGGAATACTACTAGGCCATAAAAAGGAAGAAACTTTTACCCTTTGCATTAAATATGTTCTAAAAGGGAGCAATACCTTAGGAGCCATGAAACAATGTAGCTATTATAGGATGTGCAGGCTTGAATAGAAGTTTGTTCTGAAAGCAAATATAATATTATGCTTCTTTCATAATAATAATTTTAGCACACTGCTCTATATTCATCAATATATTTGAATGAGATGACACGAGCTGAGAACTGATAGTGTTTGGTTAATAAATTAATGTGAGGAACTAATTAAGGGAAATGTGAAAAGCATGTAAAAGTTAAATGAGTTTATTTTTAAATGGGATACTATTATTTTTAATATAAAGCAACTCTTTCAGGGGAATGGCTGTCTCTAATTTATGCATAGATTATTTGGCAGACTGGTTGAAATGTCCCACACCACTTTTGCACAGTAAAAATGCAAAACCCAACAAATTCATATTTTCAAGACTGTTAACACCTTCTCAAATTTCGATAATTCATTCAGTTTCTGTGGAAAAATATGGGCTTTATTTTTCTTACTGTTAGTTATTTATATAGTTCAGTTTTATAAACAGATTCACAATATCCAAAGCCTACAAGAATTCCAGCAGCCAGAGCATTTTCTTAATGTGTATTTGCATTTATTGATGCTGTCACAGTGATACCTCTAATAGCTATGAATTGTCCGGAGGCTTCCTATATTCACAACCATGGGAGGATCAATCTCTTCTTTTTCTATCAACTTTTTTACTACTTATGTTCAAGAAATGTTCACCAACCTTCTGTGCCCCTCTCTCAAGTCCTGTGTCACCAGTTTAACCTGGAGCAATAAACCTGGCTTCATTCTTCAGGAAAAAAAAATCAAAAGCAAAAACTCTTGGCTACAATAATAGTAGGAGACTTTAATATCCCACTTCCACTAATGGATAAAGAAATTACAGATAAGTTCAGTAAAAAAAGTGTGGACTTAGAATAGACTATATGTTAGGCCACAAAACAAGATTTAATACATTTTTAAAGATTTAAATCATACAAAGTATCTTTTTAATTATAACAGAATGAAATGAAATCAATATCAGATAGGACACTAAAAAATTCACAAATCTATAGACATTAATCAGCATACTCTTAACCAATAAATCCAAGAAGTTACAAGGGGAATTTAAAATATCTTGGGAAAAATTAAAAACACAACATACTTACATTTGTGGGATACACACAGGTATGCTAAGTGGGAAGTTTATTAAAAAGAAAACAGGTCTCAAATCAACAATGTAACTTAAGGAATTAGTCGAAGAAGAACAAACTAAGTCTAAAGATGGCAAAAGGAAGGAAATAAAGATTAAAACAGACATAAACAGAGATAGAAAAACAATAGAGAAAATAAAAAAGATCAACCAAATTGACAAATCTTTAGCTATATTGACCAAGGAAAAAAGAGAGAAGACAGAAATAACTAAAATCAGAAATGATGAGGAGACCTTACTCCTGATGTTACAAAAATAAAAGAATTATAAGAGAGTGCTATAAACAATTGTACAGGAACAACCTGGATAAATCAGATGAAATAGATGAATTCCTGGAAATATACAACCTACCAAGACTAAATCACTAAGAAATAAAAAATGTGAACAAACCTAAAACTAGTAAGGGGATTGAATCAATAGTAAAAAATGTCAACAAACAAAATCCCAAATCCAAATGACTTTGCTGAGAAATTCTACCAAATATTTAAAGAAAAAATTAATGCCAGTCTTTCTAAAACTCTTCAAAAAAATTGAAGAAGCAGGAACATTTTTTATTCAATGAGGCCAGCATTACCCCGATACCAAAGCCAAAGAAAACTAACAACCAATATTCCTGATGAATATTAATGCAGACATCCTCAGCAAAGTACTAGCAAACGAAATTCAACAACATTTTAAAAGGGTTTACAGCAGGACCAAGTAGGATTTATTCCTGGAATGCAAGGATGGTACAATATACAAAAATCAGTCAATATAATAATACACCATATGAATAGAATGAAGTAAAAAAAAGATTACCTCAATTGATGCAAAAAAAACCCCATTTGATAGAATTTAATACCCTTTCATGATAAAAACACTCAAGATAGAAATAGAAGGAAATTACCTCAACATTATAAAGCACATTATTGGAAAAACCACAACTAACATTATACTCAATGGTGAAAAACTGAATGCTTTTCCTCTAAGCTAAGGAACAAGGCAAGGATGCCTGCTTTCACCACTTATAGTCAACACAGTACTGGAAGTCCTAGCCAGAGCAATTGAGCAAGAAAAAGAAATAAAAGGCATCTAAACTGGAAAGGAAGAAGTACAATTATCTGTTTGCAGGTGTATGTAGAAATCTTAGATGTAGAAATCTCATATGTAGAAATCTCTAAAGACTCCACAAAAATGGTTTTAGAACTAATAAATGGAATCAGCAAGTAGCAGGATGCAAAGTCAATATACCAAAATCATTGCATTTCCGAACACTAGCAATGAACAATCTGCAAACAACCCAATTCAAAAATGGGCAAAAGATTTTAATAGACATTCCTCCAGATACAATATGCAAATAGTCAATAAACACATGAAAAGATGCTCAATCTTAAAAAAGATCACTAATCATTAAGGAAATGTAAGTCAAAACTGCAATGAAATACCTTACTTAACACTCACTGAGACGGCTATTTTTTCTCTAAATTGAAAACATAAAGTGTTAGTGAGGATGTTGAGAAACTGGAACTGTATGTACTGCTTGTGAGAATGTAGATGTAAGATGGTGCAGCCACTATGTAGAATGGTATGCCAGTCCTCAAAAACGTAAACATAGAATTATCATATGATTCTAGATTGTAGAATTACCATCAATTTAGCAATTCTCCTCTGTGTATATACTTAAAAGAATTGAAAGCAGGGGTTCAAACAGATGTTTTTGTATATTCATGTTCATAGCAACACTATTCACAACAACAAAAAGGTCAAAGTCACCCAGTGGATAAACAGTACACAGTATATACATATGATACAATAGAATAAATATGTACAATAAAATATTTTTCAGCCTCAAAAAAAGGAAGAAAATTCTGACACATGTAGTAACATGGATGAACTTTGAAGGCATTATGCTAAGAGAAATAAGCCAGGTATAAGAGGACAAATGCTATAAGATTTTATCTCTGTGAGGTACCACGCATAAACAAATCTATAGAGACAGAGAGTAGAGTGGTGCTTTTCTGGGTCTGGAGTGAGGAGGGGATGGAGACTTGCTGATTCATGGGTATGGAGTCTCCGTTTGGGGTGATGAAAAAAGTTCCTGAGGTGCAGAGTGGTGATGGCCGCACAACAGTGTGGCTGTTCTTAACACGACTAAACTATAAACTCGAAAACAGTTATGCCTGCCAATTTTATTTTACACTGTAGGTATTTTACCACAATTTGAAAATAAAGAATGGTTAAAATGGTAAATTTTGTCATGTGTATTTTATCACAATTTTTAAAAAATACAAACACTTGAAAGAACTCCAATGAGAAGAGAGATAAACTCAGTATGAAGTTATAGAGATATGGGAAGTAGGGTGAACAAATAACTTTTTAAAATTTGTATTTGTATAAAAATCTAAGGACAAAAAAAATAAAGAACAAAAGGTGAAAAATGAATTTAAAAAATGGAGAAAAACACATTTACAACAATCCAAAGCTGAAATGTTAGGTGATGTGAACCAAAACATTTCAGGGAAGAATTGAGAAGTGGTGAGAGAATACTAAATAGAAAAATAAGAAAAATGTAGCAATAGATCTCAATAAGTTAGAGGTAACCCCTTAGAAAAATAAGATTAGAATGTAACTCTCAAACCAGCAGAATAAATTTTTATCTGGAAGAAGGCAGGAAAGAA
Source organism: Micronycteris hirsuta (assembly GCA_004026765.1). Taxonomy (NCBI): domain Eukaryota; kingdom Metazoa; phylum Chordata; class Mammalia; order Chiroptera; family Phyllostomidae; genus Micronycteris; species Micronycteris hirsuta. Next base: position 21,770 of record PVJI01001086.1, read on the forward strand.
TAGGAAGAGGCAAAAGAAGTAGAATAATAAAGGGAAATATGAAATGCTGAAATGACAAAGCAGTAATTATAGTACATGTAAATGGTGCTCATATTGAATTACAAAACAAAACACTAAATGCAAAGATAAGAGACTTTTAAAACAAAATGATAAAGGTAGAAGCTAAAAGTGTTGAAAAATACACAAAGGAAATACAAACAGCAACAATAAAAAGGGCTAGAATACCAACCAATCTTAATATACATTGAAAGGACAAAGAAATATATAACAAGCCAAGAAGATAAATCAGGAAGTTCAGCAAAGATGCTAGGTACAAGATCAATTTTTTTAAGTCAGTAACATATCTCTGTACTAGTGATGACCATCTAGAAACATAATAGGAAGTAAGCTACTATACAGAACAGTAAGAAAAGTATGAAGTACCTAGTGATAAACTTTAAAAATAATAGCATATGATCTCACCTATAAGTGGAACCTAATCAACAAAACAAACAAGCAAGCAAAATACAACCAGAAACATTGAAATAAAGAACAAACCCATAGTAACCAGAGAGGAGAGGGGAAAGGGATAACAGGGAATAACAGGGGAAGGGCCACCAAGAAACATGTATAAAGGACACATGGACAAAGCAAAAGGGGGTAAGTTCAAGGGTGGGAGGCGGGGAAGGGTGGGGCAGGGGGTGTGGTGGGGTGAAAATGGAGACAACTGTACTTCAACAACAATAAAATAAATAAAATAAAAAATAAAAATAATATGCAAAACCTCTCTGGAGAATTTTTTAAAATCTAATTACAAGACATAAAGTTCTAAATAAATGGACAAATAGTTCACCCTCATGGATAACATTCTAAAAATATCAATTTTCCCACCAAATCATGCATAAACCCTACAGTATGCCAATCAAAATTGTAGCTAGGTGTTTTTGAGTACTTCAAATAATTATTAAAAATGTTTATAGAAAAATAAAGACCCACAAGTAGCTAAATCAACTTTGAAAAAGAAGACTAAACAGGGGGGATATTGCCCTACCAAAATTTAAGATATATGAGGTCTGTCCAGAAGGTATCCAGCCATGTAATATGAAAAATAGAGACATTTATTGAAGATACAAGAAACATTGTACCTAGGGCAATGACACCTCAGTCCCCTTCAAAGTAGGCATGTTGGGACTTCACACAGTTCTCCTTATTGCCATCAGCTGCCCCATTTCCTAAATCTTGTTGATGGTCTGAAATCTCTTCCCTTTCAAGGGTGATTTTAATTTTGGGAAAAGCCACAAGTCACAGGATGCCAAATGTGGGCTGTAAGGGCACTGAGTCACCTGGGCGATTTGATGTTTTGCCAAAAAGCTCTACACGAGACTTGATACATGAGCAGGCGCATTGTCATGATGAAGCTGCTGATCATCATTTGCCCATAGCTGTGGCCTTCTGAATCATGCAAATAGTTTCCGCAGAGGAATGTTCAAGCTTAACACAAAATCTGATGCAGATTTGTCACTCTACTAGTTCAGTATTTTGAATGAGACAGCCACACACAGTAGACATGCTTACTCAATGGCATCTACCACCATTGAATGAGCATGTTTATTTTACTGTGAGTCATCATTGTTCATGTATGTGCATTCCAATCCACTCTCCTTGGCTGTCAGGTTACATCAATGTCATGCAATCTGTTCTTGTTAACAATGGTTGAACTTTTTCCAGCCAGACCTCATACAACAAAGCTATAGTAATCAAAACAGTATGGTACTGATGCAAAAAGAGAAAAGTGAACAAATGGGACAGAATGGAGCCCTCACATGGAAGCCCAAGAAAAGTACAAGCTATTTACTATGTGGTAATGGGAAAATTAGTTCACCATGTCTAGAAAAACAAAACAGATCCATATCTTCTGCCATATACACATACACACTCTGTCTATTGAATAGATAGATATCTCAGATGGACTAAAGACCTAAATATGAATGGTAAAACAAGAAAGCTTAAGAAGAAATATAGGATAAATTTATAATCCTGGGGTTGTAGTGAAATATTTTGTAAACAAAATATAAAAAGCACGAATGAGTAGGTAAAAAATTGATGATTTAACTCATCAAAATTGTTCAATAAGGACTACCATAGCCAAATTAAAACCTATGTGGTAATATTTAGATTATATAAGGAAACTTCTGTAAATCAATCAATAACAAAAAGTCAGGAAACCTCACTGGAAAATGCACAAAAACCATGTACAGGCAAATTACATAAGTGGAAACCTAAATGGCTAAAGAATAGATTAAGAATGTTCAAATTCATTAAAACTCAGTTGAGAATAATTTAAACAAATTCATGAATTACAACTAGTCATCCATTAGATTAACAAGCTTTAGAAGATAAGGCCAAGTATTGGCAAAGATGTAAGAAAACAGGAACCCATGTGCACTGCTGGTAAGAGTAAACTTGTATAGCTAATAAATTTCAGTGCCTAGTCATACTGAAAATACATCTACTTTCCAAACCAGCCAGCCCTGGATTTCTATAACCTACAAAAATGTTCACACAATCATTGAAGCACCGTTTGCGGATAGGCATTAAATGAAATCTTCATATTCATCCCTGGAGGAACAGATGAATAAAGGCTACATACTACGGAATACCCTTTGGCAGCTTGAAGTCATAACAAACCACAGAGCAACATGAATAGATCCTAAAAATCCAGTGATTTGTAAAAAAGGAAGAAGTATTGTAGAACTAAGTCTACTAAAATATAGTAGAACTCCATATTTTACAGGATAGCATATACCTTTCAGTTATACATCAAACTAATTTAAGCAGATGCCTATGGAGAGTGCAGGGAATGGGAAAGGAAATGGGAATGGGCAATAAGGTTAAAAGGAACAAATATTTAACTTAGGTGTTTTGCTTTAACTATAATGATGGGCTAATATAAACCAAGGAACATGATTAGTTCAAGTCTGTGGTCAATAAAAAATACTAGTAAAATATCATCTCTGTGCCTAATGAATGTGCAGTATAATATAGGTAGATGACAAGACATACTTAACTATGGAGTTAAAAAAATACTAAGTGAAGTAGGTGAGATACAGGTATAACTGGAGATAAGTATAATCAAGAAAAAAGCATTCTGGAAAAGATGGCATTTTTAGCTGTCATTGAAAAATAGTTATATTTAGATATGTAAGTAAAATAAAATGTTCAATAGAAAGTAAACTGAGAAAAGTCAGATAATGGAAAAGGTCCATGTCAAGTGTGGAACACAGTGATTAAGTTTTGCTGGAGTATTTGGTGCACGAATGGGATTAGTAAAAGAGAGTTCTCAGAGGACATCGAAGGCGAGGCTGAGGAGTCCACTCTCCCAAGGGCAATAGGAAACCACTGAAGGCTTATAGCAAGAGAGTGACATTCCAAAGACAGCGGGGTCATTGCTGATGTTCCCAGAGCTCCTGTCAATCTAAGCTGTCACATTTATTTGAGTAGTGGCAATGATTTTAGGGATACAACTAGGGTTCTCAGATTTCCTCATACACCCATTTGATGGACTAATAATTGCAGCTACCACCAAGAAACAGTGAAACTAAGTCTGAGAAAACCCCTGATGTCTAAAATAAAGCTCTATCTGTTCTTGTTTTTTTGTTGCTCTTACAGCTTCCTTAAGTTTCTGTTCCTATTTCCACTCTAAGTCATGACAGTCTTTATTTATGGCTTTATATTTGCAAGTCCAGCACCCTTTTTTGTGCTGTAAAAATCCAGCCTTGGGCTAGGCTGACATCAGACAAACCAGGAGACTAGCAGTAGCTGCATCAGGTCAGTGCAGTGAGGTAGATAATTAAAGAGCTGAACCAGAACTCTAGGTGCCAGGCTGGGGGAGAAGGCTGGTCTGGCCACCTTGGGATGGCATAGTAATGATAGCAAGTGAAGGCAGATGCTCAAGACCATAGGGAACTAATTTGAAGTAGCCAGGTTATCCTGATATAAGAACCTAGTCTCAGTTTCTTTATACTTGGTTCTAAAATTTAGCAAGTAGTAGTGTAGAAAAAATTCAGTTCAGTTATCTCTTCTTCTCTTGTCACTCAGTGTGAATGTGAATGCTACTAGATTATTCTTTCTTGTTTTCCCCAGTTTCTGCATGCAAAGACTCCCTTGCAAAGATTAGCCCTTAAGTCTCTGATCCCAGTTATCTAATTTCCTGGAACTGATCTCTGCTATTTAGATATTTTTATCTATGTCCTTCTTATCTGACTTTTGAAGATTTCTTGAAGTTTTGCCTATCCTAGTAGCTGAAAGCCTAACTACCAAACCAGTCTGTAAAATCAAATCAGATATTAAAAAGAGGGTTAAGTTGCTGTGACTCAAAAATTAAGTACTCTAGCTCTGGCTGATGTGGCTCAGCAGGTTGAGTGCCAGCCTGCTAACCAAAGGGTAGCCAGTTCAATTCCCAGTCAGGGCATATGCCTGGGTTGTTGGCTGGGTCTCCGGTAGGGGGTGCATGAGAGGCAACCACGCATTGATGTTTCTCTCCCTCTCTTTCTCTCTCCCTTCCCCTCTGTCTAAAAATAAATAAATAAAATCTGTAAAAAAAACCAAACAAAACATTCAGTACTCTAGCAGCAAAGATGCCCAGTAATGTCCTGCTCTTACCCTGGGCTCAGTTTTCACAGCAGGTTTTTATCTTGCTCTTTACCTTGCACACTTCACTCTTTACTTATTGTACAGAAGCCCTTGACTTGGTCACATTCCTGGTAGCAGGATCCCTTCAGGCAATAATGGCTCAGCCTTGCTCATCCACTTCACCTCTCCATCTCCTCTGCTGCCCTCTCATTTACTAAAGCCTTACCCTTGAACGATGGCTTCTTTGTACTTGTATGTCATACTCGATATGGTGATCGAGCCATAGAGAATTGGTAAGGAAATGCACAATGTTCTTCATTGGGGGAGGGGGAGCAAAGGGCTAAGGATCCATTGAAAGTGTGTCATCCATTGCGGAGGTCTTAGAAGCTACAAAGTGCCAGTTTGGGTCAAGGAAATATCTATTGTTCTACCTTGTTTGCATCTAAAATTGGGACTAGAGGGAAAGAGTGGTTTAGTGAACTTCACCCCCAGGGATAAATGCAGAGGGCGAAACCTCAGTTGAGTATAGCAGTCTGCAAGGCATCTATTTCAAACATCTGCCATTCTGTATTTTAGAAAGGTGCCCCTCCCACAATTGTGTTTATTATAGGGAAACAATCTCTATTTTCAGTCCAAATTAATATTAAAGGAATGTCTCAGCAGAAGGCAGAGAACAGAGGTGTGTTATTCCTTCCTACGCCCTTTTATTTTTTGGAAATATTAAATCCTCACTTCTCATGCCTACGTATATTGCTAGCCATCCAATCAGCTTCCCTATAGTTCCAGTAACTTTAGCAGCCTCCTTGTCTACTAGCAGTCAGAGGACTGACTATACCGCATGTTCAGAGTGAACAACAAATAGATGATAAAGAGTCATTTCTGAGAGACAGTCTTCCTTCTGCAGGACCAGCAGAGTGAACTGTGGGAGTCTCCAGAGAAGGGGCCACGGACCATTTATAAACTTACCAGGAGTACTACAGTCTCGATAGATCCATATCTAGATCACTCACGACTGTTTCAGAAAGGGATGAAGAGTGAGGACAGGTGGGAGGACATTTTCTAGAAGGACCACAAACTGGGACCAATATCTGCTGACTGTTTTAACAAACTGTCTTTATATTTGCTGAAATAAATATCAACATGTTTAAATCACCAGTTTCAATAACTGCATTTTAGCAACCCCAAAGAGATAAAACTCATTAATACAATTTAGAGGAGAGAGGAAAGCTTACAAACAAAAACCTGATTCTTACATATCCATGGCCATCTTAAATGGAACGAGGATCAGGTTTTTGATCATTATGCAAGGGTTCTGTAACCCTTCTAACTCTTGTCATGCTAGCTGCTTTGCTATCCTATTTCTTTTCAGAGATCAGGGATAATATTCTTAAAATTAGAAGAGCCCATGTGCCTAACTCCAGATGCAGAAGAAAATGAGAAATGAGGGGAATTAAGCAGTAATATGGGGAACAAAATTTCAAGGGCTAGAAAGCAACTCAGCTGGAGAGGAAAAAAGGCTGATTTCCAGGGCCTCCTTCGAAGATACAAAGAAAAATACTAAGAGATAGACTGGGTCAGAGGTAGGTTTCATGTGACTTCAGTTCAAAGGCCTACGTAGGGCTTTTCGATGGGGTCAAATATCAGAGAGCAATATTAGTTCCAAGTTCAAGTTAGGGGCTAATATGTTATAGCTTTTAGCTACAATGTTCAATATAATTCTTGACATTTTTTTCACATACAGCCTTTTTCCTATTTTTTTCAATAAACACTTATTAAATGTCTACTCTAAAGCAGGTATAACTCTAGGTAAATTGGCCAGAAAATAATTGATTGAAAGCCATTCTTCCATATGCCAATTTAGCAAAGGATCTATTTGTCTAATAATCAACTTGCTGAATTTGCCAAATTTATCAAAAGTATATTTTAAGAAATATTTTTCTTGAAAATATTAAATGCACATATTCATGGGAACATTTTAAGGAATATTCAACTTGTAATGGGTGATGACATAGGCAATCCACTTTTATTATGACCATTGTCTTCTATTGTAACCTTTTTAATAAGTATTGATGAAGGAATTTATCTTTAGGTTCTTTGTATTTGCTCTGCCTTCAGCCTAGATTACTCTTCCCATGGATCTTTTGGTGGCTCATGCTCAAAGTTTATTCTGGGCTTGGTTCAAATGTCATTTTGTCATATGCTTTACTGGATGTATCTGTTTAAAATAGCACCCCCATCACTCATCCAGGGTAGGGGCCATGGGCCCACACACGACTTTACCAGCATTGTTCCCCCTCCTGGAGGCTCTCTAGGGAATGGAAGCCAGACCCAGACCACTGATATTTACTGTGGAAAGAAAGGAAGAGGAGGTACCTGTGGGACTTATTACTACCTGATGTTATTTTTTATATATTTTATATGTTCACTGTTCATGTTCTCTAAATGCTGAGAGCAGTGACTTTGTAACTGATGCTCCCTGTTATAGGTACAGCACACAGAAGCCTGGACATAGTAGGCACTCAATAAATATCTGTTGAGCCTGGCCAGTGTGGCTCGGTTGGTTGAAGAGTTGACCCATGGACTGAAAGGTTGTGGGGTTCAGTTCCCAATCAGGACACAGACCCAGGTCAGGAAGCATACGAGAAGACAACCAATTGATATTTCTCTCTCACACTGATGTTTCTCTCTCTTTTCCTCTTTCTCTCCCTCCCTTACTTTCTCTCCCTCCCTTCTTTTGTCCCTATCTAAAAGCAATAAAAAATGTCCTTGGGTGAGGATAAAAAAATATAACTGTTGAATGAATTAATTGAATATATAAGAATAATTTATTCCAAATGAGTGAATTATTCAAGAAGGATATCAGAGAAAATGAATTTTTAGAAAATTGGTAAATCAACTTTTAAATAATTGATTTTCAGAACCCTGGCTTCCTCTATCAGATAATGTACCTTAAGACCTTACCAGCTCTCTCTTTAATTTTCTATTTAAATGATGAACTAAATAGATTTTTAAAATCTCCTTTACTGTCTTTAATTCTCTTCTATACTATATTTAATGATTCTTGGATGCAAGGTGCTGCACAGTGACGCAGACTGTACATTTTTCTGTTTTTGTAACTGAATTTATGACCTTCTGGGCCATAAATAGGTACACTAACTATATAAGGCTCATTTTCCAGTCAAATCAGTCATGAATAAACATTGAGCTTTTATCGTATCTTGAGAAACATTTAAAGAACTAACTTCTCAATTGTAATACATTTGTAATTAGTTTAATTTGCAGTCACCCTGAAACATTCAGGCACCAGTTTTACAAATGTTTATGACTTGATTTGATTCCACAGCCCTTTACAGACTGCCTAACTGCATGTCACTTGTTAGGCTCTATAGAAGTAGCATACAGATTTCCTGCACACTTAGCTGGTGCAATAAAAATTTGGTTAGTTTCATAAATTTTATTCATCTTTAGGTATTCATAAAATCTGTTATTATTCCAGAAGCAGATAACCAGCTTCCAAGGTAGTTCTAAGACTTTATTTAATTGCCTGTTAGTAGAGAAGAGTATATTTAATTAAAAATCACAAGACAGATAATGCTAAGGGAAAAAAAGATGGTACACTGACAGGAAAATGATATTTTTAGTGTAGTATACCCTACTCTGAATGAAAATGCTTATAAGAATGCAAAGAGGTTGAACATGAATGGCATGATTCAGCTGGCAAATGTGTGCTCCATATTTTGCTAAGAAATCATAAAGCACAGGAGAGAGGTCTCAGTTAGTGGCCCTTACATTTTACAAAATCAGAAAGACTTCAGTTTATTGGATAAGGCCAAGTCTTATATGTACATTCTATGGTAAAAAAGCCAACATAAGAAGCTGTAATGCAGATCAAATGCTAAAGATGGATCTGAAGGACTAAACTTAAAATTCACAAGAAATGTACAGAAGACATGAAGGAGATAAATGACACTGTGAAGAAGTCATCAAACACATTTGAAATGTAGAACATTATAAAAAACAACTGGCCTGGGCATTTTAAAAGTTCAGTGCCAAGAAAAGAAAATGCGTGTTGACTGTTGTGGAGAGCTTGGACAAACACTGTTCTAAATTGAAAGAGACTAAAGAGACACCCAAAACCAGCTATGTCATATATTCCATAGAATACATTTGGGGGAAATGAAGAAAATTTTATATGGTTTGGGTATTAGACAGCGTTACAGAATTATGATTAATTTTCTTGGGAGTATTAATGATACTGTGATTATGTAGTAGAATGCCCTGTGTTTAGGAAGATACAGCTGAAATACTTAGGAAAGAGTTTTATGAAGTCTGCAACTTATTTTGAAATGGACCCACAGACACACACACACAAGCACACAGGGCAAAGTGTTAATAGTTGTTGAATCTTGATAGTAGACATAGGAGTGATATGAATGCTCATTGTATTTTGCCTTCAGATTTTCTCTATGTCTGAAAATGTTCACAATAAAAAGTTGGAAAAAGTATTTAAGCATTTGTAACAAAAGATAGGTCCTTTTAGATTTTTTTTTAAGATTTTATTTATTTATTTTCAGAGAGAAGAGAAGGCAGAGAGAAAGAGCAATGTATGATTGCCTCTCACATGGCCCTCACTGGGGACCTGGCCCGCAACCCAGGCATATGCCCCGACTGGGAATCGAACTGGGACCCTCTGGTTCCCAGCCCGCGCTCAATCCACTGAGCTACACCAACCGGGCTCCTTTTAGATTTTTAAGAAAGGATCTAAAGGAATTTTCTTGATTGAAGATACAGAGCTAAGCTCAAGAAAGAACTAGCAGGCACCTTTATGAACAATACCATTAGCCTATTACTAAATAAAATGTTAAAAAATAATGGTAATCATTGTTAAAATGTAGGCAGCTGGCTTTACAATATCAATAATCTGTGTTTTTCCATATCATGTGTGCTCTTAGGATACATAAGGATGATAATGGCTTAGAATATTAAACAAGTTTAAGCTCATGGAGATCAGTATTTTTAAATTATTTTCAATATCATTGGCATCCAAACTTCACATAAATTTTAGATAGAGAAATCAGATGAAATCCTAACTTAGTACAAAATCTAACAATCTTTGTAAGCAGGATGACTGAATCAACATTTTACAATTTAGCTAACATAGCACATTAATGAATTGAATTTACCTGAGGAAGTGTGGATTTTACTGAAATTGTGTCTTGGCATCTCTGTAATACTGCATCAAATCAGAACGCTTCCCAGAGGATGCTGCCTCTCTTACAGCCCAGGAAAGAGAAACAAACTTAGCAGCAAATTGGTGGGCCTGTTAAGTACAAAAGTGAAACACTGAGCTCAAGAAATGTCTGTGAATGTTGTGCAACAGAGACCATTTCTCCCTTACAGCCTGGCGCTGACGTTTGTTGATACAATAGTAAGCGACATGATCAGGAATAAGTTACTTATTTAATTCAGGTGTTTTGACAACATATAATGTTGTCAGCCATTATATGTTAACAACATATAATGTATATAATTTAAAATAAGGTCTATGCATCAACAATGTCATGTGCTGTGACCTAAATTAGCACTGAAAATTTAAACAATTGGTGTTAAATCATTTTAATTATCATTGCCTTCACTCTCCAATTAATACTCACACTTTTTTCTATTTAACCTTCTTTTGTTCTACTGCCCTTATATACCTTTCTCTTCCTTTTGCTTTTCCCTTTGCTTTAAATACATGTTGTAAAAATCTGTTATGATATCTTGTGGCTTCCAACAAGCCCTGGAAACATCAACAAGTAGTTAGTCATTGTCCCTCCATCATATTCGCAAACCCAGTCCATCAGGGCAGCTTCATCTTATACTATAAAGTTCCCGTAACTATCAACCTGTTCTCCAGTGCCTAATGATCCGGGTCTGCTTTGAAACCTACTATGAATAATATACAAGGTTCTTCAGGGCATTTAGGAAGAGAGGATCTGGATCTTGTGGCAACCTGATATTGAACAGCAGCTTTCTAATTACCTTCAGTTGAATGTAGATTTCCACCTTGCATTCAGAAGCCCATCTTTCAGTCAGTCATATTCAGAGACCTTCTGCTGATGATAGCTTCTTAGGAGCAATGTTCTGAAAATCTGAAATACTAGAAAAAAGTCATATTCTTGGATGCCAAGGAAAGAACTCTTTTTAAAAAATCCCTGCAGCAACAGAAAGTTATTGTCTTCTGCTATTTTGAGAGGTAGAACTTGGTAGCAGTAGGCACTTTGCATTAATATAACATTTTAATCTCTTGAAAAGAAAGTTTCCCACTATAGATTTGGTTTGTTGTTATGATTGAGGTAAAGGCCACCTGAAGGGAAACTTCTACACAGCAACTCATTTCTTCTACTGAAAGATGTCAAAAGAAAAGCTGGTTAGTCATAGGGAGATTGCTTAGCACCAGTAAATGTGTCAACTGAGTCATACAAAGAACGTCTTTGCTTCTCTTGATTAGTAGTGCAGGGAGGGGGGGAATAGGCGTTCAACTACTAACCGGTAAACATTCTTTCCCGTAGACTCAGGACAGCTGAAGAAGCCCATGAATGAATAAATCAGGGAGAAAAAAATAGTGCCAATATTAAAGTGAATAGTTTATTTTCTTCTTGTTTCTATGAAGAATGTCTTTTGTTTGGAGATCCTTACTACTGCAACAATCCAGAGAATAGAGGGAAGCTATGCCAAGGATAAAAGCAAAACTTGAAGAATTTCCTCAAGTATTTAATTATAAATGCTCCGTCTTGATTTGCTAGATGTTTAGACCCACAGTTTGCAAAACTGTGAAATAAGGACAGTGTAACAACCTTCCCTCCTTCTTTGCCTGTGGCTGCTGGTGCAGCCCCCCGCACTCCCTCACTGCTGTCCCTTCTGGTCACGTCTTCTCTGTGTGCCCCCAGGATCTTCTCTGATCCCTTCCCTAGAGCATCTCTGCTCTCTTCAAGAAGGGCCTAAATGACTGGCTTGATAATCTGCCTAGTGGTGGATTGGAAACCCTCCATTTGTATTTTATGGCATAGTTGCTATGGCCTACTGGAATTTTGGTTTTAAAACAAATGAAAGACATTAAAATATATCATTCAAGTGAATCCTGTCTTATGATGTTGTTGTTGACTTTCACTATAAAATTAGAGCTACATTATTCTGGAAGTAATTATAGTGTTTGGATAAGGCTGTTAATGTAAGAGGTTTTTAAATCATATACTTAAATAAATTATTATAGGTAGAAATATGAATGATATTAATATCAAAAACATTAATTTCTAAGACATTAAGAAAATACTATACAGTAACAACTGAAAATAAGTTGTCCCAAACACAACTTTTGTAAGTACCTGGAGCTTGGTACTTTTCACACATTGTTCACCTTGTTCTGGCAATTCTACATATTTACATTAAAACTTCACAGCAGTTTAGTTCACTTACTCCCATCTAGAAATAACATTAAACTTTTAGGCTTATTTTGTATGTGAAAGCCCGTGCCTTTCTGGGACACCGAGATTTTTCATGCTTTGTAACTGGAGCCCTGTCCCAGCAGACCTGACAGGCATCCTGCTCCCATTATAGACGGGAGAGAGTTGGGTTTGACTTCTTCAGGAGGCATCTGGCTTCCCAGATAAAAGTCCTATCCTCATTGAGGATATATCTCATCCTCCACCATGCCACCTCATAAGAAGAAGGCACATTGCTTTTCCAAGGGAGAGGCTTCTGGAGTTGTGGCAATTACATCCTGATCTTAACCTGTGGCTGCCTTTTTCTTTTGTATGAATAGACAAAAAATATTCTCTCTCCTGTTGCCTCCTGATGCCCTCTCAGGATCCTAACATAAGATGATGACCACCATGTGTTAGCACAGAATGTCCGAAATTCAGGGTGGCCACTTCTATTGTAACCTAATTCCAAGGTCATATCATCATCTGATGAAAAATAGACCATAGTGATAATGATGACTCACTCTCTGCTCTGCAGAAACTCTGTATGCTCATATTCTTGCCAGAGGTGCTCATATTCTTGTCAGCAGTTACTAGAAGGCCCTCATTTTCCACTCCTGTGGTTTCTAGGTAGAGGACATTTGTTGGTGTGGCACAGTGCCGCCTTGCTCTCTCTCCTTCTCTGGGAAGTAGTGACTTCTCTGAGTGGGGAGCATGGGATAATGAACTGAGCACTTATAGCTTAGCTCCTCCCTCCTTCTTTACTGTTGGGGTCTACTTCCTTGCAGAAGGCATGTGCTTTAGGCTGTTCTTGATCGTGAGGTAAATGATAAGGGCTTGGTCATTACAAGGGAGCAGGGGGCTGGGCTTTCCCGGCCCTGCCTTTAAGGGATGAATAAACCTTTCTAATCCTGAGGTTTAGTAGTATAAATTCCATTCGTCTCATGTTTGCTCTATCATGAGGCTGACATTTTGTTCTTCATCTATCTGTTTCCACAAGGTAGCCTCTGTTTGTCTCCTTCCACCTTAGTGACGAAGTCTTTAGTTCTGGCAAATGTTAAAGACAGCCATGTTGCCCCCATGGCCACAACGCTTTAACTAAAGGTGCTGTTCCTGCTGTTGCTGTTGGAATCGAAGCTGTTAATGCCTGAAGATGAGGGCAGTGCTATGTGTACAAAGGACCCTCTTCATTACTGCTGGTGGTGCTACCTCCTCTTATCACAAAAGCTGCCAGCACCTTGGGCTCTCAGTATTCCACAAGATTCAATTTATGACCCCCAAATATCCTTCTTCTTGACACTGTGGCATGAGAACAGGGGGAAAGACTGAAGGGCGGCCTGATAGAAACACTCTGTGCTGGCCAGTGCACAAATCTTAAGTGTGCAGCTCAATGAATTTTGTGTATGTGTACATCTGTGCTATTGGACAGAAGAAATTCCAAACCTAAGGAAAGGTTTAAACAGTTTATTTGAGCCAAGGCTGAGAACCAGACCTGGAAGTAAAATCTCAAAGGATTGAGATAATGCTGTGGGCAGTAGCAGTTTTACAGATCATTTTACACATTAGAATCAAAGGAGGAGAGGTAAAGAAGGTTACATGAAATCCATCTGTGGCAGATTAAGGAGGCGGGAGAAGGCAAAGTGGGGAAATTTCTAGGATTGGATAAAATGCAAAGTAGAGAGATACATATTTCTCTTACATTGATGGGCGCATGACAGTTAACACTTAACATACATAGTTTACAGAAGTATGTGGGTGAAAGACAACAATGAGGAATGTTGGGGTGATGTCACCCTGGAATGGGGGTGCTTATCTCTGGAGGCCTAGGGAAGAGATCATTTTGACATTTGAAGTATGTTATCCTAGCTTCACAAAAACAATGGACAGGGCTTGCGCAAGGTAAAGGTTAATATATTATTATAGGCCTAAGATGTGACTTGCCATCACAACCTGGTCAGTTAGGAATTTTTATGATCAGAACATCCTATATGGTTAATTTCAGTATAGAGCTTGTCAGACCTGCCAGGCATCTCCCTAAGCTTGTCAGGGTCTGTCAGGTAGCCCCTTTTTGTCCACAGTAATGACCACCAAGATCAAAATGAACATTTTCATCACTCCACAAGATTCTCTCATGCTTCCTCCTAGCTCAAATCTCCTTCTGCCCAAAGGTAATCATGATCCTGACATCTTTTTTTTTTAAGATTTTATTTATTTTACTTTGTAGAGAGGGGAAGGGAGGGAGAAAGAAGAGGGAGAGAAACATTAATGTGTGGTTACCTCTCGCATGCCCCCTACTGAGGACCTGGCCTGCTATGCAGGCATATGCCCTGACTGGGAATTGAATGGGCGACACTTTGGTTCGCAGGCTGGCACTCAATCCACTGAGCCACACCAGCCAGGGCTGACCCCGATTTCTATCACTATAGATTAGTCTTGCCTGTTCTTAAAGTCGATCATAGAACAATAAACTATATATTCTCTTATCTTTTTTTATTTTCAAGACTATTACATATGTCCCCCATTTTACAGCATTTTCCCTCTCCATCAAACCCCCACCCCCCAGCTTTCACCATATTGTTTGTGTCCATGGGTTTTGCATATATGCATGTATGTCCTTTGGCTAATCTCTTCCAGTCTTCCCTACCCCTCCTTCCCCACTGAAATGTATCAGTCTGTTCCATGTGTCCATGCCTCTGGTTTTATTTTGTCAGTTTATTTCATTTATTATATTCTTCATATGAGTAAGATCATATGGTATTTGTCTTTCTCTGACTGGCTTATTTCACTTGCATAATATTCTCCATGTCCACCCGTGCTGACACAAAGGGTAAGGTTTCCTTCCTTTTTCCAGCCATGTAGCATTCCATTGTGTAAATGTACCACAGCTTTTTTATCCACTCATCTACTGTTAAGACTTATTTTGTAATGATAACTCAGACAAGGGTTTGATCTCCAAAATATATAAAGAACTCATACGACTCCACCTCAGGAAGACAAAAAACTCAATTAAAAAATGAGCAAAAGACATGAACAGACACTTCTCGAAAAAAGACATACAGAGGGCCCAGAATCATATGAAAAGATGCTCAACATCATTAGCCATCAGAGAGAGATGCAAATTAAAACCACAATGAGATACCACCTCACACCAGTCAGAATGGCCATCAACAAAGCAACAGATAACTGTTGGAGGGGATGTGGAGAAAGGGGAACCCTACTGCACTGTTGGTGGAAATGCAGACAGGTGCAGCCACTGTGGAAAACAGTATGGAACTTCCTCATAAAAATGAAAATGGAACTGCATTTCGACCCAGCAATTCCACTACTGGGATTATACCCTAAGAGTCCTGAAACACCAATTCAAAAGAACCTGTGCACTCCTATGTTCATAGCAGCACAATTCACAATAGCCAAGTGCTGGAAACAACCTAAGTGCCCATCTACACATGAGTGGATCAAGAAACTATGGTACATTTACACAATGGAATTCTACACAGCAGAGAGAAAGAAGGAGCTTATAGCCTTTGCAACAGCATGGATGGAACTGGAGAGCATTATGCTAAGTGAAGTAAGCCAGGCAGTGAGGGACAAATACCATATAATCTCACCTTTAACTGGAAAATAATCAACAAAAGAAAAAAGCAAGAAAAACATAACCAGAGACACTGAAATTAAGAACAACCTAAAATAGCCAGAGGGGAGCGGGGAGGGGGCTATGGGAAGAAGGGTTTTCAGGAACCACTATAGAGGACACATGGACAGAACCAAGGGGGAGGGTGGAAGCAAGGGAGGGAGGTGGGGTTGAATGGGGTTGGTAGGAGGGGAGGGGAGAAAATACAGACAACTGTAATTGAACAACATTAAAGTAATTAAAATTTAAAAAAATTTTCACAATTTGATTCTATGGATTTTTAGCAAACAGAAAATACCAGAGATATGACTATGGGTTTCTTCTAAAAGCCAGTTCAAATTAGCAGTTCACAAAGATCCCAAAACCAAAATTTAACTACTGATTTTTCAACTTCTGCAGTTAGAGGCTGGTTATTATGAAGCCACAGGCTTGTTAAAAGCTTTTGACAGTAGAAGTTGTCTTCTACCACTGTGCTCATAAAAATATATCTTTGTCTAGGAATGATTTTAGTTTTAGGGAGTTCATAAAAGATAGTAATAGAGAGAAGTGCCTTAATATGGAGTGATGTGTTTCTAAGTGCAGCAAAGCAGGTTCTGGAATAACACTGTTTCCTTCAATTCTCTTTCATTGTAATGCTGACAAAAAAAAATCGATTCCAGGTTGGGGCCACTGTTGTGCAACGTTTGAAAATTGCCCCCACGTCTGTGAGGGCTTTCTCTGGGGACTCCAGTTTCCTCCCATGTTCCGAAAGATTACGTGAACTGGGGTGTCTGACTTGTCCCCGTCTGGGAAGTGTGAGTGTCTCAGGTGCCCTGGGGCGGAAGGTGCCGCATCCAAAATGGGTCCCACCTGGCACCCTGAGCTACCAGGAAAGGCTCTGGCCACCAGAAACCCTGAGTTGGGAAAAATATTATCTTGTTTGTATTCATCTTTCTTAAATATATGTAAATCTTATATTTATTTCAATGTTTAATATTAGAAATTTGGGAAGTCTTTGTTTCAAAGTTTGCTGATATTGAATTGAGATCTTTCAAATTTGAGCAAACTAAAAACTATACATTCCCCACAATTAATTATGATAAAAACCATAAATGTTGCCAACCATAAGCTGAAAGAAATAGAAGATACCATGAGTTTTGAACTTGTTAGCAAAATATTTTTAAAAGCTTTACTCACAATTTGAAAACTGTTTTCAACAGTAAATTGCTCAAATTTCTTTAGTGTGGTATTGAACCAGTTCCTAAAGAAAAATTAAAGAATTTGTCTCAATCTCCTGATAGTTAGTGAATCTTCTGTCTTTTAATAAGTCTGGAACAAAATCCACACAATCATTATGTATCTTTGAAATATAAGAAAATTATTGTTTTCAAAGTTGAAGTTAAATCTTAAGGGTTTCAGCAGGTCTTTTTCTAGCACTGGCTTCCCAAAGTGAATTTTAAAACAGGCTCTCAGACAGTAATATGCACCTGGGGATCTTGTTAAAATGTAGATTCTGATTCATTCATTAGGTCTGGTGTGGGGCCTGAGATTCTGCATTTTAACAAGCTCTCAAGAAACGCCAGTACTACTTACTGGTCCACAGATCACACTTTGAGTAGCAAGGGTCAGTGACCCCAGATGAGCCCTCATTATTTGTGAAAACACAGCTGGGAATGGTAGGAAGGTCATGTGTCGCAACAGGAAGAACAATGCCCCAGTATCAAATGACGTTAGATCAGGTTTAAGTCCTGCCAGTTGCTGGCTGTGCGTTCTTGAACAAATTAATGCAATGATTCTGAGCTTCAGTTTCCTTACCTATTATATGTGTGTAATACCCATTTTACCTAGCTCGAAATATGTACAGTGAGGTTTCTTCTTACTTGAAGGTTAGGTTCTAAATAAATGTGTATGTGTATATGTATGTGTATGGTATATGTATATGTATATGTATATGACATATATGCATATCCTTGGAAGTACCTTTAAATACTCCATTAAGTACATCATTTAAATAAATCCAACACAGGTAGGTAGAGGCTCTGCATACTCATTTACACAGTGATCTCTGCACAGACTGTTGGCATCACGGCTTATTGGAATATCTTTCAGTCCCAGTGAATCAAAAGGCCTTCCATCACCAGGAAGGGGTGGAGAGTACAGTAATAGCTTAAATTCCCCCAAGGACTGCCACCCCCCCATCCTCAAAGACAGAGAGTAATTTCAAATTAACTTTCAAGTACATTTGTGTAAACTGTTGTATTCTTTTTCAGAAAGAGTAATCTACAACATTCACTTATAAACAGAAACTTAAATTGCAACAGATGTTTCCCTTTTTGAAAAGGTTCTTGAATTCATTGACAGACCTTTGGCTAAACTGATGAATTAATTTGTTCAGGCCAGATTTCATAAATCCTCTAATAATTCTTCCCTTTACACATATTGACTTGATTTTTGAGATCTACAGCATGTGCTTTAAATGTTTTAACCTTTACTACTTTAATCAACTAACATTTATTTCAAGATTGGATGATGACTGACCATTGAAAGATATAGTTAACTAAAAAATAAAGCCTAATTTGTCAGTTAAATAAACCTGGATATCTACATAATAAGTAGAAATCAATCTGTGTCACCAAATTTCGAAATGTTCGGCAGCTTTGATGTAACTGTTTCTCTTCCAGGGCTATGCCGATGATGAATTTCTGGGTACTGCAACCAAGCCTGGACATGCGCATTGTTGCTGCACTCAGATGTGGCTGAGTTAGCTTGGCTGTATAAGGGCTGAGTTTTAACTCTACAAGTAGATTTATTTACGATGTGTTAGACTCTTTTTTCATTAATACATGAAAGCTAAGTACCAATTTAGCATGGTTCAAATCAGGCTTTAATACATAATTCAGCAGAGCTATTAAAACTTTAGTTTTAACTCACTACACTAAATTTGATATGAACATTGCTTACCATAAACAAGTTTAAGATCAAGTTTGGTAAAATGTTTCAAAGACCATATATAAATCTTTTTAAAGAGTATCTGTTTGAAAACTTGATTTCTAGAGCCTAATTTACCAAATGTCACGGGTCTTTTTTTTTTTTTGCGGTTAATTCTAAAAGGGCAATAAGACATTCAGTGGATCACTTACTGGTTAGAACAAGAATGGATTTAAGTTGGTAACATATTCCTTTTTGATATGAGCACTCTTACTGTCTAGGATTCCCATCAGGTTATTACAGTGAGACTGGTAGTAATTTCAAGATAAAATGCCCTCTATGTACTGGGAAGGCCACTTGGTTATGACTGTCCTAATCTGAGGTTGGTTAGGTGAAAGATAAAGGATAGGATACACAGAACAGTGGTTCTCAACTGTGAATGTGCATTAGAATTAACACAGACTGCTTCAAGGGGGCCAAGGTCATTCAATGGGAAAAGGGCAGTCTTTTTCAATACAGGGTGCTAGGAAAACTGGATATACACATGCGAGAGAATGAAACTGCATGCTCTCCTTGCACCACATATAAAAAATTAATTCGAAGTGAAACAAGAACCTAAACATGGAAACTAACACTACGAAAATCTTAGAAGAAATCAGGGGGAAAGCTTTATAACATTGTATTTGGCAATGATTTCTTGGACGTGACACCAAAATTACAGGAAAGAAAAGAAAAGTTAGAACTTCATAAAAATTTAAAACTTTAATTTTTTAAAACTTTTTAGTGCATCAAAGGACACGATCAGGAGAGTAAAAAGATAACTCATAACATGGGGGGAAATTTTGCAAATCACATTATCTGATAAGTGATTAATACCCAGAAGGTATTGAGAACTCCTAAAACTCAACAGCGAAAACTAGCAATTCAATTCAAAACTGGACAAAGGACTTGAATAGACATTTCTTCAAAGACACACAAATGGTCAATAAGCATAGGAAAAGATGTTCAACATCACTAATCATTAGGGAAATGTTTATCAGAACCACAGTGAGATATCAATTCACACCCATTAGGATGGCTATCATCTAAAAAATAAGGAAAACAAGTGTTGGCAAAGAAGTGGAGAAACTGGAACTCTTGTTCATTGTTGGTGGGAACGTAAAATGGCGCAGCCACAGCGGGAAACAGTTTGGCAGTTCCTGAAAGAGTTAGGAAAGAATTTCCACACGATCCAGCAATGAGCATATATATACTCACAAGAATAGAAAGCAGAGACACAAATATACACTGTTCACCAATGTTAGTAGCAGTATCGTTCACAGTAGCTAAAAGGCGGAAACAACTGAAATATTCAGCAGATCAACGGATAAATAAAAAGGGGCATATACATACAGTGGAATATTATTCAGCAATAAAAAAGAATGAAATTTGGGTACATGCTACAGCATAGATGAGCCTTGAGAATGTTATGCTAAATGAAATAAGCCAGACACAGAAAGGCAAATACTGTATGATTTCATTTACATGAGGTACCTAGAATAGGCAAATTCACAGAGATAAAAGGTGGAATAGAGGTTATCAGGGACTTGGGTGTGGGGTGGGAGAAATGGGGGGCTACTGTTTAGTGGGTGCAGAGTTTCTGTTTTGGATAATGAAAAAGTTCTGGAAATGGATAGTAGAGATGGTAGTGCAACGGTGTTGATATATTTAACACCAATGAGTTGTAGATCATAGAAATGGTTAAAAGGGCAAATTTATAGTATGTATATTTTACCACAATAAAAATACAGATTCCTGGGCCCTATCCCCAGAGTTTCTGACTCTTTGGGTTTAGGTTGGAGCCAGAGAATTTGTATTTCTGACAATCCCAGGGGACGCTCATGCAGCTCAGGCCTGGAAATCATCCGTGAAGAAAACTCTCCTTTAAAGACTAGTTCTTCCCACCCAACAAGAAAAGGAATTTAAAATAAGATATTTAATAAAAAATGATGTCAAACTGTGGGCCAACTTTCACTGAAGGCAGTAGATCCCTGAAATTCAGTGCTTAGAAGGGTTCTTGAATTGTGTCCGGGCTCAGAGGTTGGAGGTCCCGTGCAGAGCCGCCACGCTCGGGGCACCGTAGGCGTGGGAGGGACAACTGACAGCACAAATGCAACACACGTGCCATCCAGAAGGCTGGCAGGTTTTAATCTTGTTCTTTAGTATTCGTTTTGTACCCTCCAATTTAATTCATCTCACAGAATTATATATCATTGATGCAAAGCAATGGAAAAGTTAAGTCAGTGTGGCCCAGCTAGGGTGCTGGATTTAATGTGTCACTGAGGGTGGGATAGGGAAATGGAGGAGGAGATGAGAGGACTGGAATAAAGAGAAGAAGGCACCAGAACAAAAGCTGACAGAATTGAGTTGGAGAAAAGAGCAGGAAATAGAAAAATGTGTGCAAAGATTTCTTATGAATTCCCAAGTACTCAATTAAAAACAGGCTGAAGCTTAAGTACTGGGTTGGAGGCTGCAGACTGTGAGGGGGGTAAGGGCGGGCAATGCATTTTTCAGGGACCCGCCTCATTACTGGCTCGGAATCGCTCAGGCATGGCTTTTCTTAGGCAAGTTGTACCAGAAGCCTGGGTTACATCTGGAATTCAAGAAAGCTCTGTGTTTTGAATATGGCCTAGAGAACACATATGGGCTACAGGCTGCATATTTGCCACTCACAATTTCAGGCCACATTTATAGGATCTAGTGAAAGAATCAACCTGCTGAGTCAGAAGAAAGTCTAACACTACAAAAATTTTTTTATCCAAACAGACATTCATACATGTTGCCATATTAAGCAGGAGAATCATCCCGTTAATAATAAACTCTTCAGACACAAAAGGCATTTACAGCACAAATTATGTTATAAATACAGAGTAAAGCAGGTGAGAGTGTGGAGTCATGACTCCTAAATTCTGTTGCAAGCTCAAGCTCAGATCTAAAAAGAAAAAATAAGGCATTCGCTCTCAATTCAGTTCAGTTGAACGGTATTTCTCTAGTATCTACTAGGCACTTAGATAAATGATACGTGGATAAAACCAAGCATCTGTATTAAAAGTGCTTAAAATCTAACGATGGGGGAGGTAAACACATAAACCGACAAATGGCATTAAAAGATGTTATGAGGGGGACACAAGCTGAACAAGGACCAAGGTCACATGCCAAACCCAACCAAACCAGTAAGGTACTAACGTTTCTGAAATCAGTAAGAACACTACTCTTAGCATGTCCGGTTCCCAACACAAAGTAGGCATTTAATAAATTTTTTTTTGAGTGAACTAAATGACCATATCTCTTTTTTGGCCTGGACAGTTCAATAATAGCCTAATTTATTCACTCTTAATTTGCATAATTAGACCCAGTACCTACTTCTGTGTCACAAAGTCATCCAGAAATTACTGCATTCAGAATTGTGAAATGCTTTATGCAGTCCTAGACTCCTCAGTTGCAAGATGAGCAATTTAGGTGTAATCTATGAAATAAAAAATAAGTCAAAGAATGTTTAAATAGAAGAGGATATTGAGAGAGCCATAAATGGAAACATAGTTCAGGAGAAGTTAAAATCTGTATGTAGGGTCGGTAGAGCTGTAGGAAATGATTATTCACTGTTAACGTGTGACACTCACATTTGCTTCTGCCATAGAGGCCTGGAACGATTCTTAAGGGCAGGCCGTTAGAAGTCCTACAAAGTTTCTACGTGGTTAGACACCATGTATGAATCAGTCATCCGAGTTTCTCTTAGCAGCCAATTCATATCACATATCGTATTTGGCACACTGACCCATTTTTGCAGGAGGCCAAGATGGAATGTTTCTGATAGTTGGAATCTTTTCATTTTGCATATTGGAGGGCAATTCCTGCAGATTAGGCTTTGTGTGCTTGACAACGTCGAGCCCACGTTGCAGAGGAGAAGGAGCTTCTTAGAATTTCTTGGCAGTGGCAAAAATTTCTTTTAAAGAAGTGATTTCCAGGCAGTGGTCTCAAAAGTTATGAGATTCTAAATGTGTTTTAGCAGTTTTTTTAAAAGGAAAAGCCCAAGACTGATTAATTTATTTCTGTTCTACCGAAAAATATTATAAATATATTATAGTTCTTAATCTTACTGTGCAAAATTAACTTCACTAAATACATAAGCAAAGACAAGTCCAGGGCTAGTGAAACTGACACAGCAAGTAAAATAAATGGACTGAAATCAGGCCTGATGGAAGAATGGAAGAATGTGACAGAATGTTGCAATATAGGGTTTTAGTATCTGCTTATCTGTATTTAATGCATTACTACTTGAAAAATAAATGAAAATTTAAGTATCAATAACTAACCTAATAATATCACATCTTACCATCTAATTTGTTAGGGAATAGGGCATTCCTTCAGCCACGGACCAAGTGTCCATGCCTGAGGAAGTTACCTAGTTTCTCTGGATTTATTTTTTTTCTGTCTCAGTTTTGTGTGCCCCCAGAAGTAAACCCGGAAACAGGCTTGCGTGCAAGTAGTGTCCTGAGGAGGCACAGGGAGCAGTTGCAGCACTGGCTGGGCGCGCTGACTGTTCACGTCTCTCCTTAGTCCGGTGAGGTCACATTGAGAGCTTGAAATTGTACTTATACCATGGAAACCAGCAAGTGCTACACATCATGGCTGGGTTTTTTGTTTGTTTTCTTTATGTTTTGAGCAGCAGTTTACCGGCACCCCATTGGTATAAGAAATACAGAGCAGAGTAGAGCAGGAAGAAAGGGAAGAGATGGCATCCAATTAAGGACACATGGTTAAGCCTGCTGTCCCTGTATTAAGCTGGCATTTAATTCTGTGTAGAAACTGTGGGAAATGGTACAGGACCCACTGCAAAGGTGTAACAGTGCAAAGGTATGATACTGCCGAGGGTAGGGGAAGCTGGGGTATTTGTATTCCAACAGCTACCAGTCATTGTAAAGGCTGCGGGAGCAGAGTGGCTGGTTCCCCTCAGCACGTCTGCCTGCAGTGAGCAGGCAACCATGGCCTTGCCTGTCCTCACCAGAGAGACAAAGCCCCTGGCACCTGGAGAGAGGCAAGCCAGCACTGAAGTGATACAGAGCCAAAGGGTCACCAACAGCGTCTGCTATAATATCTTTGCCTACGAAATAAAAATAAAAATATCTACCAGCTCATCTCACATTAACTTAATGGAAATATACTATCCACATATATTCTGTTGTAGAAAGTACCTAACATCCCTAAGAGAAAAGCAAGATGTTCATTCGTTTCATTATTGTTGTTATCCTAAAAATGATAATGAATAATAATCATTTAATAATCAATAATCTAAGGAAAAAAATCCTTAGAAAGTCTAGATTATTTTTTCTTAAATAAAATGTCACCACTGGTGATCTGAAATCTGTGAGGCTGAAGTTGATAGGCACATGGTATGTAATTTGGGGCACTGGCAAAGATCCCTACTTAAAATTACCTTCTCACTGGACTATTCTGATCCCTAACATTTCCCTCATTGGTTCCCTCACTGGGTTTGGAGCACGAAGGCCCTGGTAATGATTATATAAGTCATCTTAAAATGATGCATGAACCCACAAGCTTCACTGATACCCTTGACTGATGATTTGTCAAAATGCTGGATGCTGAGGGAATGGACAGTGAAGGGTGTTTTTACAGTAGATGTTTGGGGAAAGCTCAGAGCCGGGCCTCCTGTGTGAGGACAAGGCAAGTGCAGAATGGAAAAATCATAAAACAAGTGGCACTCCATTCCTGGATTTGCCCAGGGCTGTCCTCTCTCCACTTTCCCCTCCTGCTAATTGCGTAGCACTGCCAGGGTCTGGCCTTAGTGCCTTAAAGTTGTTGGGTGGCAGCTGGCCCTAAAATGCCCCCCTTACTCTCTTCCTGATGTCTGAAACTTTATTGTTATTTCTTGGTCTTCAAGTAGAAATCCTCTTGGAGAACGTAAGCAACCAAGCCTTAACCGTAAGTTACCAGTTTGTGAGTGAGAAGAGAAGGCAGAGAAGAGGAGAAGATGAGAGACCAGAGATAGCCCAGTGCACAGGATCCCCGGAAGATGCGCAAGGTTTAAGAGAGAGGATGAAAGGAAGGCCACTAGGAAAAGAAGAAACAGACCATGAACTAGCGTGAGCATGTGTTCCAAAGTGGCCTAAGCCAATCTGACAATGGACCACTCTTAGGATTCATTTGACCTAAGACAACAGAGCTGAGACAG
The DNA here is from genome assembly GCA_004026765.1 of Micronycteris hirsuta. NCBI lineage: Eukaryota > Metazoa > Chordata > Mammalia > Chiroptera > Phyllostomidae > Micronycteris > Micronycteris hirsuta. The sequence goes on from PVJI01001086.1 coordinate 46,611, forward strand.
AAGTTTGATGTGGGTAAGGATTAGTGATTTACCTAAAACCTCACTAGCAGGTAATAATAAAAGTAAGTCTCATCAAATTCTGCTACCTCACAAATTTATCGAGCACACAGTCTCAGGCAGGCAAGCCCCAAACTCTTCTGACCGCCTGTTCCATAAACTCCACAGAAATCCCAGATTCCTACCCTTAGGTGCTTGGACCACTCCATTACGTGGGAGGCTCATTTGAGAAAAATATGACAATATTCAAGGAAGGATTCTGTTAATCTTATTAGTTCGCTCACTGGAACGCTTCACCTATGACTGGACAAGGGACTGTTCAGGAATCAAGTGCGGGCACGATGGCGAAGGGCACACCAGGCTACAGACTTACTTGTCCTTACACCCTTACACTCAAGGCGGGTGTTCCAAAAATAAAAAATATTTTAGCCAATCCATGCATCTTGAATACCTTTAAATTCAACATTTAGAGCTTATTTATAGCATTTAACACAACAGTCAACAGGTCACAATACTTTTACCTACAAAATCCCATTTTCAACATTCTCTATGCTATTTATAAAAGCCTCAAGTGTGGCCTTTCTGGTAGAAGGCAAGTTCGCCATCTTAGGTTGTGGGTTCTTGGTTAGAACAACTCATAGCACCCAGGTCTGCACACATATTTTGTGGTCGGTTGTGGACACTGTAATTGTCCACATTTGGAAGGAGCAGGCAAGTGAGAGTGCATCAGAGACAAAATCCACATACTTTACAATTTTGAGTAGAACTAACCTACCAACTGGAATTTCCTGGGCCAAGTATTTTTCTGTTATTCTTATTAAACACATCCTATCAATTCTCATTTTTCAGGCCTTGAATTTCCTTGGAAAACAAAACTTGGCTCTTCTCCAACAAAGAAAACTGTTTACTCTTTTCTTATCACCACTGGAGACATGCATGTTCCTTTCCTCACTTCTCCAGTATGCCTAAAATATTAAAAATTGAAATGATAGCAGATTTCAAAGATATATTTTTAACTGAATTTATTGGGGTGACATTAGTCAATAAAAGTATATAGGTTTTAGGTGTGTAATTCATCATTTGTATATTATATTGTGTGTTCGCCAGACCAAATGAAGTCTCCTTCCATCACCATTTATCCCCCCTTCACCTTGTCTAACTCCCCCGCATCCCTCTTTCTGCCTGGTAATCTGTGTATATGTCTATGAGTTTTGTTTTACTTTGTTTTGCTTAATATCTTCACCTTTTTCACACAGCCCTCAAACCCTTCCCCTCTGATAAATGTCGGTCTGTTCTCTGTATTTTTGAGTTTGTTTCTATTTTTTGTTAGTTTATTTTGTTCATTAGATTCCACATATAAGTGAAATCATATGGTACTTATCTTTCTCTGACTGATTTATTTCACTTAGCATAATACTCTCCAGGTCCATCCATGCTGTCACAAAAGGTAAGATTTCTTCATTTTTATGGCCATATACAATTCCATTGTGTAAATTTACCACAGCTTTTTATCCACTCATCTACTGTTGGGCCCTTCAGCTGCTTCCAAATCTTGGCTATTGCAAATAACACTGCAACGAACATAGGGGTGCATATATTCTTTTGAATTAGTGTTTTGGGTTTCTTCAAATATATTCTCAGAAGTGGAATTAATGGATCTCAATGTAGTTCCATTCTGAATTTTTGAGGTAACTCCATATTATTTTTCATAGTGGCTGCACCAGGCTACTTTCCCACCAACAGTGCATGCGGGTTCCCTTTTCTCCACATGCTCACCAGCACTTGCTGTTCGTTGATTTATGAATGATGGACATTCTGACAGATGTAAGGTAATATTTCATTGTGGTTTTAATTTGCATTTCTCTGATGATTAGTGACATTGAGCATCTTTTCATATGTCTATTGGTCATCTGTATGTCCTTTTTTGAGAAGTGTCTACTCAGGTCCTTTGCCCATTTTTACTTGTATTGTTTGTTCTTTTGGTGTTGAGTTTTATAAGTTCTTTATCGATTTTGGATATTAACCCTGTATCAGGTGTATCACTGGTGAATATAGTCTCCCATTCATTAGGCTGTCTTTTCATTTTGTTGATGGTTTCCTTTGCTGCGTACAAAATTTTTAGTTTGATGTCATCCCATTTTTTTAAAAATACATTTTAATCTTATTTTCTTCCTGGTTAGCAACTGCAGGTTACCAACTGATGTTTATGAACTCACCTATGACATTAACAATAACAATGTGGAATTAGTAACTGTTTTTCATTGCTGTGCCTTTTTGGAGCTAAGACATCAAAACTACAGAAATAATTATACTGAACCATGTCAGGTTAGAGGCATTCTGGGCACACAGTCTTGTGAACTTTACTAACTTGGAGAATGTTTCTGCTAATGTTCTACCAATGAATAATCTAAACTGAAAAACCAGGTTAGGAATCAGAAGAAGAGGAGTCAGAGAAGAAAACACCTGTCCAAATCCATGTGTAATCACGTGCAAAGAGAGGAATACTGTGCACTGGCAGAGAAGTGCAAGGAGGCTTACTGTCCTCTCCCATCAAGAGATCAGTTTTGGGGTTATTAATAATTAACCAATAGGCTGGGCTGAAAAAATCATCAATTCCTACTTAAAATATTTGTGAATGTTCAGGTTCCTAAGTCTAACTAATTATACATGTAGAAACAATGCAAGTGTTAACGAACCTGAAACAAAGGTACGGTGTCGTAGGTTTATAAAACTTATTTGGCAGAGCAAAGAATTCATGCGCCTCAATTCAGGTGTATTTTTTGGGAGCAACTTTCTTTCTGGTCACATTAGTAAACCACTTAATAGACAGTTTAAAACAAGCTGTGACTACCCCGTGCCTAGCAACCCATCTTTGATTTAATAGACACTACTGGAATAAATAGTCTAAGTAAGAAGGTCGGCTTCTTAATTAAAACTCCCCAAAACCAACAGAAATCCATTTAATTCTGAAAATAAACTGTTGCTTAAAAAAAATTAAATGTTAACAGGAAACAGCCACATAAGCCACCAGAGAATGACAACTCCGGGACACAGTGGCTCATGATGGGGGTCCAGGATGAGATTTAGTGTTTCATAGTTGAAATCTGGTAGCTCTTTTCTCTACACATTCTCAGTACAATTCAAATAAGTTATTAATGATAATTTGGAAAATGGCAATCAGTGAAGATTTTATGTCTCCAGAGTTGTTCTGATCTTGACATGGATCTGGATATTTAATACCTGCTATAATGAAAGAGCATGTATTACTTCTTCAAGATGGACTCACAGGTACCCCATCATGTTTTCCTTAATCACACATGCATTGCCATCCCATGTCCTCGTGCTGCAGATGTTTCCATCTAATATTTTTTATGAGACTCCATTGAGCTTCACTTAGTGGCTTTGAGTTTCCTACAGACCTTATCTTTTCTTTCTTTTATTTTTTAATAAAAGAAAGTTTATTTAAAAAGTCACACAGGTAGAAGTGAGCCATAGAAGAAATGGGCTCAGGAAATGAGTTTAGAGGCAAAAGAAGGGCCTTTGGAGTCTTCCTGCCACCCTGAACCTGTCCTTCCCCTCCCACCCATCTTCCCATTTCAGCAAGTGTAGGCTCTTTCACCTAGGAGCTGCGCAAAAATCTGGGCACTTTTCCTGATCTTGCTCTTCCTTTCACACCCCGTCTTCTGTTCTACTGCAAACCTTGTCCATGTGCTTCAGTGTGGTCTGGATCCTACTCTGCTATACTGCCTCCGCCACTCCAGACCTTGCCTGGATTCCTGAAATATTCCTGTTGGTCTGCTGGTTTCCACTCCTGGCCCTTTACATCTATTTGCCTGTAGAAGCCAATCATTCTTGTAAAGAGTTAAGTCAGATATCATATCACTCTTTAAGAAATACTATCCAAGTTAAGTCCCTATTGTGTTCTATAGGGCTGAGCATCATCTTCCCCCTGGCTAGCCCTTTGACCTCTATTTCTACCAGTTTTCCCTTCACATAGTCTATTCTAGTTTATATGCATATTTGGTCAATAATATCAATTACTTGAATGAGTGAAAAAATGAGCAAATGTATGTTTGCAATCCCATTTCTATGAGGAAGCTGGACAGCTCTCCATCTGGGGTGAAAAGGTAAGTAAAGTTGTTTAAATGTTCTGGCGAAGTGACAACCTGACAATCCACACATACAATATCTAAGGCATAGGACTCTTTCCACCCAGGCAGCCACACAGACTCCTCACTCTCCGGAAACTTGGCAGTGAGTGGGAAGAAGAAGGAGCAGTTCAGCGACCCCTGCCTAGACCTGCTAGAGACCATTCCTGTCAGTGGAAACACATTCTGTGAGACATGCTAACTTCTCCATTCCATATTGAAAGCCTACCTCTATACCAAGTAAGAACTTGAATTTTTTTATTTTGAGACAACAAAAATCTCATAGAAATGTTCTGTGTTGTTCCTTGGTCTTACTTGGTATTGCCCACAGCAGGATGGCAGACTAAATATACTTGATAAAAATAACCTACATGCTTCTGCATTTTTATTGCCATTAAAGATATCTGTGATGTTGCTCAAATACCCTTTATAGCTGGATCTTTGTGACAAATTCTACTTTGAGGCGTCGTTCCAGGAAAGTGTTTCTCATCCCCTGAATTAGACCTCTTCCTCTGTCAGACCATGAGGACAGTGTGACATGTGTTTTCCTTTTTATCTTGGCTGCCAGGGAGCATCCCCCTCCTTCAGCCAAGACCCATGACAGCATGCAAAGCACATGTCTCTGTGTCTACCTAGCTCAGAGTTGATTAAAAATTTAGCAATTATCCGGTTAAATCTACCCACTTAATCTGGATAATTCAATTTGAAGTTACAAGTCTTGTAGTTAGCAAAATACTCAAGGTGGTTGTGTAGAACGAAACATTAGTTGGCATGGAAAACAGATAATTTTTATGTAAGATTGATATCTGGCTTTGCATTAGAATTAATAGCTCAAACGTTAGGCTTAAAATGTAAAATCTTAATTTGTATCTGATTAAAAGTCAAACTTATATTTGACTTTTTTGTTTTATATTAATTCTTTTTATATGGATTAACCCCTCTTAATATTATTATAGTTAGTGCATCCTTTACATGGATTGGTCCCTTTTAATATTATTTTTAATATTAAAAATTTAATATTAATCATAAATATAATTAAGATTAATTTTCTCTCAGTCACAAGAATTGCTACTTGCTCTGGGTTACAGAAAATTACTATTTTTTCAGTGTCATATCCATGTGAACATTTCTTTTCCACCGCCCTCATTAGGTACCCTATGTATAAAAGTATACATAGGATGAATGCACATAATCAAAGAAAACGTAGATGCTCCACCCACACCCCAATCATAAAATTCAGTTAAAAAAGTTCTTAGGCATCCATAACATTAGGCAAAGGCCATGCTCCCTGCAACCACACGAAGAACAAGGTGCTCTAGGTTAGTGTAACGTCTGAGGGTTCTGGTTATGGGAAGGATGTTCTCATTTATAGAACATGAGATCCTGTGCTGTTCATCTGCCTAACTGCTTTCAGTTCCATTTCACATTCTTTTCCCCCTTTATTCAATTTCACTAAAGGCTGATCCCCGTAAGCTTAATTTCCCAGAAGCTCCCTTATCTGATAGTTCCCTACCATGTTTGGGGAACGTGAGACACTGGTTAGAGATGGAAGGGTAGCAAGCAGCAAGAAGCCGGAATGTTCTCCCTACTTCCTCTCTGCTTGGGCTGCATTTCTCCTGTGCTTGCATTAGCCCAGGCCTGGCTTTGCTCCTGGCAGTGGTACTCCCTCTACTGAACGTCTAGGGAAAGAGGGTAGCTAAAAGATGGTTGCCCCCCAGGCCAGTGTCTTACAGACAGTGAGGGGACAGCAAGGGAGGCAGAGGGAACTGTGACTAGAGATGGCGTGAGGTGACATTTTAATGAGTAGAGAGTAGTCCTGCTTAGAAGTTGAGAACTAGAGCAGACTTTCACCTGTCTTTGTCTCCTGGAGTTCACTGGAGGTCATCGGCGACCTTGGAGATGCCTGTCTGTGGAGTGATGGACCGGAAGCCCACCTGGTGGATAAGAGGCAGAGGTCATGACAATAGGCATTTCTTTTGAGCCATTGTGCTGAAAAGAGCAAAGAAATAGGACAGAAGCTGGAGAAAGACATGAGACATTTACTTTCTTTTCTTCTAGTAATGATTTAAATTTCTTTCTAGGAACAGCTGTTCCAAGCTCAGTGCCTATGGCTGGAGAGAAACTCAACACCTGCTTCAGGAGTGGAGTATGCGACCCAGCTCAGCCAATTGGAGCATCAAATTCCATGGCCACTGTGATTGGTTAAGAGACTGGCATGTGACTTGAATTAGCACAACTCAGAACTTCTTTGGAAGCTACAGGGAAGGCACACTATATTTTCACCTGAATTTTAACCTGAGAGGGTGTGTCTGGAACTGTGAGCAACCACCACAAGAATTCGTAGACTAAGACGAAATATTCTGGAAAGTCAAACTAAGAGACAGACTCATTTGCCTGGATTCACCTCCCTCATGACTCAGTAAATTTCCTCTTTTTACTAGTCAGTTTGGATTGAGTTTTCTGCTTTCTTGCAAAAGAAAATGTCCTAATAACCTACAAAGCCTAAAAAGGACATTCATACACATAAATTTCCTTTAAGAAAGGTAGGATAGATATTTGTATTCATTTTCTAGGGCTGCCATAACAAAGTACCACAAACAATGTGGTTTACAATAACAGGAATTTATTCTCTCACACTTTGGGAAGCTAGAAGTCTGAAATCAAGGTATTGGCAGAGCCTTGCTCACTCTGAAGGCTCTAGGGGTAAATCCATTCCATCCCTGTCTCCTAGCTTCAGGTGTTACCAGCAATCTTTGGAGGTCTTTGGTTTGGCTTGTGGATGCATCTAATCTCTGCTTCTGTCTTTACATGCTGATGTCTTTGTGTATCCATCCCTGTATCTCTTCTCTTCCTGTAAGAATACCAGTCTGTTGGATCAGGGCCCATCCTGATTATCTCATCTTAACACCATTACATCTGCAAAGACCCTGTTTCCAAATAGGTCACAGTCACAGGGATCAAGAGTTTGGACATAAACATATTTTTGGGAGGAAACACAATTCAACCCATAATATTATTATTCTCATTTTGTATGTTATATTTACACTTTACAAAATGGAGATTAAATGATTTGCTCAGAACTGTGCAGTCAGTAAATGGTGGAGTATTTTAAGTTACATATTCTTAAATGGTGTGTAAAATATTTCAGCTTGAATTTTTTTAATGCATAATTTGTTGATGGAGTTTTATTACATTGCTTATTATTTCTCACAGACTATAGAAATAGTACTACTCTTCATGGCTGAGTGTGACAAGTTTGAACTAGTATTCATTTGTACAATCACCTTTTGCTTGAGGCCCACTTGTGATCATTCTCTTGCATTAACACCATCCAAGAAATGGAACTCTTCAGTCTGAGGACCCTTAAGAGAAAACTCACTGAAGATTTGCCTGGGCTCCACAACACACTGGTGTCTTGCCAATGAACCACGTGTTCTGGTGTGAAACCCACCAAACAATGGGAGCACAGCCTGGGCTTGGGGTGGTGAGAAAACACAATTCAGGTTTCTCCAGGAGATAAGGTAGGTGTTAGTCTGAACCAGAATATTTAAGGTTATAAGAAAAAAAGGAATTAACATTTATACCAGTGAGGCAACTAGCATTCTAGAGAGCTAGGCAGCTTGAAAGAACCCACTTTTCCTCAATGCCGAACCCAAGTAGAGGCTCTGAATTGGTACATCGTTCTTAGAGCTTTTATCTCTCCTTTTAGTGATTGCACCTATGATTGAAAAATATCTCTTTTGTGTATCAAAAATGAAACCCCAAGATGTAGCCTAATAAGTTTAAGAATGTCTATGTTGATAATAAAAACTTACATACAATAACTGATATTAGAAGAAAGACTCCTAAAATATTGCTCATTATAAAAAAGTTAACCTATTCTCTGACTATTTTATGTGAGTATCATGTGCTCAAGAGCTAAAATAATTCAGGAAGAGACCAAGAAAAGAAAACAGTAGACCTAAAAGAACATAATCATCTACATCCTATAAAATCCCTGCCTTTAATGAGTAGCCTACTTTTGATTTGGAGCTGGAGAGGAAGGCGTCTATGTTTCCATCTCGTGGTCTCTGGCTCTCCTATAATGAGGAAAGGAAAGTTAGGAAGCTGATAATATCTTTAAAAGCATAGATCTCCAAGAAATATTACCAATGACAATTCATTGTACGTGGCATAATTTACCAAAATTCCCTAAGTGGTTCCTACTTACCTCTCATGATTCACTTCATTCTTCCTTGCCTTTGTTCTCAGGATGTTGAGCCAGTTACAGACTGTATCTTTTGTTGCTTTGGATGCCGAAACTTAGCACGATGGCTGGGCCACAGAAGGCACACCATAGGTGTTTGCTGGATAGGTAGTTGAATGAATGAAAACGTCATTGTAGAACAGCAATCCCCAACCATTTTGGCACCAGGGACCATTTTTTCCATGGACGAAGGTGGGGGTGGGTGGGGAAGGCAGGGCACGGAGCTCAGGTGAGCTTCCCTTGCTATGGGTTCCTAATAGGCCATAGACAGTACCAGTCAACAGCCCTGGGGGTTAGGGACCTCTGCCTTATAATAAAGATTGGATCCCATTTACTCTTTCTTATTTCCTTGCACCAGAGAGGGGAGGGTTGTTGTGGACGGAAATGATAACAACTGAAAATGTAAGGAGCATCATTTTCTGGGATAATTAGGACATGTCCAGACTTCTCAGTCCTGTCTGGTAGAGAACTCCTCAACGTAAGGGTTAAGGAGAGAGGAGCAACAGGGAAGCATTCAGGCATTTCGGAAACGTTGATATCTAACAGGAACCGACAGGCTTACTCACGCTTCACCGTATCTGAATATATATATGGCCACTGGCAAAGAAGCTCACCAATCCTTCTGCAAATCTCAAGTTTCACCCAAATTATATTCACACTAGAGGATTTTCATTGGTCTCATTTCCCAGGGATCTGTGCTTGGAGAAGAGGAAAGGCCGACTCCTTTGCAGCTGGTTGAGACAGCTCTGCGGTGGGACATACACTTTGGTCCCTTGCAAGGTCAGGCTGAAGCCACCGCCACCCCACAGACTGGCCTGAGATGATGCCCTGGCTTAGCCTGCTCTCCTCCCTGCCCTGCTGCCTCCCTCCTGACTGGTCTCCTCAGAGCACTGCCTTATTCAATCCCGCACGCAAATCCTCATCTCAGAGGGCGGTTTCTGGGGAACCTAAGCTTACTGGCACTTACTATGGCAGGGATAGAAACATGTACAAAATGTGGAAACAATTCTCCAGACATTTTTCAGCTAATCCGAACTTGATTTAAAGTCATATATGAATGTCTCATTGGAAGGTAAACCTCCAATCAGAGTTTCAAAACAGCACAATTACATAGATGTTCCTGGAATCTTGAGGACAATCCTGTTTTTATAGAAGCTGCCCACATCGTGTATGGCAGTAGTTTTGACTGTTTGGCCTTTCTTCAATAAACTAAACAAAAACAAGCATTATCAAATGTTTACATTTACTGGAGCCTCTGGCTTCAAGTAGCTTGATCCATCATTCCTGACAAGCTCACAGTAGACCTTTAGCCATACCAAGGCCATTCGCTTTGTGGTGGTGAGGTGGGTTTCCCTTGTTTTATTTTTAGTCTGAGACAAACAATGCTAGCCACACCAATTAAAACAAGTAAAGAGTTAACCTTCAAAATGACCACAGTTCAGATGGCAGCATGGAAGTCATCAGGACTATTTAATCTTCCAGAAGAGTTATTGCTGCAGTAACCCAAGTCTTTCATGTGGGTTTTTGCCACAATTCTTCCTGCACGCACACAAAAGGAATCTGGAGTTCATGGGTATGACACAGCACCACAAACATGGATTTGTGCAATAAACAGGACCCTTGAGGCAGAGGGGTTGCCAGGAGAACCATACAGTCTTTACCCTAAGGATTTGTGAGAATAGTCACACTGGTGACAAGAATATTCAGAGCTTTTGGTGTTATTCACAATTACCCACTGCTCTGCTCCCGCTTCTTCCCCTTCTCTGTCCTCATTCGCAGCTCCTGCCAATTGCGGTTGCTTTTCTCTTCCTTCCTTCCTTCCTTCCTTCCTTCCTTCCTTCCTTCCTTCCTTCCTTCCTTCCTCTTTCTTTCTTTCTCTTTCTTTCTTTCTTTCTTTTCTTTCTCTCTCTCCCCTTCCCTCCCTTCCTTCCTTTCTTTTTCTTCCTTCCTTTCCTTTCCTTTCCTTCCTTCCTTCCTTTTTCCTTCCTTCCTTTCTCTCTCTCTCTCTTTCTTTCTCTATTATACATCTCCTTTCTTCTGATTCTTCCCCAGATATTTTTTAAGCTCTGTTCAAAAGGTCTTAGTTTTCCCCTCAAAAATTGCTCCTTGAGAATTATAATCCCCCAGAGTCCCATGCTGTCTTGTCCCACACTGAGAGTTGAAAGACCTGAGTGTGTCACCTGGCTCCCTGGCACAGGGCAATACCTTCTTGTCTTCATACTTAATTCTTTTTTCAGATACCCTAAAATCAAGTTTAAGAGCTCATTCTCTATGGTCATGAAATTTTACAAAATGTGGGGTGGGGCAGGGGGAGTAGTGGGGGGAAAACAAAGACAACTGTACTTGAACAACAATAAAAATAATTTTTTAAAAAGAAAATTAAACCTAACCATAACAATAACAACTTAAATTTACATGTTGTAAGCATCCCTTAATTATTAATAAAAAGCAAAGATTGTCAGATTGAAAAAAATTTACAAAATGCTACAGAAAACTTAATTTCGAATGGTGCAACCACTTTATTTTTAGTACAATGTATTTTTAGCTAAAGGGGGTTTTCAGAGGAAAGCCATATCTTTAAAGGGAAAAAAAGAGGAAGTCTTTATAGGGTATCATGCTTGTCAAAAGAAATTAAATAATACATACCGGCCTTAAAGAAATGTTCAAATGTAATTTGGATATGGCTTGGGTATCTGAATAGATATAAATTTGACCAAGGCTACTTGCATATGAAATAGAGTCTAAAGCATATTACTCTTAAAAAAAGGAAGTTATTCAAATATTTTTGGCAAAAATAATATAAATGGAACCACTTTAAAATGAAGCCAGAGCTGCCATTTTAGAGGAACAGTCTTGAACATCTTCTGCCTCAAATCTCTGCAATGTTAAAACAGAGCAAAATAACCTTTGTACCGGCACTAAAGCAACATTGTACCCTGAAGAACTGTTTTCAAGGATAAGAAGGAAGCAAATATTATGACTACTAGATTCAGACTATCAGACTGAAAATTATAATCATTGTTTAGAATTAACTTCACTGTGTTATGTTTTTTGTACCAATAACTGTCTTCCTTCTATTAATGTTGTTGTTCCCCTTCCCCTTCTCATAAATACCTATGGCCTTTTGTTCCCTAAATACAACACTTGTTGGGTTTCTGCCTGAATCAGTGCTGTCTGCCTGAATTATTGATCTCAGATAAGCATTTGCTGCCGCTCACTTTGAAAGACCTTTTATTTTTAGGTTAGCACTTTGATTTAAAATTGCTTCTATCAGCCATGGAATTCCAAATGACTTTACAGGTGACAGAGCACAGAATTACTGTGTTAAGAGGAGACTTTAGTCATCTCACATAAGCCAGATAGAATTTCTTCAAATTTTATATAGGAAGATTTATTGATTGTTTGGTCCAAGAACCTTGTTTCAGACACTTGTCATTTAAATGACAGGATTGAAGAGAATACAGTGACATTTCTAGGAGACTAGTCCAGGGTTGATATCAAATGAGAGATTGATTTGTTGTCACTCTATTTCCATGGAACACATTGCTCATTCCTATTAGACATGTGATCTTAAATTCATTTATACTATCAAGTTAGTCCAAGGCAATTTCTGTATAACCAACTATCTCAAACTTAGGGGCATAAAGCAACAGCCATTAGATTCTGTTTATGGATTCTGTGAGTCAAGAACTCGGAAACAACACAGTAGAGATGACTTGTCTGTCTGCTGCCTCTGCTGGGGAGACCGAACAGCCTGGCTGGAGGACTCACTTCTAAGATGCCTTCTTCATTCTCGTGGCTGGCTCCCGGCCTGGGCCACTCACAGCTGGCTCACTAGGGCTGTTGACCAGGGCACCTATAGATGGCCTCATTATGTGGCTTGGACTTCTCATGGCACAGCTGATAGGTTTTAAGAGCAAGCATTCCAAAAACAAGGGTTCCAAGAACAAGGGTTCCAAGAGTACCAGATGGAAGCTGTCTGATCTTTTCTGAGCTAGTCTTGAAAGTTATATAGCATCACTTCTGTCATACTTATTGTTTAAAGCAGTTGTAATTCCACACAGATTCAAGAGGAAGAGACAATGAGAGGAAGGTCAATGCATATGTGCCCATTTTCATCAACACCACTATGGTTTTTATGATATTTGCCAACACCATTAGGGTTTTGACAAAATGGAAAAATATATAAGCTGGGTTTTGAATCTGATTCCTCCATTTCTTAGGTAATCTTAGGCAAGCTACTTGACTTCTTCCTTCATTGTACAAACACAGATAGTGGTCAATCACCAGGTTGCTATGCATAGGCACAAATTTGTGTTCATAAGCAGTTGGCTAATTCCAGTGTCTCCTTTTTTTTCTTAGTCACCTTCACCTCCTTTCTCAAGCAGGAGTCTCCTCAATCTCCCTCCCATAATTCCATTTAAATGTTCTCTCAAAGCCAGCGTTCAGAAGGTGTCCCGGGTGTCCCTCAACGACTGAGGAAGGAAATGGTAGAATGCACTTTGCAGTAGCCACCTACACTACCATGCCTAAAAGCCTGTCTCTCTCTCCTGACTCAGTTAGATTTCTACACTTCCCTCTGGTAAGACCTGTAGGAGTCATTAACAAACATTCTTTGAACCCCCAGGAATTTTCCTTTCCTTTAAAAAATGGAATGGAATTCCATATCAGGAATCCACAGGATTTTGCCAAAGTATATGTTTCTGTTCTTTCTACTTCCCGTCCCCACCTGGTGTCAAATCAGTTGAGTAACAACATCCTGAAATTGCAAAGGGCATTTCTGCCTTGCTCCTCCTTCTGCCTAAGTTCTTTAAGCACATTACTCAAATCAGTCCCAGAGGCCAGAGCAGGTTCATTCATTGCTGCAGCCAAAGAACACATAGACTATTCCAAATGTGAGGGGTGGTGGGGACAACATTATATTTAATCGTGACAAAAGAATGCCATACTGAGTTGTTTATTTATTTATTGTCATTGCTATAATTTTTTAGCCACCTCACTGGTCTCCCCAGGGTCATCTCCACATGAGTCAGAGATCTTCTAGAAGCATTTCAGGCCAAACCACTCACCTACTCAAAATCTGCTGATAACTTCCTAATGCACTTGGGATAAAATCTGAAGTCTCTGCAGTGGCTTACAAGGGCATCCATGATTAGCTGTAAGTATTTCTCAGACCTCACTTCCTGCCTCTGAGCCAGCCAGGCCACAGCCACCTGTGTGGTTGCTCAGGCCCTGAGCTTAGATGGGTCTCACTTGGTTCAGTGCCAAATAGCAGTTGCCATATTGAAGATTTTAATAATGTTTGAACACGGGATCCTGCATTCTCATTTTATTGCATTTTGCATTGGGCCCGGCAAATCACATGGTGGGCACTGACCCTGGTACTGCCAGGCACACGGCCACTGCTGCCTGAGGAATCAGGCACTGACTGCTCCTTCTCTCTCCCGAGAAAGCTCACCTGTGACATGATCATGCACTCAGCTGCTTCTCTCCTTCACTTAGGTCCGCACCAGAAAAACCTTCTGTGACCCCTGTGTCTATGGTGTCACCCCTTCCCGTATGTTGAAGCATTCCCATCTCTGCCAGGGTTATGATGTAGATTTACTTAGATGCCATTGTTTCTTATTTTCCCCGTAGAAGTCGCTCCAGGGCAGGGATGACAATGCCTGGCTTGGCTATTTCTTTGTCCCTGGAACCTGACATGCTTCCTGGTACATAGGTATTTCTCAGTACTTTTTTTGAGTTATCTTGTTCCTCGGTAATACCATGAATGGTGCCCATCTCACCAACAGCACACTTTAATTTTATGAACTTAGTTATAAGGAAAGTTCAGAGGACACCTTTGGAAATACATTGTTTTTCATTAAAGGTGGTCACCTAGCTTTTATCAGACTGCCACGAACACCAGTGCATCTTAATGTTGCTGCCTTTTTTTTCCTCGTCTCTGGTTTCCAATGACTCTAGTCTGGTGTTTCCAACATTCAAGGTATGGAAAGATTAAGATGAATTTTCTAACTTTGAAAGGAAAAACAATTCATAGGAAGTGATAATCCCCTGAACTGGACAATCTCAGCTAGAGGAGATGGCAGGCTTTGTGTCCTGCCATGACCCACACAGCAGCAGGGACAGCGGAGCTGGAGGCCCCTTTGAGACCACCGTGCCCAAACTCGTCACATTTCATGTTCTTTCGGGGTGAGGAGGACGCTCTGGGTTAGATACAGAGAGAGGGGAGTGGGGGAGGAGACCATTAAAGGTACACTTAAATTATTCTTTCTCCTGAAAAGGGAATTAACTTCTTGAAATTACAAAACTGTTTAGTTGTAGGCCAAGTGCAAAATTCACATTTTTTTACTTTCTCTTTGAGATTAAATGTCCTTCGATGGCAGAAATAATCATTGACATCCAAGTTTCCAATATAGCTTGGTATTATTACCATTCTTGACGTTCATTTTAAATGAATTTTTCTATCATTACTCATTTCAGGGCCTTTTAACCAAAAAAAGTGCTCTCTCTGCATTGTGGGCACTAGAGTCCCTGAATGTCAAAGAGGCCGCAAGCTGGTGGCAGGTGTTAGGCCACTGGGCTGCCCACCGAGCAACGCAGCAAGGTAAGAGGGAGCGAGGTGTCCTAGCATAGGGGTGCCTTAGTGGAGTCCTGGCAATATCACGTCTTCTTTTGATTTCTAGTTCTTTTAGCATCTCGGGTGAACAGAAACAGACTAATTATACTCTTGGTTCTTGACATACTCTCATCATTGGTCCATGCATGCCCCTCTATGGTGTCTATGTAGATGTGTTTATTTTTAATAATTTCATCAACCCCCAGGAACCACCCAACTCAGAAACCAGAACACTGACACAGCAGAGGCTATCCAGGTGGTCCCATGCCTCTCAAACCTGGGGTCACCACTCTCCTGAGCCTTGTGTTGCTTAGTTCCTTTGCTTTTAAACAGATATTTTTTTGAAATCTATGGCATTCCTATCTAAGTTCTCAAAAAGCATATTTGGTTTGAGTTGTTCTTAGCTCAAAGATATTATTTATTTGAGTTGTTCTTAGTCCAAAGGTATTGTGTTGTAGGTGATTTTTCAAATGGCTCAGAAAGAGGACCTGACCTCATGCCAGGACCAAATCCCTCTGCATCACGAGGGGTGGAGCAAACCCACCACCAGGAGTTGACTCTGGCTGGGAAATGACCCACCAACGTGGAGAGGCCCACTGGCCACTCTCCCTCTGCAGAGGGGAGCTGATAGCACCAGAACACACAAGCCTCTTCCTGGGTTTGCTTCTCCTCTGAGCCCACCTGTGCTCTGGGCAGGGCTCCCAGCCACCCACTTTGCGAGGCTGTTCACTCTCCCACCTGTACAAACAGAGGGTTTCCTGTCACCACGTGGCCAGAGCAGTGCAAGGCTGTAGCCCTGGAGCTTCGTGGTTTAAATTTCCTAATGAGAACGATCGTAGGCCTGGAAAACAGCTGTGATCCCAGGGGCCACGACACAGCATAATTCAATTGTGCCTTTACGATTTCTGTCTTGTCCTTCACAATTTCCCACAAACCTGAAACATGTTTCTCTACTCACTTTCCATCTCACGGTGATCACAAGACTTGGCTCTCAGGGAGTCTCTTACAGCACTGAATGGATTTTTCTCTGCAAATCCCAAGTGGAAATCAGAAGGTATTGAGTTACTCACAAACTCATGGTACAACGTAAGGACACAAAGGTTGCAAGGGGAATCCAGTCCTAAGTAGAGTCCTCTTCCTTGTCCTGTGTCACTGCTATGATCAATCATTATTAAAAACAAGAGGCTGACATGTAATAGTAGAAAGAACATGGACATTGATATTAGAAAAAAAAATAAGTTCAAATCCCACCTGTGTCATTTGTCCATTGTATGACCTTGGACCTCTCAGAGTTAGTTTTCTGATCTGTAAGATGGAGCCAGGTACCGACTCCACAGTGCACTGTGAATGTTACTTGAAATAAGGGGCGAAATGGTGAGGCTCATACACCCTGGAACATAGGTTACAGACTGGTGCCTAATAACTGGGAGCATTGGGCCAGGCTCTCACTTCCTCATGCTGAGTCTGCCTCAGTCCCTCCCTGCCGAGCCTCATCCCCTCTCCACTCTGATCTGTCACACATCATGTTCTGATGAGTTATCCTGAAGCAGTGACCGTACACATCACATTTCTTACCCTCCTGAGCCACCCCGCACCCCTAACAGCAGCAGAGCCATTCTGTGGTTTCCCAATGTCTTCAAGATGTCCAAATCCCTTAAGTTGGCATTTCAGCTCGACCGCAATTTAGGATTGGTTTACCCCTTCACAGTGGTCTTTTATTATTCCTATACCTGAATCCTGTGTCCTAGTCAAACTTGCTCTCTGAGTGTGCCAGACACATGTCAGCTCCCTCACCACCTGGGCTCCCCACATTTGTGCTGTCCCCCTTGCACAGCTGCCTGCCTCCTCTTTTTACCTGGTAAACATTCTGCCTTTTCTATTTGTGGTGTGAGTGAAGTCCCCACCTTTCTACTCCCCACTCTTCATTGACTGTTTAATGTATCTCACCTTCTTTGCCATTAGTCATTTGTGTATGTAGCAACAAGCACCTGACACAGGTTCTATAGAAGATATTCATAAAGTGTGGTGCTGACCGCAAATGTACAAGCACAAATCTCAAAATGCATTTCCATTCAGAAATGCTTTCATAAACAAGTGGAATTCAACTCATAAGAATTTCCTTCTTCAAATTTTGAAGTGTCGATAGCCACATAGAAATTATCAAGCACTGAGTTTGTGTATTACTCTGTGTGTGTGTGTGAGGGAGCTACACTGAGCGCTTTAATTTCACTTCAGTCCCTAGTGAAAATAGTTATCTTCACTCTCTCTCACTTGGCTACTCTCAGCTGATAATCTTCCATCAGACCCCATTGGTTGTTCGTGCATACAAAATCACACAGGAATTTAGGAAAGATATCTAGAAAGAGAATAAGCTTGACGATTGTTGACCAGGTATTGCCCTTTCAGTTTTTTCCCAGCCTCCCAGCCCAATTTAGTCTTATAATAAAATACGCCAAGGTGAGTTGTCTTTCCAGAACTCCCTGGCAGTGAGGAAGGGGCCTCTGGCTGTGTTGGCAGTGGAAGGGCATTGAGGAAGGGGCTCTGTTTAAGCTCTAAACTTGGTTGTTTAGATTCCAGGCATTCTTGGTTAGAGTTATGCTTAAACCCGAACTTGGACAAAGACCAGAAGATTATGCATTAGTACCGTACCCCAAATATTTGGGGATTCTGTCAAATTGAAGTTGGCTAGTACCCTTGTGCAATGGTGCAGCTTGAACAATATCAAATTGGAGCAATTAAACTGTTATACCTTAAGAGAGTAGTTTTTTTTAGAAGGCTGCTCATTAACGCCCATTTTTCTGCCTAATGTAGGAAGAGCTTTCTGAATTCAAAGGAGGAAGATATTCATCTAGCTTGGAGATATCCAATTTTTCCATTGTATAAGGCTGATAATATTCTCAGGAGAAAGCATCCACCAAAAACACTTGCATATGAAACCCTCTGAAGAAGACATGCTATGTCACGTAGCCACAGCAGCCCTTGGGCCCATTGAAGAGATTGACTTGCATAGCAATTCAAAGCTATAGAACTGGTACTGATATACAGTCGAAGCTGGCAGATCAAACACACACATCAGACTTGGTGAGCACCACTCTAGATGGAGCTGGTCACAAAGCTCTGGGAATATTTCTTCAAAGAGATAAAACTGATTGCTTTTCAAATGTGTTCGAACATATTGAGAGGAGATCATACAACTGGGGGTGTGTTTGGGTTTGAATTAATTAAGTCTATGGGAATCTGCAAAAGTGAAAAAAATAAATATCTCAATATTATCTTCAGGGAAAAGCAAAATATTGCTCAAGAAAAGAAAAGCTTCCACAGTGCATTGCAGAGGTCAGTTTTATACACTGTTCGCATTGTCATAATTATATAAACACTAAATATCTAGCAATTTGAAATGAAAACTTAACTATTTTTGAAGAATGAAGAGGTGGGTAGCAAGGGTGCAGGGGGATGGTGAGGGTGACAGAGAAGGAGAAAGAGCAGCATATGCATCTTCCAAATTGGAAGCTCCATAGGCAACGTTTAAATATGAAATATCACGGAGGAGTCCGTTACTTAAACATATAAAGATTGCTTCTGGGAAAAAGCAAAGAGAATGGGGAAGATTTTTTTTTGAGAAATATGGATGGCAGTACAGGCTAAGGTGCTTTAACAAAAGACCCCTAAATATGGAGGTTTAAACAAGATCGGTGTATACATATATTTCTTGTTTCATATGCTCCAGAGAGAAGCAATCTGGGTTGAAATGTCAACTTTATGACCCTGAAAACGTGGCTTCCATATCTGGGACCAAGGCAGCCATGCTAGTTCTTGTCATCCCAGCCAGTGGGGAGGGGGGATGGGTCAAGGGAGCACACGTACCTACCTTGGCAGTACATGCTCCAGAAGTGGCACACATCCATTGGGCAGCGTGTGGGCACACGGCCTTACTAAGCTGCAGAAGAGGCTGGCAAATGCAATGGTCAGCTATTGGCCATGTCCTCAGCTAAAATTCAGAACTCCTATTATTAAAGAAGACACGAACTGATGGCGGTGCACAACCAGCGCCCTCTGTCAAATACGCTTTGTAGAATCATTTCATTCTTTCCACTAGATGCTTGTGTAACTTCAATACAAATACAAACTAAATTTAAGACATAGTGCTTAAAGATGATCTTTTGAACAAAACTTAGAAAGAACGGTCCTAAAGTAGGATGCAGGTACCCCCAGAGTAGTTAGTGCAGATCTTATGGAGACTGTTTGGAGCTGCACGTTAGGTCCCTCTATTTCAGAACACTTTCAGCCTCTTTTCTAATTTGGGCATGCTACGTGTGCTGCAAACAGGCATGGGCACCCTCGCAAACCTCTGGTTTTTGGAGTAAATTATTCTAAAAGAACAAGACTCTAACATGGAGAATAATGTATGGGAGATTTTTTTGGGACCTATGGGCAAAGGGATGGGGTGTAGAGAAAAGCAGGGAGTTCTGGAGCTGAGAGGGACCTTCAGAGGTCCCCAGGAGGCCACACCTTTATACCCCAGTATTTCTCAGTGTTTACATGCAAATTGCCCCCAAAACTAGTGACTTTGGGGTGTAAGCTTGGATAAAGTAGCTGGCTTCAGCCTGGACAATTCCCAGAGGGGGCTAAGTGAGGCTTCCCTCCCGCAGAACTCCTGGCCCTTTATTCCTGAAGGGGAGTCTGAGCACTGCATCCCAGCGTCTACTACATAGGGATACCAGTAGCCTGCTCTGAGTCTCTGTGAATTCAATCATTTGAATTTGGATTTGGATTCCAACAGTGGTGGCTCTTGTATTTCTCTATAGGAGAAATTTAATGGTAGCATTTCCATTAGGATTATAGAGGGGTAGGGAGGTGCTCAGGGGTTTGTATGGAAGTTGCATGAACATAGCAAGCATGCTGTTTGGTTTAGGCTATATTTTCACTGGAAGTAGCGTTAGTAAAGATGTTGGGAATGAAAGGGAAGAGGACCTGAAAATCTAGGCAAAACAGATAACTGTGTTTACGTGTTACTGCCATCTATGCCTTAGGGTGATTAGACAGCTGTGGGTTAAGAAAAAACAAAGCAAACAAACAAACAAACAAAAGAACTTTAATCAGGAGTTTAGGCTCCAGAAGGAAGGAAGGCAAGGGCTTCAAACAGTCCTGTCTCTAGAGACTCACCCTCTGGAGCAGAAGGTGTTATCATAGGGAGTGTTAGAAGTAAGTCCTCACTGGAGAAATGAGTGGTGTTAAGGCATGTGGTTGGCTAAGAAGATTTCCACTGGCACCGCATCCCTTGATCTGACAAACCCAACAGCCCAACCCCTTTGGAATGATACACTTGAGATAGAATTCCATCTCGTGGTCCCCACCTGATGGAGGGCAGCCTCTGTCACCTCTGTCACCTGATCCTAATGTCAAAATTTTGTTGTGGACACATCAAAATGAATATTTCCTGCAAGGGGCTTGTCAGCATACCTAAAAGGACAAGAGAACGTGGGAAAGAGGTTGAATGACTATTTTTATGGTTACCTGGTAATCCCTGTTTGTGTGCCTGTGGCGGGGGGGTCTGAGACTTGCCTTCATTTAAATATAGTGCTGGCGCCCTGGCTGGTGTAGCTTAGTGGATTGAGTGCGGGCTGGGAACCAAGCGGTCCTGGTTCGATTCCCCGTCAGGGCACATGCCTGGGTTGCGGGCCGGGTCCCCAGTGAGGGCCATGTGAGAGGCAACCATACATTGCTGTTTCTCTCCCTCCCTTCCCCTCTCTCTAAAATAAATAAATAAAATCTTTAAAAAAAAATAAATATAGTGCTGGCAATGAGGTTGTATGGGGGAAGGAACAGAGACCTTTAACAACTAGAGACTTCCAATGTTTGTAAAAAGAACCTCACAACTGTCAATAACTAAATTAGTGTCGAGGTTAGGGAAGTGAATAATGCCTTTTCTTATTGATGGCTATATATTCCAACAATTCACCTGAAAAGTAATGATATGCAAAAGAAATGTGGCTATCAACACTGGCTTACTGCTATAATTGATCATGGAAATAAACTACCCTGCCATAGAAACTCAATGCATTTTATATGATAATGATGACAAAGTAAATTTAATTTGATTATTCTAGATAATTCATTTTCATTTACATGGTCTCTACTACTGGACTTGTCCTTGGGCAGGCTCAGTACACGGCTCAGGCTCTACAGTGAAATCTTTCATGTGCCTATCGCCTGGCTGTGGCAGATCCTTGGGTTTCACTCTTAGGTGTGAAAATTAAGGGGATTCTAATGGAAAACATAACAGAAAAATAAGTCCAAAGTCTTGGTTTAGCTGCTAGGTTTAGAGAAGAGGCAGCTTGGGCAATGCAGCTAGACAAAGCATGCCATCTAAATACTAAATACAAGAGGACTGAAAAGCGACAGGAGATAAAAACCATGATCAGTATGACAGAAATCTGCAACCCCTGGAGTTGGATGAGATTTCCCACTGCTCCTTCACACAGACCCTTTGCTCTGGCGAGACATTCTGGCCCCAACCTGCAAGGGCTTGCCTGCAGGCTTACGTCTGGCCCCGTGAGTCCTTGATTGCCCTTCCAATCGCTCACAGACCCTCACCACCCTTCACCGATCCCTACCTTGGTATATAAAAATGCTTCCTCCAGTTCTGTTGGCCAGTGTTGATCCTTTTGTTGAAACTCCCTTAACTTTGCCACTTACACATTAAATGCTTTATTTTCTTGAGAGATCCTAAGTCCTATGGAAACTTTCTAGGGAGGACCTTGCAACCTTTACCTCATCCGTTCAAGCTATTGCCACAGTACCTAGCACGGAGCTGAGAACCCAGAGGTCCTATGTACACTGTGGCTAAGTGTGAGAGGCTGGAAACTCAGGAAACATGGGCAGCTAGCCAGAGAGCAGCCAGGCTAAGGCCCACTGGTCAGGCATTCAAATTCAAAAATGTTTAAGAAAAACTGTGTTAACAAAACAAGACTATAGTTCATCTGCATATATGAGGGTTTGTTTTTTTAAAAAAGCATTATTTTTAATCCTCACCCAATGACATTACCTTTAGAGAGAGAGAAAGAGAGGAAGGGAGAGAGAGAGACATCGATGTAATAGAAGCATCCATCAGTTGCCTCCCATACTTACCCAGACCGGAGAATGAACCCACAATGTAGGTAAGTTCAATTCCTGGTAAGCTGACCAGGAATTGAACCCACAACCTTTCAGTTATGGGATGATGCTCCAGTTGACTGAGTCACACTAGCCAGGGTTGTATGTGGTTTATAATTCCTTTAAGAGATTAATATAAGAGAGGCCAAAAAATTTTTTCTTCTATTCTAAGCTCTCATAATCACATTGACAAATTTATTACATGTGTACATGTGGGGTCTCCTTAAGAATATAAGACCTGAGGACAGATAGGTTAGTTGAGGCAGATATGCCATCTTGCACTAAAGGGAAAGAGGGGTATGGTTTGGACTTCAAAGGGCAGAAAGGCAATTCACAGGTAGATGATAAGGAGCAAACATGTGGTAAATAAAGTCTTTCTGGGCCTCCTGGGCCACCCAGAAGCAGGGGACACAGAGGGGAGTTTAACAAACAGAGGTGGGGAAGCTTCTCCCTCAACAAGCACCACACTCAGTTCACATTATGCTAAGGTGATAGCTCCATTGAAGCATATTTTTCTAACTAAGTTCCCTTAGGCAGCTAAGGGGGAGGTAAAAGGCCCTTCTTGAGTCTTTTGTTTTCTCAAAAATAACCTGCTTAAAATAATCAATATCCCAAAAAGCCATATTTTGGGATGGCAAACTCTATTCCCATTCACTGGCAAGTACTTCCTGGCTCCCTTGATTGGGAAAATGAACTTGTGAATACAACAGCAGAGAAGCATTATTTTCTATATACTGAACTTTTCTCCTTAACCAGGTTTGCTTCTGGGCAAAGGGACTACCCCAGGAAAACACATTCAGACTGTGCAAAGGCGTCCCACCATGAAGGGGCCACCATTCTCCAGGCAGTGGTGTCCTCAGGTCTTGCCCTGACTCTGAGCCCAGCTCTTTCCCCTTCTGGGGTGTAGCCAGGCCTCAGGCATGGTCTGCTGGACAGCTGTGAAGGTGATGTTGGGGGCAGGTGGGCAAAGGATGGAAATCAGTGAAGCTTTTCTCTCCGTACAGCAGTGTTCGGAAGCACAAGCCAGTTTTGCTTTTTTTCCCTAAAGATTTAGGATGAGGATATTGGCATTTGGGAGAATAGAAAGATCTAAATCAAAGGCCAGTTGAGCTAGAAGGTAGAAATATCTTTCTTCTGAAAGAAAGCTGAATATGGAGACATACCCCCCAAAATGTGGGAAAATGGGAGTCTTTATACTTAGTGAAAAGAAGGACTAAAAGATAATAAAAGAGGCATACAAACTGTCTTCCAGTTTGTTTTTTTGAAGATGCTCATTGGAAAATAAGGTCACATCTGACCGTTGCTCACAACAGCCCTTGTGGGGCCAGGAGACGTGGAGCAGAATGAATTCAGAAAGATATTTCTCTCAACTGCAAGCCATTACTCATCACCCTGCTGCCAAGGCCATTGAGAGCTGCTGTAACACTGTTTACATACGAGGACACACAAGGACAAGGGGTCACGGGAGGTAAGCAGTCTGCAGTCTGCAAAGTCAAAAAACAGTAAACACACCAACTTTCAAGACTTTTAAAATAGCACAATTGGGCCAAACAAATTCCCACTTCGGATGTAGATTCACAACATCTTGTGGCTGATGAAAATAAGGCTTGGGCAAGAGCTGGTTCAAACTGAAGTAATGCTAAGTTTATTGTGGCCAAAATAGGCAACAGAGGATTAGGGCCTGGAACAGTGCTTCAAATATGTCTGGACTAGAATTAAGACTGAACTGGCATTGAGGACAGGGATCGAATTCGAGAACAAGGTCCCAAGGAGACTCATAAGAACCGAGAGAAAGGAGAACCATTTTTCAGAAAATTCATAAAACATAATGGGTAGCCCCTCTGCTGTTACGGAGAGAATATTCAGTGGTATGACTAGTAGTGGATTCAAGGTCTAGTGTGTAGACTCTCAACGATGAGCCGAACAGGCATTTTGTCAGCAAATATTTTACTATCTTTAACTGAAGTGTATCCGAAACAGAAGTCAACACCTACAGAAAATTGTTAAAATATTTTCCCTGGAAGTAACATAGCATTTTGTCCCAAATTTGACTACTCACATCGAGCAATCTGAATAAATATAGTGCGATTTGGCACTCCTGTGAGGCATCATTTGCTAAGAAGAGAATGCTTTGAAATCTCCCAGAACCCTGAGAAGAGTGCAGAATCCTTGGCTTCATGGAAGCCCAGTGGTCCTGCCCAGTGCACATCTGTCTCACTTCTTTTTCTCTTACCATGAGGCACTAAAGTTGGTCATAAGTCACAAATGCAAATCTAACTCATTTCTTTCTTGTGAACAATTATAGCAACTTGACTTTGGAATTCGACTTTAAAGAAAACAGAAAAGCCTATTTTTAATCAGAGAAAAACCTCAAGCTGAGTGAAAATCACTTTGCAGGTCCTGTTGAATGTAGACTGGAACTACTTTTGAAGAGATCATTAATTTTATGGAAGTGATATACACCAGAATCAACTTCCATTTACTTCATAATCAATCAATTAATCATCAGGTCCAAGGGGAGTGGGAGTGCTTTGCGTTCTCCGTAGTGCTGTGTGAGGTTATGAGAGAAGGGAGCGTCACTCACTGCATATTAATTAAATTTTCAGGGCTGGATTCGAGTGATTTTAACCACAGAATCGAAACTATCAGGTAGAGGGAAGGAAATGCAGGATGACTTAAACAACTACTTCATGAAAGGAAAACATCCATTACTTGTTTCAATGTTCCCATTTAGTGGTATTTCTTAAATGTGGCAAATGATGTCTTCGAAAAATATTTAAACTTAACAAATGTTTCTGAACAACATGTGTGCTACAAAAAAAAAAACCCACTGGAAAATGCATTTTGTCTATAGTTTATTCATTTTATGTATTTTTCCTGAAATCATTATGCATTATTTTTTCAAAAATTTCTTTTTTATATTGTTTTTTAAAGCCCTAATTCTAGTTTATCACATTTTGAAACAACTTCCTCTACCCACACTCAACTAGATTCAAGCATGCATTTCACATAAGTCTCAAAAGTCTTCTTGCACAAGTGTCGTACCTTAGACTTAAATTTATGTTATTTTAATGAAACAATTAAACAATTGAACCACCTTACTTCTTGTTGTTGGAACAACATTCCTGTCATTGCAGCTGTTTAAAAATAATGCTTGCTGCTGTTTAAATGCATAAAACTATAAAACCTTACTAATGTTCTATAACCTCACCACATAGATAATCTCTGATAACATGCTTTTAAAAGTTAATTCATGTACATAATGAAAATTTCACCCAGTACAGGAAATGGTAGAATGAAAGTAATATTCTACTTCCTCACCTGGTCATTCTCAGCCTTATTATTATTAGCAGTTTTTATAGTTTTTTTCAGAAAACATTTTTTTTAAGATTTATTTATTTATTTATTTTTAGAGAGAGGGGAAGGGAGGGAGAAAGAGAGGGAGAAAGAGCAATGTATGGTTGCCTCTCACATGGCCCTCACTGGGGACCTGGCCCACAAAACCCAGGCATGTGCCCCGACTGGGAATCGAACTGGGACCCTCTGGTTCGCAGCCCGCGCTCAATCCACTGAGCTACACCAGCCGGGCCAGAAAACATTTTTGTTCCTATATCAACATATACATTGTACAGACACAAATACACATACATGCACGCACGTATATTATTTTATAGAGGGGATCATATAATCAATACCCATAGTGCTTCATCTGGCTTATTTTCACATAATAAGGTGTTTTAAAGAACTTCCCATGTTAGTGCACATAGATAGATCTCATTCCTTTTAACAGCTGCATAGCATCCAACAGAATTGGATACTATATAAATCTAATATATTCTATAATATATTTTAGTAGCCCTTTATTAATTTGCATTTAAGTAGTTTTCATAGTTTTTTTCTTTGCATTAAAAAATGCTGATTGAAGATCATTTCTTAATGTAGCTTTAAAAAATGTATTAGTCAATTAAATTCCTAAAAGTAGAATTTTTTTAAACTAAGTTTTCTTTTTTAATCTATTCTAACTTTTTATGTTGCCTACAATTTAGAAAGGGGAAAACTTTCTAATTTCATTTAAGTTAAAGGGAAAAAATTGGAAAACATCAGTGACACTCAGTGTACTGGCCCAGCTGCCTTGATTCACTTCAGGTTCAAGTGTAGAGGTGCTCATAATGTAGACACACTTAGAATGAGGTCCATAACAATGTTCTTCTTACTCCACAATAATACAGAAGGACATTATCAAGCTTGCATCTCTCATTTACCAGTTCCTGGAGAGAGTTCATTAAGAAAGATGACCATTGGATTTACGATCAAGATGGTGGCTTAGGCAGACATGGCTTGCCTTTTCACATAACCACATCAAAATTACAACTAAAATATAGAACAACCATTGCTCAGAATCATCAGCTATCAAGTTGAATGGAAGTCTTACAATTACAGAATTAAAGAAACCACATCCACCCATCCTGGTAGAACGGGCGCAGATGTGGAACGGGCTGGTCCCTCACCCATGTGTGATGGACAAAAATTCTGGAGGGATATCTCAGGAGCAAGGAGTCCCAGCCCACATCAGGCCCCCAAACCCGGGGTTCCAGTGTCAGGAAGAAAAGTTTCCACAACTTCTAGCTGCAAAAACCAGTGGGGGTTGAGTCGGTGGAAGAAACTGCCCCAAGGAGTTCCTCTTAATGAACCCACACACGAACTCACCTACTCAGACTCACTCCCTCTGAGCTCCAGCACTGGGGTGGCAGCTTGAAAGGCACCAGTGGCATACAGGGAGAAACTGAAGAGTCTCGCATCAAGGCAAGAACTGGGAGGCAGTTTCCTCCTGGACAGAAAGGTGGGCAGAGGCCATTATCTGTTTTCTGAACCTTTCCCTAAAAGAACCACAGAGCTAGCAAGTTGGTGCCATATCTGAGACTCCATCAACCTGGCTAACACTGTTTGCCCTGCCTTGGAGATCGCCAGAGACTCCGCCCCACCCAACTTACAGGCCTACCCAAGCTGCTTTTCCATATGAATGGCTGGTCTTGACTCCTGCTTCACAACTTCCTAAATCCTACTAAACAAACAACAGCTGGCCTCAGTGAGTCCCAGGCCCAGCACTAACAGTAGCCAGCCTAGATTCAGAGCTTGTTTTCACCTGGGAATACCTGAACCCAGCACAAGCAGTGGTCATCTAAGATTGCTTTATAGCCCAGGCTGGATGGCCCCAGGCAAAACACAGATCGGAGCTGAACTTGACCTGCACAACCTGGGAAACTCCAGGGCCAATGCACCCAGTGGACAGCTATAGACCACATCAGAATACCAACACCCTGCTCTGGACAGAGGTTTGTGGTAAGTAGTCACAGCCAATCCTTGCAGCTGACTGGCCTGGGTAAATCCCTCTCAGTGATCTGCCAGTAGCAACCAAGGCTCAACTATGAGAGGAGGATGCATTCAATCCACATGAAGGTTGCACCTCAAATACCCAGCTTGGGTGATAGGAGAGACTATTCCACTGGACCTTACAGGACATCTACTAATTAGGTCACACTACCAAGACATGGAGTCAAAGCAGCTCTACCCAATATATAGAAACAAACACAGGAAGGCTGCCAAAATGAGGAGTCAAAAAAACATGGCCCAAATGAAAGAACATGCCAAAACTCCAGTAAAAGAGCTAAATAAAATGGAGATAAAAGATCTACCAGATATAGAGTTCAAAACCCTGGTTATAAGGATGCTCAAGGAAATTAATGAGGACCTCAACCACATAAAAAAAAACAACAGTAAAAAATGAAGGATACACTAACTGAAATAAAGAACAATTTACAGGGAAACAACAGTAGAGTGGATGAAGCTGAGAATCAAATCAGTGGTTTGGAACATAAGGAAGCAACAACCAACCAATCAGAACAACAAGAAGGAAAAAGAATTTTTAAAAAATGAGGATAGCGTAAGGAGTCTCAAGAACAACTTCAAGTATTCCAACATTCACATCACAGGGGTGCCAGAAGGAGAAGAGAAAGAACAAGAAATTGGAGATCTATTTGAAAAATTAATGAAAGAAAACTTCCCTAATTTGGTGAAGGAAATAGACATGCAAATCCAGGAAACACAGAGTCCCAAACAAGATAGATGAAAAGGGGCCCATTCCAAGCTAGATCATAATTAAAATGCCAAAGGTTAAAGATAAAGAGAGAATCCTTTTTTAAAAAAATTATTTTATTGATTATGCTATTACAAGTGCCCCAATTTTTTTCTTTCCTTTATCCTACATCTACCCTGCACCTCACCTACCCTTCAGCATTTCCCACCCCCTTAGTTCATGTTCATGGGTTGTACATATAAGTTCTTTGGCTTCTCTGTTTCCCATACTATTCTCAACTTCCCCTGTCTATTTTATGCCTACCAGTTATGCTTCTTATTCCCTGTACTTTCCCTCACCCCACATTCTTTCTCTCTCCCCGCCCCACTGATAACCTCCCTTGTGATCTCTATTTCTCTGATTCTGTTCTTGTTCCAGTTGTTTGCTTAGTTTTTGCTTTTGTTTTTTAGGTTTGGTTGTTGATAGTTATGAGTTTGTTGTCTTTCTACTGTTTGTAGTTTTTTATCTTCTTCTACTTCTTAGATAAGTCCCTTTAACATTTCATAAGGGCTTAGTAATGATGAACTCCCTTAACTTTACCTTATCTGGGAAGGACTCTATCTGCCCTTCCATTATAAATGATAGCTTTGCTGGATAGAGTAATCTTGGATGTAGGTCCTTGCCTTTCATAATTTTGAATACTTCTTTCCAGCCCCTTCTTGTGTGCAAGGTTTCTTTTGAGAAATCAGTTGATAGCCTTATGGGTACTCCTTTGTAAGTAACTGTCTCCTTTCCTCTTGCTGCTTTTAAGATTCTCTCTTTATCTTTAATCTTGGGCACAACATAATTATGATGTGCTCTAGTGTGTTCCTTCTTGGATTCAACTTCTTTGGGACTCTCTGAGTTTCCTGAACTTCCTGGAAGTCTATTTCCTTTGCCAGATTGGGGAGGTTTTCCTTCTTTACTTTTTCAAATAAGTTTTCAATGTCTTGCTCTTTCTCTACTCTTTCTGGCACCCCTATGATTCAGATGTTAGAGCACTTAAAGTCGTCGTAGAGGTTCCTACGCCTCTTCTCAATTTTTTTGAATTCTTGTTTCTTCATTCTGTTCTAATTGGATGTGTATTTCTTCCTTTTGTTCCAAATCATTGACTTTATTCCCGGTTTCCTTCTTTTCACTGTAGCTTCCCTGTATATTTTGCTTTATTTCACTTTGGGTAGCCTTCATTTCTTCCTTCATTTTGCAACTGAGCTCAATCAATTCTGTGAGCATCCTGATTACCAGTGTTTTGAACTCTGCATCAGATAGGTTGTCTGTCTCCTCATTGCTTAGCTCTTTTTCTGGAGCTTTGATCTGTTCTTTTATTTGGGCCATACTTTTTTGTCCTGGCACAGCTTTTATGTTGTAAGGAGGCAGAGCTTTAGGTATTCACCAGAACAGGGCAACCGTCTTTGCTGCATTGTGGCTCTCTCTGTGGGAGAGGGGTCCAAGAGGGAACAATGCTGCTTGCTCATGCTCCACTCTAGCCCCACTTTCCAATGAATTCTCCTGTGAGACTGGGAGTTTCTCCCACTGTCACAACCCCCAAAGTATTTTACAGCTATAGGTTTGGAGTCTATAGTTTTCCATTCAGCCAGCCTTGCCTCACTCAAGTGGTCCACTTCCTTGCTGTGTGTCCTCTCCACTTGGCTGCTCATCTCCACCCCTCCTACCAGTCTTTAAGTCTTTGGTTGTTGGAGTTCTATGCAGTTTGATTTTCTGGCACTTGTTGTTTATTGTTCTTAAATTGGTTGTTATCTTTCTTTTGGCTGTGTGAGGAAGTGAAGCATTCCTACCTATGCCTCCATCTTGGCCAGAAGTCGTCTAAAGAGAGAATCTTAAAAACAGCAAAAAAAAAAAAAAAAAAGAAGTGCGTTACCTACAGGGGAGTTCCCATAAAACTGTCACCTGCTTTCTCAAAAGAAACGTTGTAGGCTAGAAGGGGTTGGCAGGAAATGTTCAAAGTCATGAAAAGCAGGGACCTATAGCTAAGACGGCTTTAACTAGCAAAGATATCATTTGGAATCAAAGGGCAGATAAAGAGCTTCCCAGATAAGAAAAAACTATAGGATTTCATCATCATTGAACCATTATTATATGAAATGTTAAAGGGACTTTGTTAAGAAAAGAAGGTCAAAACTATGAATAATAAAATGGCAAAAAAATACAAACTTATCAAGAATTGAATCTAAAAAACAAACTAAACAAAGAAGAATAGAGACAGAATCATGGATATGGAGAGTGTTTTGATGGTTGCCAGTTGGGAGGGGGTTGTGGGGAAATGGGTGAAGAGGTGAGGGGATTAAGAAGTACAAATAGGGAGAGAAACAGCAATGTATGGTTGCCTCTCACATGGCCCTCACTGGGGACCTGGCCTGCAACCCAGGCATGTGTCCTGACTGGGAATCGAACTGGGATCCCTTGGTTCCCAGCCCACGCTCAATCCACTAAGCTACACCAGCCAGGGTTCTTTCTCCTTCCCTTCCCCTCTCTCTAAAAATAAATGAATAAAATCTTTAAAAAAAAAGTACAAATACGTAGTTAGAGAACAACCATGGGGGTGCAAAGTACAGAATAGGAAAGGGGGTAGCCAAAGGACTTATACACATGATCCATGGACATGAACAATGGTGGGGGTTGCCTGAGGGACTGGGGGGTGCTGGGTGGAGGGAGGCAAAGGGGCAAAAATCAGGACAACTGGAATAGCATAATTAATAACATGTAATTAAAAAAGAAGAAAAAAAAATAAAATCATTTAAAAATTATTGATAACTGATCAAATCTTTGTGATTGTCACATTTCAATTTTCTTATTAGCTATACTAAAAATGCAAGGCTGACTGAAGGAAATACCTGTCTTGGCTACTCTCAGATAAGATTTATGTGAAGTTGTTAGACCTAAACTGGATTCACTAAAGATTTTGCTGGATAAAACGACTCACCCCTGCTTATCATTCTTGTATATTCCCAAGCCATGTACACTTTTACATAACCTAGATGTGTAGATGTGTAGAAGCCAGTTTTTAGAATCTTGCTTTCATTAAATGCAGAATGTTCATCCTACTGGGAAAAACTCAACTTCTTTTTGCCAGTACTAGAAGCCAGACCAATCTTTCTGTATATCAGCACCATTTGACAGATGCAAATTATGCCTAAGTCACTGGGGTTTGGGAGAGGTTGAGGACTGTGTCCTTAAAAAGAACAACATTGCCAAGGTAAGTCTGATTAGAGAAGTTTCCTTTCAGGGGAATGAGCAAGGCTAGATTTGCTCCATAAATCAAGACAGACAACTTTAGTGATGTTTCCACAGGAGCGGGCCTCCATGCCCCTGAACCTTTTCTGTCCCTCCTGGTCCCATCATGTCTACCTGGGAGAGAGGCCGCGTGTGCACCGAGGCAATGCTGGACCATTAGTGAGCACACGCAGGCTCCTCTAGGTGACTGTCTTTAGGACATTTCTGGGAGTTTGAGAAAATGGACACTTCATGAATTCCTTTAATTTAATCATGAATAAAACCCATATTTTCACAGGTTTTCTGTACTTTAGTAAACTACTAGTCAGAATCTGGGTGGATAAAAAAGCAGGTAAAAGCTATGGTAAATGATATATTTCTACCCTTGAGAAATTCACATTGAAAATTAAACATTTATCTTACATAACTAGTAGGAATAAAAAATAAAACAAATGGAAAACTGCAGAACTAGATGGAAACATCTGTAAAGTAGAACAGAATGACCTGCTTTGAATAGATGTTATTCCATTTTATTTCTTAAATCCTTGTTAACAAACATTTTTGAGCACTTATGAACCGAACTCTTCTAGGTCTAGGTATACAAAGATTTTCACCATAAGTAGTTGAAGCAGTTTTGGGGGTTTAAATGCTTTTCATCACAACCACTGGAGTACAGCAGTGGACTGAGAAAGCAGTGCAAATACAGGGACAAAGAAATACCAGATAAATGCCAAGGAAAAAGAAGAAAGTCGAGGTTGTAAAATATTATACAAAATGAATATTTCTAGAATTGAAAAAATAAATGACTTCTTTGTTATTATAAAAGAATATACTTTTTCCAAAATCCAAGAAATATTTATAAAATTAACCACATATTAGGCACATATACCTCAATAAATGTCAAAAAAAAATTTTAAATGCAGATGATATTTCCTGATCACAGTTTTGGAAATGGGAGCAGGGGGTACAGATGTCACTAAAAAAAATAGAAGAAGAAGAAGGAGGAGGAGGAGAAGGAGAAGAAGAAATGAAAAGACAAGAAAAAGGAAGAATGATAGAAAACCAAAGCT
This sequence comes from Micronycteris hirsuta, assembly GCA_004026765.1. Taxonomy (NCBI): domain Eukaryota; kingdom Metazoa; phylum Chordata; class Mammalia; order Chiroptera; family Phyllostomidae; genus Micronycteris; species Micronycteris hirsuta. The sequence continues at coordinate 79,186 of PVJI01001086.1, forward strand.
CATACAACTGTGAGAACCTCTGTACTGAACCATACCTGAAGACATTTCAAGTTTGAACTTTTGCTTATTTTTACCAGAAACCCTCCACCACTTTTTCTAAACCAAACTTTCTGATATTTGCAACAAAAAAATTCTAATATTATTATCTGGAAATTGTATATTTTGCCTAATTATAAGTCAAGTAATGAAACAAAGATATTTTCAGACCAAGTTTAGCTGTCAGACAGCCTTTCTGAAGCAGTTACACTTAGGAATGAGCGGTACCATGATGTGAGACACAGTGAATTGAACCCAGGAGAATGCCAAAGGGAAGTTCCAGAATACAGCTGTGTAGTAAACCCATAAAAACAGCCAATGTGGGGAGTTAGGTGTCCAAGAAAGAGGTATTTTGCAAAGGAGATTTCATACATTTGATAGTATTCTTTGGAGAATGGGAAAAAAATTAAAGAGGCAACAGAGCCAACAGTGCCAAAATAAATATGCAATAAGAAGTTCCAAGAGGAATAAGAAAAGGAAATACCAACATCGTACATTACATGGAGCTATAGTGAGAAATATTTACATCGTCAGAGTTACTTAGGGACTTTCTTGAGTTTCAGCTTTTAGACCAAAATATTAACACAGCACATAGGCACTTACCATTTCAGAAGAGAATGTAAATAATAAGTAATATCAGCCTTGACAACGTGGAAGTCGTCAAACTCAGATGACAGAACATGGGAAGTAGAAAGGGGAAAATAACAGGAGGAATGACTGTGAGCCTACTTTGCCTTAATAATTGACAAAAAAAAAAAAAAAAGAGAAACATGTAGGTACATTATTCCAAATTACAAACACAACTGACAGAGGAAAAGTAGTGACATGACCACATAGAAGAAAGGAAAGGAGATAAGCTAAATCCTTATAGTGGCAAAAACTCAAGAGATACCTTCTTAAAGGCATGAATCAAGAAATAAGGGTCCATGTGTGTTCCTTAGAGGTACTGAGTGGATCTAAAGATATTGAGAATCTCACAAAGAACCAAATCAGAAAATGGCACAGGAGTAGCATGCTTCTGGGGAACAAGGCTGAGATCGAGCTAAAACGGATGCTTTTCATTTTAAATTCTTATTATCTAATTTAATGTTTAAACCATGAGTAGATTACTTTAATGAAAAGAAAAGTTCTTTTTTCCATTTTTATATCACTTTTTTCAATTGCAGTTGACATACATTATTACATTAGGTTCAGGTGAACACCCTAGTGATTAGACATTATATAACTTACAAAGTGATTGTCCCCAAAATCTAGGATCCATTTGACACAATACATAATTATTAGAATATTATTCACTGTATTCCCTGTACTGAACTTCACATCCCCATGACTGTTCTGCACCAACCAATTTGTATACCTTAATCCCTTCACCTTTTTCAGCCATGCTCCCAGCCCCACTCCCATCTGGCAACCATCAAAATGTTTCTCTGTATATATGAGCCAGTTTATGTTCGATTTGTTTGTTTATTTGTTTTTTACACTCAATTGTTGATAGATATGTATTTATTGGCATTTTATTGTTCATATTTTTTGTCTTTTCTCCTTCTTCTCCTTCTTCTTTTCCTTAAAGAAGATGCTGTAACATTTCATATAATATTGACGTGGTGATGATGAACTCTTTTAGCTTTTTCTTGTCTTGGAAGCTCTTTATCTGTCCTTTGATTCTAAATGATAACTTTAATAAGAGTAATCTTGGTTATAGGTCCTTGCTTTTCATCAGTTTGAATACTTCTTGTCAATCCCTTCTGGCCTGCAAAGTTTCTGTTGAGAAATCAGCTGGAAGTCTTATGAGAGCTCCCTTGTAAGTGCTTTCTTCTTGCTGCTTTATGAGTCTCTGTTTATCTTTAACCTTTCGCATTTTAATTGACATGTAAAAGAAAATTCTAATGCTTAAAAAAGAAATCATACTCAACCCCACTCCGAATTAAAGGAATTCAGTCAAATTACTGTCAATTTATCAATTTCGCAAAAATACGAAAAATTTAATGGTTCCCAAGGTAGGCCAGGATAACAGGTTCAGGAGGGTTATTCAAAATATCTTAACAACCAGCATAGCGCTATCTCCAACCACTCAGAACTGCTGCCAGCCATAAAATTTCTTATTTCCATCCTAGTGCCTGCCAACTGAATAGGGAACACACATCCTCACATACAGTTGGTGGGGAAATAAGTTGAATAAGTTGGATGCAATCTTTCTGGAGAATGTTAGTCATTCTCTTTTTTTCAAAGCTATTAAAAAGTGTTTACTGAATTGAATTGAATTGAATATTCATCTAAGTAAAACATAAAAGCAATATAATTTTAAAGGTTTATTAAAATATAATCCACATGGCATACATTTCACCCATTTGAAGTATATAATTTAATGGATTTTATTATATTTCCAGAGCTGTGCACCCATTACCACAACTGATTTTAGATATATTCATTACCTCAAAAAGAAACCCTTTACCTTTTAGTTATCACTTGCCAGTCCTCCCATTTTTCCCAGCCCCAGGTAAACCTACTTTGTCTCTATAGATTTTCTTATTCTGGACATTTCCTACAAATAGAATTTATTTTCATATGAATTTTCATTTCCATATGAATTTTAAGATCGGCTTGTCAATTTCTACAAAGAAGCCAACTGGAAGTCTAATAGGAATTGTACTGAATCTGTACATTTGTTCGGAGAGTTTATTGACTTGATGCTGATGCCTAGATGTGGTGCTGGATCAAACAGAATGTTCCCTAACTCTAGGAAATGCACCATTGTTTACTGTGATGGCCTTTCTGTGTGTCACAGACTGTCAAGAGCTGAGATGGAGAGAAATATACCCGCTCTGTCTCTGGGACTGGGGGATCTGGGCCTGGACCCCAGACTAGAGAGAAGGGGTCATGGGCACGTCTTCTGAGTGGAGGTAAGTTGGCCTCTCCAGCCTGCTCGTCTGAGTTTATGTGTAATGGCATAGACTCTCAGCTTCTTTCCTAAGTGTCTTTTTTATTTGCCAACCATGAGGATTCTCTTTATAATGGTGAAGTCAAGGAATCAATCTAGGAAAATATCATTGTCTCCTCTCTTCCCAGAACTCTTCGGTCTCTTTGTAGCCATGCTCTTGATTCAGAGGGACAACAACCCCTAATCTGGTCTGGCAGAGACAGAGTCCCCTAGAACATGGAGGAAGAAACAAAGAACAAACACCAAAATTCTCGTTGGTTCAAGAATAGAGAGGAAGCTGGAATTCCCCATCTCAATGAATTTTGTCTCTAGGAAATCAGCATGGCATACGGGATTTTTCCTATCATAGCTCAGTGTTTTCTGCCTCTTCTGCCTCTGGACTGGAGGTTCCCTGAACCTAGTCGCTTGTTCAGAGCTGTTTCTCTAGGACTTAGCCGAGTTCATGGCAGACAAGCAGGCACACAGATATCTGTAGCATGAGTATCGTCATGTTTCGCAGGAGAGCACAGTGCGGCTGTCCCAGCCATCGTGTTTGATGACGCATGGGGAAATGATAATGATTTTAAGGACCCACAAATGTAACACATTGGTTTTCAAAAAGAAATGTTTTAGAGAAGCAAAACGTGAATAAAATATATCACTTGAATTTTCTAGTGGTGTTAGAGACACTTCTCCTGAACAAAAAAAAATGAGAACACGGCTTCGAGTTAACTGTGATTATAAACGTGCTGGATTCAAAGTTTCAGTAGTTCTAATGACGCCTCATGCAGATCCACAATTTCAACATATGGCATGTAAATAAATGATAAAAGATAAAATATATTACTACTAAACATTTATAATGGTGTATATTTTAAGTCTTATTTCTTATGACTCTCTTTTCATACAAGTTTGTTTTTATTGGACCAGCAGCAGCAAATTCCTGCAATTTATAGCCATGTGACATTGTTGTCATTGCTTTTAGCACAGGCATCTGTTTGTAAAGAGAATAAAAGTATTCTCTTATGAGTCACGAAAATACACTTGCCAAAACCAATTAAACTAATGCCAAATATGACAACTCACCAGAAGACTCTCAACAATTTACAATGTTCATGTTAGGGAAGAGAAATAATGAAGAAAAAGAGGTAAATTTGCATAATGTTTTTTTCCAGTGAGGTTCAAGAGTTAAAATTACTGAAATTTAGTGATTTTAGTGCTTTTTCTGGTGTTTTTTACACTATAGACCAGGGATAATCATTAAGGCTTTGGCAGTTGGTCCTTCCATTTCCACAGTACAAAGTATGCCTTCTTCTTCCTGAGCCGGAAGTGCTCACCAAACATAAATGAACAAAATATAAAAGAGGTGGTACTGGATTCTGAATAACCAAATGTTGGCCATATACCTAACAGCCATAAGGTGAACTAGCAGTAAAAGCCTGCAGGTAGAAAATTTATCTCGAATAAAAACTTAGCATAGAGTTAAGAGGCCCAACAGGGGAGGTATGTTGCTATCCTCTTCTCACCAAGTTCAAGAGAGGTAACTTGCTGACCAGAGGTTTAAGAAGTGGGGTATCTTACTAAATGTAAGTCCTAGAGAAAAAGTATATATTTATCATAATTTGAAATGTAAAAAACAAGAATATTTGTTTTACCTTCTATCTTCCCACTGAGATATTTGCAGACTCATTAAGTGAAGAATGATGGCAGTTGTTTTTTTTTTTTTTCAGCAAAATTGGGGCTCTAACTTTTTTTTTCAAAAATATTCTAAAAATAGCCCTGGCTGGTGTATCTCAGTGGATTGAGCACGGGCTGGGAACCAGAGGGTCCCAGTTCAATTTCCAGTCGGGCACATGCCTGGGTTGCAGGCCAGGTCCCCTGTGAGGGCCATGTGAGAGGCAACCATACATTGCTGTTTCTCTCCCTCTCTGTCTCCCTCCCTTCCCCTCTCTCTAAAATAAATAAATCTTTAAAAAATTTTTTTTTCTAAAAATAGAAGGAAGTACACACTTAGTTTGAATAATCAATGCTTCACTAGTAAGTTCACTTTATTTGTAAAAGCACAATTTTCCCCACTATTTTTAAAGTTCACATGGAAGAAATGATTTCTCTAAAAAGTAAACTCTTCTAAGAAAGATGAGATACTTTGCCTTGCAAATAAAATATTATCATCCATAGTTCTGATGGCCCCACAAGAAGTGCAAAGTAAGTGCAAAACAAGCTTATATGTGAGGGCCTAAGCCCATAAGAAATGAGTAATGTTTTATTTGTATCTTTACCACATTATTAAGTAGAAATGCAGTAATTCACATATCAAGGACTCATTTGATATATAATGAATGTTATTCTAGGAGTTTTCATTAGGAAGCAAAGAGATGGTCATGTTTTAATTTAAAACATTATTAATTAAAATAAATGTCAATGCAAATTTTCTTCCTCATTTATTACTTACCTTTAAATAAAGCAAGACCTTCTTTGCGTGTACCATTTTAGCATATAGCATATTGAAATTAAAATTTCTACTTCAGACTTGAATATACTTATAATTTCTCTTTGTCAAATAAATGATATCCCACATCCATAAAAATGAAGTCTCTGCAGTCATTAAAGTAATGTTAGAGAAAGTTCTTTATGACATGAAAAGATATTCATGATGTGTTGTTGAAAGGAAAAACATATTATGACAGAATAAACAATATTATTATATGCATACAAAGAAGTGACATTTACCAAAATGTTAACAAGGGTTAAATCTACAGATTTTTAACTATGGACACTGTTGATTAACTCTCCAGTATATTCCCTTATTTTTCTTTAGAATAGCTTGCTTCTTTTGTTTCAGTATCTTCCTCAGCCACATTTATTTATGGGTCTCAGGGGCAGCTGACCACCCTGCTGCTCCAAAGTCTCAGAACAGAGTGCCATTCCTGTGTAAGGACTGGTTAAGAAGTGGGCTTTTCACCCAGTTCTAGCCAACAGAATTTGAGGAGGAGTCCCATAGGAGAATTTCCTCACTTTTAAAAGAGATGAGGAGAGCCCTGGCTGATGTGGCTCAGTGGATTAAGCACCAGCCTGTGAACCAAAGGGTTGCCAGTTCAATTCCCAGTCAGGGCACACGCCTGGGTTGTAGGCCAGGTCCCTAGTGGGGGGGTGTGCAAGAGGCAACTGCACATTGATGTTTCTCTCCCTCTCTGTTTTTATTCCTTTCCATCTCCCTAAAAATAAATAAAATCTTTAAAAACATAAAATAAAAGAGATGAGGAAATCTTCTTCCTTTCAACATAGTTATATCTGGATGTGACACCTTGAGCTACTATTGCCACCATCTTGCCACAAGATTAATGGTAACAAAACCACACTGAAGATGGCTGATCAGAGAGATAAAAAATAACCTGGATTGGAACTTCCGGCCAAGATGGAGGCGTAGATAGATGCACTGTGCCTCTTTGCACAACCAAACGAGGGAAAACAATTTAAAAACAAAAACAACCAGATCTGACAGAAAATCCAACTGTTTGGAAGTTCCACAAGCAAGAAGTTAAAGAAGACATGTTCATCCAGACCGGTAAGTGGGGTGGAGCTGGGCAGAGAGTGCATGGCGAGCCAGTGGTTTGTGGAGCAGTGGGAGCAATGCTGCAGCTCCTGGGAGAAGCCCGCGTTAGGCGCACCCAGAGAAGCCCACGGTTGGTGGACCCAGACCCACCAAGGCTGAGACTGGTGGACTGGGTGGTCCCTCATACACACGCAGATAGACCAGGAAGAAAAGCTGGGGAGTGGAGCAGACCACACAACCCACCATCTTGAGGAAATAAAGCCTCAAACCACTGATTTAAAACACCTGTGGGGGTTGAGGTGGCAGCGGGAGGAACTCCTAGCAGCACGGGAGAGTTCACTGGAGAGACCCACAGAGACTTAGATCTTCACAGGCCCACCCACCCGGGAACCAGCGTGGAGGGGCCCAATTTGCTTGTGGGTGTTGTTCGAGGTGACTGAGAACTTGCGAAGAGCTGAGCAAGCGCCACTGTTCTGTCTCAGGCCCCACCCCCACAGGCAGCATCGCAGCACAACGACAAGGGTTGCCCTGCCTTGGTAAACACCTAAGGCTCTGCCCCTTAAAGTAACAGGTATGCTGAGAAAGGGAAGGATGGCCCAAATGAAAGAGCAGAACAAAACTCCAGAAAAAATACAGCTAAGCCACAAAGAGATAGCCAACCCATCAGATGCACAGTTCAAAACACTGGTAATCAGGACTCCCACAGGATTGGTTGAATTTGGTTGCAAATTAGATGAAAATATGAAGAATACACTAAGAGAAATGAGGGGAAATGTACAGGGAACCAATAGCAATGGGAAGGAAACTGGGACTCAAATCAATGGTGTGGACCAGAAGGAAGAGAAAAACATTCAACCAGAAAGGAATGAAGAAACAAGAATTCAAAACAATGAGGATAGGCTTAGGAACCTTTGGGACATCTCTAAACGTCCCAACATCCAGGTCATAGGGGTGCCAGAAGGAGAAGAGGAAAACCAAGGGATTGAAAGCTTATTTGAATAAATAATGAAAGAGAACTTCCCCAATCTGGCAAAGGAAATAGATTTCCAGGAAGTCCAGGAAGCTCAGAGAGTCCCAAAGAAGTTGGACCCAAAGAGGAACACACCAAGACACATCATAATGACATTACCCAAGATTAAAAATAAAGAGAGAATCTTAGAAGCAGCAAGAGAAAAGGAGACAATCACCTACAAAGGGCTTCCCGTAAGACTGTCATCTGATTTCTCAAAAGAGACCTTTCAGGCAAGAAGGGGCTGGAAGGAAGTATACCGAGTCATGAAAGGCAAGGACCTACATCCAAGAATACTCTATCCAGCAAAACTTTCATTTAGAATGGAGGGGCAGATAAAATGCTTCTCAGATAAGGTCAAGTTCAAGGAGTTCATCATCACCCAGCCTTTATTAAATGAAATGTTAAAGGGATTTATATAGTCATGGAGGGATATCAACAGGGGAATGGGAGGGGGAGAGAGGAGGAGAAAGTACAGAGAATAGGTAGCGTAAACGGTAGGTAGAAAACAGACAGGGGGAGGTTGAGAATAGTATGGAAAATGTGGAGGCCAGGGAACTTATGTATATGACCCATGGACAAAAACTAAAGGGCAGGGAATGGGGGGTGGGGGGGGGAAGAGAGGGGGAAAATGGGACAACTGTAATAGCATAATCAATAAAATTAAAAAAAAAATAATCTGGATTTTTAATGACATCAATGAGCCACTGAAAAAACTAGCCCTGAAACCCACCCTTCCCTGGACTTCCTGTTATGTCAGGAAATGCTGGTCTGTGTGTTTAAGCCAAGGTTCTTTTTCTGGAGCTGAAACCTGCAAACAGATATCATGAATAATTTTAATTTCTTCTTCTTCTTTTGCTTATATGAGTTTCCTAAATCCCTTTGCATGTGAATATACTTCTTTTGTAATACAAGATAAAATACTAAAATTATTTCTTTAATACAAGGGGAAATAAGAAAAAATAATTTTTCATCTTTCCATTAGTGAGGAAAGATGAAAAATCTTTCCTTTTCATTTCAAGTAAAAAAAAAATCAGCTGAATTATTTTTATTTTATTGCAGCTAAAAATGGGAGGAAAACATCTTCCAGTTAACCAGACCCACATACGAACATTTTGCAGGGCTATATGTGGCAGTTTTGCCAAATGAGGTCCTCAGGTTATATCCTGTAAGATCTCTGGTCCACATGAAGCACTGAACTCAGAAGCTACCTTGTCAGGGTCTCTCCAGATTTAACTATTTATTATGCAGTATGGGAAAGGCACAAAGTTACTCCCACATTTATTTATATAGTTAAATTTCTTTAAAAGATTATCTACACTCGACCCAGCTGGTGTAGCTCAGCAGATTCAGTGCGGGCTGGGAACCAAAGCGTCCCGGTTCGATTCCCAGTCAGACCAGGTCCCCGGCGAGGGCCATGTGAGAGGCAACCATACATTGCTTTCTCCCTCTCTTTCTCCCTCCCTTCTCCTCTCTCTAAAAATAAATAAATAAAATCTTTAAAAAAAAAAAGATTATCTACACTCATTAGCTCTAGTTTCTACCCCTCATCCCCATCACTTCTAAAACTTACTGTGATCTGGAGTCTGGCTCCATCCCTCCACTCTTACCAAAACCTCAGGTGATCTTCTTATTACTAAATTCAATGGATGTTTTTCAATTATTCTCCTGTATCTGTGGCATTTTTCTTCCGTTATGATCTTTTGAAAGTCTTTCCTCCCTTGATTTCTGAGACTTTTGGTTTCCCTCACTTTTCCGCCAGCTACTAAGGCTCTAGGCTTCCTCATTTGGCTTACCTCTTAAAGGTTAAAATTCCCAATGATGTTTTCTTCTCTGTTCTATTGTCTTTCATTGGACAAAATCCTCTGATCAGTACTGTCCAATACCAATTTCTTCAACAAAAGAAGTGGTCTACATGTGTGTTGTCCAATATTACGGCCACTACCCACTCAGAGCTACTTAGGACTTGAAACATGGATAGTGCAACCAATTCTCTGAATTTTTAATTTTATTTAATTTTACCTAATTTAAATTTAAAAGTTCATATGTGATTAACTGCTCCCTTTTAGGATAGTGCAGCTCTAGAGAATACCATCTGTCCCAAATTTATCCAAACTAGAATGTCTCCCCTTTCCTAGATTTCTATAAACAATGGCAAAGCTGATGTCCCACAGTCTCCTGAAAGTAACCATGTTCCCAGTTGACCAGCCCAAATTGGACGCAACATTTTCACTTTCCAAGTCTCCTCCTTCTGAATCACCCCATCTTGGTGAATGGCATCACAAGCTGCCCAGCTGACAAAACTTCCTTCATCTTCCTAGCTAGAGATGCCAACCAATCACCAGCTTCTCAATAGGCCTCAAACTAGCTCAGTTCTCTCCATGCTCACAGCCAGCCTTCAGCAGCAGCAGTTCAGTAGCTCAGAAGCCTGACGGTACAGAACGGCTGATGGAGATGAGATGGTAGCAACCAGAATGCCAGGGACGCTCCTCCCCTCAGCCACAGGTCACAACCACCTCTTCCCCCATTTCCTCATACCCAGGTACCCTCTGTGGAAGAGCAAGGAGGGGGAGAGGAAATATGAAAAGCCAAATTACCTACCCACACCCCAAGAGACTGTTTAAATGAGAAGAAACCAAAATACAAAAACATGGCAATTGGTAATTTCCACTGTCTCCCTCCCTTTCCCTGCAATCTATCCTTCCAGCAAGATGAAGACTTGCAAGGAAGATTAGATCCTTTTAGAAAATGAATAGGTTGTATCTTTTTTTCATCTGAAAGAGTGTGTGTAAATTTGAACCCCACTATATAGAACACAAGAGTGCAGCAGGGTTTGAAAACAAGCAAGTTGCCTCTGAACCCTTGCCAGTCACCACTGCTCTGTTCCGTAGGGGATTCAACTATCTGGCCTCAGTGCTGCCTTTATGCCCTAGGGGGTCCCACGGCAGCCACTGCAGGTTGATCCTTTATCATTCTGAGCCCAGATAAAGCTTCAGAAGCCTTTTCAACCCAATGTTCCATGAAACCACTACCAATCGATCAGGGTTGGAAAATAGTGGAAAACTACTTGCAAACAGCAAGTAGCGATGAACATAAGGAGTCAAGATTCTTACTTTCACTCTTATTAGAAGGTAGTACTTCTGGTGGAGAGGCTCCAAAACTCCAACACAGAAGGACACCAGTGCTGCTAAATGCAAGGAGAAAAGTCTGTATAACTCTGAGCTTTCCTGAAAGAACCTGGATTGTCATACTTACTTTTATCCCAGAAATGAACAGGCCTTTTACTTCTCCTTCCTCCTTCCTTCCCCATGGGCATTATAAAGCACACAGGATAGGCTCTTCTCCAGGGCTTTCAACTGGTTCCAGAACCCTACGTAACAGTGCTGTTTTTAAGACACCTCACTGCAGCCAAAGCTCAGCCTTCTGGTGTGGGCTTTCCTGACTTTCACTGTGGTTGAACATCTGACAACCATTTGGTGGAATAAGTGAAGGGATTAGAACAAGAAACACAACCTTTTGTTGACTTTTCTGCTGATCCATTGGAAATTCATTTAGCCCACACAAGCTTGCCGATTCTTTCTTTAATATTAAAAAGGTAATTTCTGCTGAAGCCAGTTCCAAATTCGGGCCAGACTGGATTGACATATGGCTGTCAACGCGGGATTCCTTAAAGGGATTCTTCTCTCACCCTTGTCTTTGTCCTGCCACCTTTGAAAATGATCCCAGCATTCTTGAGAAAGCTCCAGGTGGATGGCCTCAGCCAGTGACATCATGTCTTCACCAGCAGGCTGGGAGGCCTCGTCAGGCTGCTGTGTCACCACATGAAAAGCCACCTGGCCCAGGGAAGCAGCCTCGGGACTACCTGCAGGCAGGCTCAGTGCCAAGTGAGGTGAATTTGACCGGGTCCAAGGCCTGGAACTATCTACACTGTGGGCATTCCACCACAGTTGGTTTCTTTCCTTCCACTTCCTCCCCTTAAAGGCTGATGAAATCTGCAGAAATTGTGCAACCCAAATTGTCAAGTTGCTGAGCACATTAAATCTGAAAAATCTTTCTAAATCTCTTGGCCCTTCTCTAACTCTGAAAGAAGCACACAAAACTAGTGTAAGCTCTTGAGGAATTTCCCAACCAAAGTGGCATGTCCTCAGAGCGAGGTGCCAAGACCGAGCCGAGAGCACGGCTTTGACAGCACAGAGGCGTGAGCTGGCATCTCGGCGCTGCCACTTCTGACTGTGTGTCCTTGGACAGGTTTCTTAAGCTTTGGGGGCCTCAGTTTCCACATTCCTAAGAAGCAGCGTCGTAAAGCCTGCTGCTTGGGTTTTTAGGATAACTGAGAACAATTAGGGGAACAAATCTCTTTTCATGGTTCTTTGCTTCCCTCTTCTCCCACCCTTCGCCCATGGACGTGGGGCTGCAAACCCGGCATCGTTTCCCTGTTCTTACTTTCTGGTTGGGAAGCAGGGGTTGCTGTGGGGTGAAGAGGATATGTTTGCAGGGAAACGGGGCATAGCTAATAAATAACCACCTGCTTCTCAAGTCTAGGAGCCTCTGTAGAGGGGGGCTGCTGAGCTCTTCAGCGAGCTGCCCTAGAGCAGAGCATCTCCAGCCGGGGGGCAGCACGGCTGGCTTGGCTGTGCAGCAGCCTCGGGGAAACCTAAAACCCAGCGTGCTATCGAGTTCTGCTGTGGGATTTTCACACAGGCCTAGTAACTGTCGACCTGGGAGCGAGCTGAACCGGTGACCCCAGCAGCATAGAAGCTCGGGTCGCATTACTACCTCCCAAGTTCTCCTGCACTGCTGCTGCTGCTTCAGCTTCCCCACATGCTCAGATGGGGGCAAGTCCCTCTAGGGCAGGACTGTGATGGTGGCCCTGGTCAAGTGACCCGCCCCCCAACCCTCACTGCCTGCTTCCAAGGAAGGGCAAAGTTAAAAACCTTTTTTTTAAAAACAAAGTAAAAATTCTTAGTTGATCCCTAAGTAGATTTGCAGTGCCATTGTCATCTTGTTTAAAACTTTGGAAATGCAGAGATTTGATTAAGTGGCAGAATAGGTAGGAGGTGAATGCTGGACCCCAGTCCATGGTCCTGGATCAGAGCTACAAAAGCGGGGAGGGGTTTATCATTTTCCAGATGATAAGACTAAGGCATGAAAAGCTAGCTGACTTAGCATGGGAGTGGGGCCTGGGACACAACTGTCCTGCTTCTCTGTCCTAATTCCTTCCCACCTGCATTTCCCCAAGTGTGCACCATCGAGTATGTACTACTGATGAGAGGTGGTGATAGTGTTCTGCAAACGGAGTCTGCACTTTCACTCTGCCTCTTGAAATAACCAGTGCACCTTCACATGGAAGAAGAGTAGCTATTTGAACACCTGTGCCACAAACTGGGAAACACTACATTAAGCAACAGGAAAGGGTGGCTTCTTTAGGCTGTGTGTCATTCCTAGTCACTGGTGACTCATATCACAAGGACTTCTGTGGACATTAGCAACAAGCACGGTGGTAAGCAGCTCCAGGGTAAGTTGGGCTGCTCTGAAGTATCGGGCACTGCATTGGCATCTCCTGTCTCAGGTTTCACAGCCCTCCCCTCAAGGTCACGAGATGGCGGCCATAGCTCCAGCTATCACACTCTCCCATACAACCTCAGGCAAAAGCAGAAAGCGAGGAGGTGTCAAAAAGGATGCCCATTCTCTGTGCCTTTCTCTTTTTATTCCCAGGAGCTCCCATTGGCCAGAAGAACTGTCGCATGCACACCCGACACTTATACCTGGCAAAGTGACTACAAGTCATGACTGCCATAGAAAGGTTGTGATTCATTTCCTGGGGCCAGACCCATTAACTCGTGAACAAAAATCTCAGATCCGGTGGCCAGAAAAAGAGGAATGGCTGCTCAGAAGCTTCCTACAAGATCTACCATGAGAGATTTCTTTACTCCCAGACTCCTGAGAGCCTTTCTGTGTGAATGTGCACTGTTTATCTCCAGAGGCGGAGTTCATATGCAGTTTCCCAAACTTATCTGATCACAGAACCCCTGTCACCAAGCATCTCACAAAACTTGGGTTTTGTGGAATGCACTGTGGGAAACACTGCCCAGTGTGTCTCCCTAACCATTTCCCCTCTTAATTCGCATGACCTCACTTTCAGGCTAGACAGAAACCTTCTCTTTAGCTTTGAATAAATACAATTTTCATAAATTTCTGTCTTCCTGATGTTTTTCTAAGTCACTCCCTGTCCAAGGCAAGCCTGGACTCAGAACGACAATCCCAGCAGCTGTGCTAAAATGTTGTAACAATCCGATCCACCCGTGAACGCCATGTTCACCCTGCATGCTCTGCGTGTCTGTCTTTTTTCTCTAACGGACTAGCTGTTTAAGGTTCCTTTCTTCCTTCGTAAGTATATACCTAGCCACGGCTGCTCGAAGCTCTGCAGCTCAGGCTTAGAGGAACACTTGGGCTTGTGATGAGTTTGCAAAATTTTCTCACCTTCTGCACAATGACAAGCGCCATTGCAGCCAGCCAAGCAGCGCCCGGGAGCGGTGCTGGGCGTTTCACCTGCATCCTTTCCACCCTGACATTACACTGTGAGCCAGGTGGCACTACCATCCCCAATTTTCCAGGTGAGAACACTGAGTTTGGGGAGCCCAAGCCGAGGTCTGCCTGACTCCAGAGCCTATGTTCGTTGCTAGCTCACGGGAAAGATGATCTGCCGGTTGTTACAGATCAGGGTGAAACCTTTTCTATTTGGAAGTGAACCCTCATGAAGGTGTTAACCACATGACTAGTAAAATTTGCTCATTGCCTTATAGAACTTCTTTATTCTAAGCCTTGACTTGATACAAATTGCCAAAAGTATATCCAAGCTCTCCCCGAGAAAATGTGGTGTTCCGGTGTGTGTTAGGGGTGGGGTGTGATCCCATTTTCTCCCTATTAGGTAAAATCAGCTTAAAACTTACATTAAGGACAATCTTCAAAGAAGAAAACGTTTCCAAAAGGGAAGCTTGTCTAATATTTATAAAACAGCTGAGCATTAATCCTACTTATTAATAAAATAAAAATATGGAAAGCCAACATTTTTCTAACATCTCCTATGTGGGAGACACAGTGCTATGTGCTTCACATATTTTTTTCAAGTTCTTACAGCCACCTTGAGAAGTTCATGTTATTGATTCAAGTTTAATAAGTTAGAGAACCAGGGTTTCAAGTGGTTAATTAGCAAGGTGAAGTCACAAAGTTAGGTGTGACAGCAAATGTAAGTTGAAAACCACAGGATGATTATAGGCAGAGAGGTCTAGGCCCTAGTAGAGAAGGCCACCACCTCCTCCCCCACCCCACCGACCCGCAGCCTCCCCGAGGCACTGGCCAGCAGCCGAGGAGGCACCAAGACACAAGGTTTGGATAGTGATGCTGCAGCCCCTTCGGCTTGGGTGCAAGACTGAGAAGAATCAGGCTTGCCCGGCCTGAAACATTTCTGTATCTTCAAGCAGAGACGCCAGGAGCTGGAGGGCAACACCTGGGCCCTCCGTTCCCGTCTGCAGAGAGGGCGGTGATTGCTGCGTGCGCAATCAGCTCACCAGGAATTTGCCTGTGAATTTAAAACATGCGTAAATCACTGTGAGCTCCTTAGAAAGGCACGTTCCTCTCAAGGCATTGTTTAACCATCATCCTTCTTGCTTTTATGATACAACCTGTATTAAAATATAGCCAACAATGTTCACTTGAATTGAAGTTCATTGGAAATACTCATTATCTTGATTTCTGGAGGAGCCTTGTCTGTGCCACAAAATCTCTTTTTAAAAAGAAAAAAAGCCAGAAGGTAAATTCAACTCCGTGTGGTGAAATAAAAGAGAACGTCTCTTTTATATGACCATGCTTAGGCTTGGCTGCTTTTAAGATGTTTCAAGGGATTTTCTTTCTTTCTTTTTTTCCTCTTCCCAAAGTACCTTCTTTGTTTAGGGACCCTATTTGCCCTCCTGCCTTTTCTACAGTGTCACTTATTGCTTTACCAGAAAGTAACTGAATGTGAGGACACAAAGGGACAATGAGACGCGTTACCCGAGGCAAGAAGCCACCTGCACACATTTAGAGAGGCTCCTTCTCATGTGTCTTGCCAGGCTGTGCCCAAGGCGCACTGACAGGAGGACCACCGCCCAGCTCTCTCTCTCAGGGTGGGCGCAGGAGGGGTTGGCCTGTCAGTGCTCCCGAACCGATGAGTTCTGAGGATGCCCAAGGAAAGCACACCATAATAATAATCATTATGATGATGATGATTAATTCAGTCCTTTTCAATTACAAAGATTTATCAAAGCAATGGATCTTTCCTGATTCACATTAAATGTATCTAATTATAACCAGTTTTTAGACATAAGGAGGCCAGACTGCAAAGGTAGAGATGTTAAGCGACCAACTTCTTTGTCTACTACAGCAGGGGTGTCAGACTCATTTTCACCGGGGGCCACATCAGCCTTGCCTTAAAAGGGCCAAACGTAATTTTAGGACTGTATAAATGTAACTATTCCTTAACAGTTAAGTGAGAGCTCAGTACTGCTGGGTAGAAACAAGGTGCTGGGCTGGATAAAACAAGGTGCAGGGCTGGATTCGGCCCGTGGGCCTTGTGCTTGCCACTGTGTTCTATAACCTGCAAAGTCAAAACAGTAGCAACAATTCAAGAAATTGTGTTCCTGACTGGCAACATGAGCTAAAGAGATTGCAGACCTTTTTGCTTTCCAGCCTAACTTGCTTTGTTTTGCCCTTTCATTCCTTATTTTCTCTCCTCTTCACTCCTTGACAAATTCTATGGAAACGAAGTTTGGAAATACTAGGCAGAAAGTACTGCACAAGGCCAACCACTGAATGCACTAATAATTTCTGCTCTGAAAGGCAAAATCTAAAGGAAAAGGTAGCAAGGGAATTCTCAGCCAAATCAAAGACCATCTGGGCAGTGACAAGTTACCCAAAATCATATCGTTGAGAGTAGGCAGAAAGAAAACGATGATTATTGACATGAAGGAACTGTTTACACAGGAAACTACATTGTTTGTGTCTGGGAGGAAAGACGCACAGAAAGTCCGTGCAGTTTTCTCACTTCAGATTTTGCCAAGCATGAAACACACCTGTGAGCTCCAGGGGGTGGCATCTGGGGGGCTGGCAGGGGCAGGTGTTAGAGGAAGGGCTGAGCTACATAACAACGTACCACTCTCAACATACATCACTGCAGGGGGAAGTGCTTCTAGCACAGGACTTTCTGGCCCCTGGCCAAGATGCCTAGTTACTGAATTACCTAAAGGGCTCTTGATCGGGCAGTCTCTTCTAAAAGGTCAGCTGTGGTGTAACAGCACGGGCCACTACAGCTTTCATTGGGAAACTAAGGATCAATAAATGACCAGAGCCATACAGTGTCTCGTTCACACTAGGCATTTAATATTTGTTGAACGAATGAATGGCCACAACCTCAACCATGACCAACATGAGATTTAATCTTGTGTTCCTGGTTGTGCTGAATATGCTAGAGAGTGTATACCTTAGATATGGCACTGCCTGCCTTCATCATTCCATAAGCTATAACATAGCTGCTATATGCTAAGTGGCACAAAATAAGGAGGCAGGGGGAGAGAGGAAGGAGGGAAAGAGAGAGAGAAGGAGGGTGGAAGGCAATGAGGGAGGAAAAAAATAACCTTCCAAGTTGTTGAACAAAAAATTCTGTTCAATTCCCCCGGCTAGGAAAGGAGGGGAGCCTGTATTGGCAACCTCTGTGGTGAGTTGGTTCCTAAGGCCAGGACTACCCCTTCCTCATAATCAGATTAAGGCAGAGCCTATGGGGAGAGGCCCAAGCAGGCAATTCAAGCCTAAGACATCAGAAGCCCTGTGTTAAGACCCAAGCATAGACCTAGACAGAGCCAGAAAGTCAGGGAAATAACTGAAGGGTGGGGGTTGAGGGGGTTAAGAGTAAAGAGAAGTAAGTCAGAATATGAAGAATGAGAGAAGTTTTGGATATAACTTGAGGACTGGTGTGGTGGGATGGGAGAAACCAAGTTCTCAGGTAAGACATGTTGCAAATTTTAAAAACAGTTTTAAAATAATTGATTTCTTTTATATTCCCCACACTATTTTTTCTCAACATTTTATTATAAAAATTTTCAAACAGTTGAAAAATGTTGCAGTTACATAGCCACCACCTAGACACACAATGATTATTGTACCATATTTGCTTTATCACAAATGGATTCATTTATCCATCCCTCTCTCCCTTCATCAATCTATTCTATTTTTTTATATTTTTATTCCCAGTATTTTCTTATGAAAACACAGCTCTATTATTAAATGCTAATGATTTTTGTTCTTATTTATGTCAAGGTGAGTGTAGCTGAGATAGTAAATTGTCCCACAATAAATATTCCCCTCTTTTCCCATAGTAATAGAATTTTTATATGTGTATAAAGATTTAGTACAAAGACTACATTTCCCACCTTCCTTTGCAACTAGGAATAGCCATGTGACTAAGCCCTGATCAAAAATGTGAAAGTGTTACGTGACAACTTCCAGGCCCCTTCTGTAAGAGGCACTGTCTGTGCCCAGGTGGCCCCCTCGTTCACCCTTTCCTCCTTCATTCTGCTTCCTGGGACATGGGTGTCACCATCTTGGCCCACGAGGATAAGGACCACAGCCTAGGGATGGCATTGTGGAGCTGTGAGCTGGATGAATTCTGCGTCTCTGAGGACTCTGTGGAGCAGAGCCACCATAGCAGACCTGGACTGCTTACCCCTGAATAAATTTACATGAGAGGAAAGTAACCGGCTTTCTTGTTTATGCTGCTGTTATTTTGAGTGTTCTCACACTTGCAACTAAACCTAATTATACCAAGTGCAATGAGACTTAAAAATCAGACTGAAGGGCTTATAATTGAAAGCAAATGACACACCCTAATGCCTCCCTAGCTCCAACTGGGCTTCCTAGAGGCAGTTTCACCCCTTATAAGTGCTTACTTCCATATCTCTAAATAGTGCTTCCGTTCTTATTTCTCCATTTATCCACTGTAGACACACACCATCAATTGACTTGAACTCACTTGAGCCCCTTCTCCACTTCTCCTTCACTCTTCCTGACACTAAGGATACATCACTGTTCACTTTCTCTATTATTTTTGCTTGAAAATGTGTTATTATTTACACCATTATTTCCCTTTTCATCAACTACAGGTAAAATCTCTTGTCTCCCCACTTTGTAAGATGAGGTCATTATCCCCCTTCCCTTTAACACTTTCCACTTCTCCCCTGCCTCTCCGTCATCTCCGTCTGTACTGTTTTCATGTTTACATGCCAATGTGGTGTCACTCACAAGCTTTGACTGACAGCTTTACTTTAGAATAGGGTGTGGGGGAGGGGCGGCAGGAGCCGGCCTTTATTCTTTTGGGCCCTGAGATGACAGCATGTGAAAGGCTTTGCTGTAGGCCACCAAATCCCAACCAAGTTGTAGCCTTATAGCCTCCAATCTAGAACTCACACAGTCTATTGTAACAATGGGTTTAAATGTCTATTACATCCAGGCCCTTCATCCTTAGCAACAGACAGATGTCTGGCACCTGGAGATATAATGACCTGCAGGAGTTTTCTGAATGACAAGGCTGAACCAGAACCAAGGTAACTTACTTCGTATCCATCATTCCTGGGGATTTCTTGATATGGCAGTACTTGAGGACAGTATGGCAGGTCCACATTCTCTTGTAACCCTATAAGCTGTATTGCTTCTTGGCAGATAAAACTGAAGTGTGCACAGGCACATTTAGCATGCTTCTCTTTCTCCAAGGGTCTTGGAGGCAATAGCAACTCGGGTGGGCGCCCAGAAACACCATCCTGTCTGGGCTAAAGAACCACATTTCTGTAAAGTCAGGTTCAAGCTGAGAGCACAGAATGCCCACCGTTAATGCCTATTTGGTGGCTCCCAGAGGAAGGCTGTCGAAATCATGAGAAACTCCTGCAAATGCACTGTGGGTTCTGTGCATGTTTCCTCTACAGAGAAACAGATGAGGATGCACGAACACATGTTCAGAGGCATTTAGCTTGGAATTATGGAAGTTCTGTCATGTGCATTCTTGGCACAAAAGTCCAAACCATAATAAACATAAGAAGCACAAGCTTATAAGGATCATTTTTAGTTTGGCACTGTTATACTGTCAAAAATGAGGATGGAAATGAGCACTATTCAATGTCCGAGGGGAGGGGTTTGTGGGGCTATGTGCAAAATGTGAATAAATTAAGCAAAAACAAACAAATAAACCTCAGAGACACAGAAGACAGCATGGTGACTACCAGAGGGGAGGGGCGGTGGGATGTAGAGAGAATAAACAATGGTGGAAGGAGACTTGACCTGAGGTGGTGAGCACACAGGACAGTGTACAGATGATGTCTTATAGAATCGTACACCTGAAACTGACATAATTTTATTAACTAATGTCACCTAAAAAGATTCAATAAAAAAGAAAAATCAAGCAAAGAATTTAATTAATTACTTAAAAATATGTATTTTTATGCCTTTTCTATATTGTCTCATGCAAGTTTAAGTCTGCCTGACTTCTTAGATTGCAGCTTTCTACGCTCAGTTGGAGATCTCAGGATTGTAAATTTAGAGATCACAAAAGGTGACTGCCATCGATTTGTCTCATCCAAGGTAAGTTAGCATCTAAACCCCCTCAGGAAATCCTTAGTCAGGTCCTACCTCTTTCCTTATTGGTATTGTTACATCCAGACCATAGGCAGTAGTGATTAGTGGAAAGAGCTCATATAAGTAAATAGAAACATGACTAGAAAACCAGTGAAGAGACCCCACAATTAATAAGCAAGTAATTCAAGTAGCAAAAAAAAAAAAAAAAAAAAATTCCTGACAGAATCAGGCTGCTCCAGAAAAGGCACTGAAGGGATGTGCCAGTCCCCAAATCACAGTTTCTTCTACAGCCCCACGTGGTCAGTGTGCCCACTATTCCACAGCCACCTGCCAGAACCCCCACTTTCTACCGCACTGCCTTCTTTACGACCGCTCGGCCCGCAGGCTCAGTTCCCCAGGCCTTCAGCCATCCTTCCTCTGACCCATTTTCCCTTATTTGGTCCAAACTGTGTTTATCTGCTGTACAGTCTACTATCTTGCCGTCTCTCCTGACCTACCCCTTAGACTGCTACTTGTCCCCCAATGATCTTGTCCTTCTTGTAGTAACAGAATTTCCAAGGTTTAGCTGGTCTGGCAACTATATTTCCCAGCCTTCCTTGCTAGCTATGGTCACATGACTAAGCTATGATTGTAACATGTGTGATTTAAAGGGAGTGGCTATGCTTTCCCCTCACCCTTTACTCCTTTCTGCTGGCAGGAATGCAAAGCCGTCACGGGTGTCAGGGAGCCGAATGGACCAGACGAACACCCTAGGGGAAGAGCAGAGAGAGCCTGGCTCGCAGGCACCATCAGGTCACTACGGTAGCCCTGGATTGCCTACTCAACCCTGAGTAAAAGAGAAACAAGCTCTTATTTTATTTTAGCCACTGTATTTCTGAGTCTCTTTGCTATTGCAGTCTATCGTGATTTCTGACGGCAGCACTACTCCGGGTCATTTTTATGACAATTGCAACCTATTCCAAATGTCAAACCTCTGTTCACACAGCTCTGCCCCCACCCGCGAAGCCCTCCTCCATTACTCTCGCCAAGCCTAACTTTCCCTATGTCCATTTTCTCTCTGTACACTGCAGTAGAGTCTCAGAACTAGAGATCTAGTGGGTAATACTTGATCAGGGTGGTAGTTCCTCATTAAATGGAACCAAGAGATATATGTGGATTCATGAAAGGTGCTCAGTAAATGCTTGTCAAATGAAGGCGTGACCCATAGAAAGTCTTACCACTAAATGCAAAGAAACTAGTCCATTGAAATTTTCTACCTCAAATTCTTTAAAATAATTATCTTCTTACATTCATTTAATTAATGTGCTATATACTGTACTAGTAAGCAATTTGCATTGATTTTAATCTCACAAAAACTCCATAAGCTATGTATTATTAGTACGCCCATTTTACCAAGGAGGATATTGGGCTTAGAGAAGCTCAGTAACCAGTCTCAGACAAGTTAAGTGGCCGATCCAGACACAAAGCCGTCAGTTCCATACTAACGGCACCCTTAACCACCTGTGACAGTTTATGACAAAGAAAACAGGTAAGTGAAGAATGCATTGCTGTAGCTCTTACTGTTCATAATCGCTGCACTGAGGAGCCTCCCCAAAACCTGAGCCCTGGGAAAGCAACCGGGACACACAGAACAGGCAGACAGTGTAGGAACAGCCATTTGCAGTCTGAGAATGAATGACCCGGATATCTGTGGGTCTGCACATCCAGACTTCAGAAACATGTAATACATTCTCAAATCACTTTTTTAAGGCACATAACTCACATTTGTGTAGTACGTTCTGGTGAATAAATGCTCTTACAAACACTAGCCCATTTCACTCATAAAGCCATCTTGCAGGGAAATCGGGCCAATAAAATTGTCATTTTCGTTCTCCAGAGGAGGAAACTGAGACCCAGTGAGATTGTGACTGTACTGGGAAGTGGCTAGCTGGAATCTGAACACTAGATTTGTGTTTCCTTTATGTGTCACACTCTTCCTAGTTAGCGTGTTACATCTCCTTTGTTCCCTCACCCACACACTTCCCCAAAGCAAGCTATAGAGACATTGTCATAGATAAGTCTTTACAGAGGGAGAGACAAATAATGCAAGGTTTTGAAATATAATTTCGAAATGGTTTTCAAAGCATCTACAGCCCTGTTAGCAAGAAAAGCTGCAGAAAATACAAGTTTAGTGGTTTGAATTCAGCCAAGGCTGGGAAAAATGCCATCGATGGCTTTCACTTCGATGGCCAAGCTTCCAACAGTTTTCTAGTACCTTCGGGCATTGGCCCAAGTCCACATGTGAAAAGCCATCTGGAGCCCCAAGAAGTCTACTGCTTGTCCATCTCCACAGAGAACAGGATGGGCTGAGACCAAGGTAATGGACACCTCAGGAGGGTAGGCAGGCTGCGTGCTGTGACGCCAGTGTGGGCCTGCCCTGGGCAGCCATGGGATGGCGGTTTCCACAGGTGCCAGAGGCACCCGAGACACCCTGTCTTTTATTTCTCACCATTCAAATAGGTTGGATCCAGAGCCCGCTCACCGGGATGCTGAACTTTTAGTGGAAAATTGACCAGATGAGAACAGGGAGTTTTTGTCCAGGGCATTTTCCCCTGGACCCTGGTTCATGGGCGAGTCGGGGGAGGGAGCAGGGCTGCACATGAAAGGTTTGGGGACTCAGCCTGCAGGGAAGTCCAAGCAGGGGCCTGCTCAGAATGACTGAAGTGACTGTGGTGACAATCAAGTCTGCTGGGTGGAATGTGTGTGCAGCTCACAGCAAACCCCCTGAGGGGGGCGCTGAGGGTGCCCAGCTCGGTGGGGAGAGCAGTGCGAAGAGGTGTGGACTGTTTCCACCAGTGGCTCTCAGCCTAGGCGGCCAGCCCCATGGGCCCAAGCTCGGCTGCCAAACAGCCCTGGTAAAATCAGAGCCAGGTGAAAAGGAAGAAAAGGGGCAAGGCCCAGAACAGCAGCCCAGGGCAGGAGTTGGGGGGAGTGGAGTGGGGGGTGGCATAGGAGAAGAAAGAGCTGTGAGAGAAACAGCTCCTGGAATGTGTGCGAAAGAGAGAGAGAGAGCTAAAATTATTCCTATAGAGGAAATAACCAGGTGAGGCGACGGCCCCTGCGAAGTGGTGGACATTGCTCCCGCTCTCACCTCACCCTAGTTCGGGCTCAGTGTCCTGTCCTGGCTCTGCAGCCACTGCAAGGCACCACCCTTGCCCGCCCCTGCCTCCCGCCTCCTTGGCCCAACAGACCTCAGACATGCTTAGCCCTTTCTCCCTCCCTGCAAGCTGCAGCAGCAGCCACCCCTTCCGTTTTCCCAGCGCTGTGGGAGGAGGTTGGGACGATCTAGACAGTCCTTTGGGCACCTTCCAAAACTACATGTCTAAAAAGAAACAGGGGCTGCAAAAGAGGCCTTTGAAAATCGGGGCTCCCTCACCTTGCTTGAGTAGGAACAGACTCAGAAATCTCCTCTGCAGTTCACTGCTGTTTCTTTGGAGAGATGTTTTTCCCTGGCTGTCTGTCGGCAGGGAGGGAGGTTTTGGAAAGCCTTCAGGATAAGCAACAGTGGAAACACTGCGCTTTCACCCAGAGGAGGCCACACACGGAGACTGTGCACAGAGAAACACACACACGTGCAAACAAAAAGAATCCTCCATTCAGTCCATCTTTCAACGTGAAGCAAACACATAGCAAACATTGCAAAATCTGGGTTTGGCTGGCCACGGCCACGGGGGTCTTTCGATGGGTCTGAAAGGGAGGGGCAGTCGTTAACCCGTTGTGTGCCGTCTGTCATTTTATTCTTTGCTGGAGGATGAAGGCAGTAACTGGGTTTCAGAAGGTCTCAAAGACAGTCCAAAGTGATGGTAAATAGAATACGCAATTAAGAGAGAGAATCAGGACACCAAACTGAATATTTGAATAATATTAATATAAAATCAACACTTTAAAAGTTGGTGATTGCCATTGATCATTCAGTATTTATCCCAACTTTAATAACCCTAAAAGGATACAGACAACAAAGAAATGCACTCAAATGCCATTGTAGGATTATCTAGCCGGGAGTGGGCTGGGGGCTGCTTATCAAACCCGAACATGCACACAGCCCACTGGGGTCTGGAGAAATGCAGACTCTGACTTTTGACCTCTGGACTGGGGCCCTGCCCACAAGGCCCCGGTGGTGGTGACAGCAGCGAGCAAGAGTGTGTGTGGATTATTTTTCTTCTTTATACCCTTTGGTATTTCAAAATCTTCTCTAATGAACATATCACTTACTTTAATAACCATGAAAACATTTTCCTTTTGAAGATAAGTTATTTTCAGATTAAGTCCAGTGCCTTATCCGACCAGATCCTGGGAGATGAGACTTCCCTAGAAGAAGGGCAATTCAGAGCTTTGATTCTCAGCCTGGAGTGGGGGTCGCTGGGGAATCCCCGGGAAGCTTTACAAAGCGTTTTCCCCCTGGGGACCTGTCAGAATGGGAGGGAAGCTATGTAATTGGAGAGCTCCCGGACCACACACCGCGCAGCTCCCCAGGGTGGAGAGCCACCACTGCAGACAGTCAGCTCAGACTTTCCGCCTCACTGTCATTCAGATCTAGGCCTGCGTGTGCCTACGGTGCCAGAGTAGACCCTTCATGTTCCCAACAGTAAAACCCAATGTTTCCTATGCTCATCTAGAGTAAATTGGGTTACTCACTGCTCATCCTTTCTTTTTGTGCTAAAGAAGCCATGCCACAACCCCGACTGAGAAACACAGAAAATTACTGAAGACCTACCTGGTCATTATCTTAAAGACATTATCCAGGCTGAAGCAGCTGACCAGACATGGCTCTCAGACTATCAGTTAGAGGGGTTTACAGCATGGGTCAGTGGAAAAAAGAATCTGACCTTTAACAATACCAGGTAAATCAGCATCTTGGTGAGTCCTTCTGTCACTGGGATAACAGTCTGAGAGCATCACTGCCCACAGTGGTCCTCTCCTATGGAAGCACAGAGAACTGGTGTCATTCAAAATGCTGTTATAAAAATGACACTATTAACTTTGCCATTGGTAATATGCACATTGACATCTTTTTGTTGTCTTGTTTTATGGAGAAGGAAAAACAGATAGGTGGTTTTGTGTGCTATTTCCTCTATGTATTATCTGAGTTACCAGAATTCTTATACCAGTACAAACTGGTATAAACAAGAAAATGGGAATTTATTGAATTATGGAGCTGAAAAGTCTACCTTCAGCCCTGGCCTGCAAACCAGGGAGTGCTGGCCTGCAAACCAGGGAGTCGCCAATTTGATTCCCAGTCAGGGCACATGCCTGGGTTGCCAGCCAGGTCCCCAGTAGGGGTGGCACTCAAGAGGCAACCACACATTGATGTTTCTCTCCCTCTCTTCCCACCTCCTTTCCCCTCTCTCTAGAAATAAATAAATAAGTTATAAAAAAAAAAAAAAAAGAAAATCTACCTTCAGGCACAGGTGGATCCAGGCACTCCAATGATGGCATCAGAACTTAGCCTCATTTTCTCCTTCTCGGTTCAGTTTTCCTGTTAGCTCTTTTATCTGGCAGGCTCACTATCAGGAGACAGGCGTTAGGAGGTTTAGGTTTATTCTTCATCCTTTCTGAAACTCTAGAAAAAGAAGACTCCTTGTCATAACAACGTAAACAAATTGAGTCTTATTAGTTGGATTTGAGTCACACACAGGAATCTAGACCAAATACTCTGACATGGGGACTCATTCCTCCATGCCTGAGGCACATGCCCCGACTCCCACCTCAACTCCATGAGGCCACAGAGAACCCATTTTCTGATTGGCCAGGCCCTGGATCCAGACATGAATGTAGTCATAGATTTAAGAACAGAGAAGTAAGAGCTTTTCTATAAAAATAAAGATTCTATGATTAAAAGAAGGGAGAATAAGGCCTTGGCCAATAGCTCAGCTGGTTAGAGCATCATCCTGTTATGCCAAGGTTGCAGTTCCATCTTGGCCAGGTCAGGGCACATACAAGAAGCAACCAATGAATATGTAAATAGGTGGAAGAGGAAATCAATGCTTCTTTCTCTCTCTCTCTCTTTCTCCTCCCCCTCTCCCTTCCTCTCTCTTTCCAAAAAAAAAAAAAAACCAATTAAAAAAAGGGAGAATAAATTCTGGGCAGGAAAAAGAGTAACTGTCCAATTCAGTGTATTATTATCAACAGACTAATATTTACAAATGTTCTTTTTGAAACTTCATAGTTCAGATTGATTAACTGGACCAGTGGTTTCCAACCTTTTATATGTCTTGGTTCACATAGAATTATAATGTGTATAGACAGCCTGGGGTTAGAGTTGGTGGGGGGAGGGATTCAGGATCCCCAAAGAGGCTGCTATGGGATTAATTGTTCAAGGAATCCAGACATTCCAAATTCTGAAAGGAGCAATAACTTGTATTAGGGTCAACTCTTTGGACTCTTGGTATTACTACATAACACTGATGCTTAAGGCCCAAAGTGGCAATTTAATAATAATAAAATTATTACATCATAGTTCAACTTTATTGTGACCTGTGTCTTCATACCTTCCTTGCCTCATCATACCCTGTCTTACCTCCAAAAAGGCAATCACTTAATGAGCAATTATATATTGAGCACATGGTGTATGCCAGACAGTTTTAGGCCCTTGGAATACATCAGTGGGTGAAACAAAGATACTGAATGGCAGAATCTTTTTCAAATATATGTAGGGGGGTGAAGACACACAGTGAGCAATAAATATAATAAGTCAGTATATGACAAAGCATATTAGAAGGTAGTAAGTGTTAGAGAAAGAAAGAAAAAGTAGAGCAAGGAAGAAAAGGCTATTTCAAGAAGAATTTGAGAAATGCCTCTGCTTCCAGTAGCTTCAGAGCCATTCCTTGTCTACAGATTTCAGGAGACTTAAGAATGGTTCACTCCATTTACAAAGGATTTCAGTATCTACCTTTGGGCATCAGAATACTAGCTGAAAGCTCCAAGCCTGTATCTACAATGGCCAGGAAGGTCAAGGCTTCTGCCCCAGGGAAGTTACAGCTACCATCAAATGCCAATGTGGGCATGCCAACAAGCTCTCAAACTTCAGACCTGCTTGTGGTGTAGACAAGGGTGGCACAAGGCTTGCCTCTGACTCAAGGTTCCGGGAAGGGACACAAGTCTCAGCCGTAGACTGTATTGGTGGCCTCCCACTGCATAATAAATTACCCCAAAAAGTAATGGTTTAAAGCAATGACTTTTTAAAATCTCAAAGTTCCCATGGGTCAGGAACCTAGGCACAACTTAACAGGGTCTTCTCCTTCAGAGTCACTCACAGGCTGTGATCAGAGCGTTGGCCCCACTCGCCCACAAACCTGTAACACAGGTTCAGCTGAGGCAAGAGCCACTTCCAAGCTCACTGGGTGGTTGTGCACAGGACTCAGTTCTTCCAAGGCTGATGGAGTAAGGGACTCAGTTCCTTGCTGGTGGTTGTTGGCCAGAAGCCACCCTCAATTCCTTGCTATGTGGGCCTCTACAATGTGGCAGCTTCTTCATCAAAGCCAGCCAGGAAAGAGAGTGAGCAACTAGCAAGCAAGATAGAAGTCACAATCTTTAGTAACTTAATCATAGAGCAGGTCAGGTCAGTAGGTCCAGCCTGTGCCCAAGGCAAGAATTGTATCAGGAACCCTGGCTGGTGTGACTCAATTGGTTCGGTGTCATTCTGCAGACAGAAGGGTCACGGGTTCAATTCCTGGTCAGAGCACATGCCTGTGTTGCAGGTTCTTATTCCCCAGTTGGGGCGCATGCAGGAAGCAGCCGATAGATGTTTCTCTCTCACATCAATGTTATTCTCCCTTTCTCTCTCCCTTCCCCTCTCTCTAGAATCAATAAAACAAAAAAAATTTTTTTAGAGAATTGTATCAGGGTGCATCTACTGGGGTGTGAGGATTGCAGTGGGCCATCTTCAAAATATGCTTACCCCAAGGCCTCTGGACTCTGTTAAGGATTTTTCTTTCTTTTTATTTAAATGTTTATTTATTGATTTGAAAGAGAGAGAGAGAGAGACATTGATTTATTGTTACACCCATTTATTTATTGGTTGGTTCTTGTATGTGTTCCAATTGGGGACTGAACCTGCAATCTTGGCTTATTGGGAGACATTCTAACCCAACTGTACTACACAGCCAGGGCCAAGGATTTTTCTGAGTCATGTTTCCTTGGTTCCTTGCACTTTATTTTCTACCAAGTGACAATACAACTGGTTTCCGCCATGTAATTTCTTTAGCTCTGTCATTCCCTCTCTGCCTCTGCTCTTCCAGGTTTCTCTTCTCTAGTGAAGTTCACCTGAGGAGGCTCCGGTCACCCAGCCTCCATCAAAGTTGATGGCATCTCAGCCAGTCAACGTGGTCAATCAATTCTCACTTACTCATCTGGTTTTAACTCCATTTCAAATCTCCTAGTCCCAGCCAGACCCAACAGCCCAAACATCCACTGAGCCATTTGGGGAGGGAAAGTTCTCACCACAGGGAATTTGACGTGGGAAGCATTTGTCAGATTGAGAAGGGAGGCCCCGACAGAGGAGGATCAGTGGACGTTTGGTCTGTGGCCACTGCTGTGGGGCATTTGCTGAAAGGATGTTTTCTCATGGGCTCTCAGATAAATGACAATAATGGGTGATTCTAAATAAAGAAAATTCTAACAGGCTTGCTGCAGCCCAGTCATGCAGGGCAGATTGCATTGCAGAAAAGAAAATACAACCGAGCTTTCCTTCTCAGATCCGAATAAGGCACTCCGCCATTGACAGGGCGTGGACTTGGGGACGGCTGTAGTCCGTGTCGCACTCCAGTCACAATGGGACACATGGAATCACTGGTAGTGTCACGTCTGTGGTCTACAAACCAACACTATTCCGAACACATGCAAATGAAAAGTAAGATGTGCTAACCTGCACCTCCTTTGCCCCTCCTCTTCAGTCCTGTATACATATTTTCTTCGAATCTCTCCTTTTCTATTTTGGCATCTACCCATTGCGCCCATTTTGAAACTACCTGCTAAACATTCGGTCACTTATGTCTTTTCCCTCTCTCCCTTCTTTCCTTCCTTGCTATGATGCCATCTCTCTCATAATCTTTTTTTTTTAAGAGAGAGAGCTGTTTTTTAAGGTTTTATTTATTTTTAGAGAGAGGGGAAGGGAGGGAGAAAGAGTGGGAGAGAAACATCAATGTGTGGTTCCTCTCACGTGGTCCCCACTGGGGACCTAGCCCGCAATGGAGGCATGTGTCCTGACTGGGAATCGAACTGACAACCCTTTGGTCCCTGGCCCACACTCAGTCCACTGAGCTACACCAGCCAGGGCTCTCTCTTATAATCTTGAATGCCCTTTGTAAACCCAACTGACTTTGCCAAAACAGTTTTTAAAAACTCTTCAGAAGGAGGCAGGGCTGCTGTGGGGCTCTTCCCACAGCCCTGCATGCTTCTCTCTAAACTTAATCCCTTGAAGGCTGGCTGCCCTGAGATCCTGTGGCCTTCGCCACAAGATTAGTGTGTCTGGCCTTTTGGGGGCAGGATACCGTTGGCATGTCTCCCTTCTATCCTTCTTAGGGTGCCCATGTTGCTTTAAAATGGTTTCTCCTGTTATCCTTGCAGTTGGTTTTTAAAGAAAGCTTTCATTTCTACTCGGAGTCTCAAACATGTTGAAAATGTTTCCTTTGGTTATTCTTTTTAAAGAATTTTTACTTTTTTTCCTTTAATTATGTGTTTTTGTACACATTTTTTTCTGTCAAAGAGCAGTCGCTGCGTTGGTTTGCCACGGCTGCTCTCACAGCACCACGCCCTGGGTGGCTTAAACGACAGCCGTTCTCAGACGTCTGGAGGCTGGAAGTCTGAAGTCAAGGTGGCAGCAGGACTGGTTTCCTCGGAGGCCTCTGCCCTTGACTTGTAAACTGCCGCCTTCCCCTCTGTCTTCACAAGGCCGTCCTGCTGTGTGTCTCTGTGCCCTAATCTCTTCTTATAAGGACAGCAGTCATACTGGATTACAGCCCAACATGTGGCCTGACTTTAACTTAATCACCTCTTAAAAGGCCCTATTTCCAAATATAGTCTTATTCTGTGGTACTGGGGTTAAGATTTCAACATACGAGTTTTTGTGGGGGGTGCATAACTCAGCCCATAACAGTCATAAAATACAGATAAGCAAAAACAAGAGAAAAATCCACATATGAACTCACAATGGTTGGTCTTTCAGTGGTTTTTGACTGTGCTTAGCATAAATTCAAGCTCCCTTACTTCAGCTTCAGTTTCCTACCTGATCCAACTGTATTCCCTTCACTCACCCCTTTGATCACACACTCCCACCACACTGGCTTCCTTGCACACACCCAGGACCCAACCTTCTCAGAGCTTCCGTACGGCTGATGCCTTGTGACCATGGACTCAGCTCAAATACAGAAGATGACAGAGGCTTTCTATGCCCTCCTGTCTGATATTGCCCTCCCCCGTTCATTCCAGAGTGGAGCTTCTCCATCTCAGCACTATTGACATCTTGGGCAAGTTCATACTCTCTTATGGGGCTCTCCTGTGCATTAGAACAGGGGTCCCCAATATCCAGGCCATGGACTGGTATTGGTCCGTACCTGTTAGGAACCAGGCCGTATAGCAGGAGGTGAGCTTGAACATAATTCACTTGACTCATCCTGAAATCATTCTCCAAACCCAGATCCATGGAAAAATTGTCTTCCGTGAAACCAGTTCCTGGTGCCAGAAAGGTTGGGGACTGTTGCATTGTAAGATGTTCAACAGCATCCCTGGCCCCCACCCCCTAGATGCCAACATCACCTTCCCAGTTGTGTCAATCAAAAGTGTCTGCAGACATTTTCAAATGCCTTCTGGAGGGCAACATCACCCCCAGTTGAGAACCACTATTCTAGAGAAACAGTATAGTGTCATGGCGAAGAGTGTGGGTGTGGGAGCATTAACCCTGGCTCTCATTCCTGGACTTCAGTTTTCTCACTTATGCAATGACGATAATAATTATTAACAATATATTAACTCATTTAGTATGAGTTAACTCATTTAGCTGGTTTACTATGAGGTAGATTTTTGTGAGGATTTGATGAGATAATAGTATCAAGTGCCTGGAGCCATGCCAGATCCAGAATAGGTAGTCAATGAGCATTAGCTACTACTCTCTCACTACCTTGATATTTCCTGTGTATGTACTTGTTTATTAGTCTGTAAATGCCACCAGCCACTGCTAGAACACTGCTTGCACACTGTAGGTACTCAATAACTACGATTTGAATGAAGGACTTCCCCTTCCTTCAGCTCCCACCCCCACCCAGGACTACTCTCCTCCCATCTCAGGCCATGCCCAGGGGCAGTGACCATCTTACCTGCTCCCTCAAAATAAGGGCCTTCCCCTTCCCTGAACTCAGAAACACCCAGAGAAGCATAGAGGACTCTCAGGCCCCAAATGTCCCAACTGATACTACATGGGAGATACTGAATGCCTGGTCTGCAGGTACCTCAATCTGCCAACCATGCAGAGTACAAAGGTTCTGCTGGACTCCTCACAATGCCCACAGTCATGTCCATGGTCTAAGTTCTGGTCTAGCTGTGTCATCACACCACATTGGCTCTATGAGGCCCGAGTGTAGTGTGAGTAGGCCATTTCAAAGGAAAAAGTGACACAAAACACATCAGTGCTTACTGACTGAGCTTTGGACGCAGTTCCAAGTGCTGGCTGCCTCCTGTAATCCCCAAACCCCACCATCCACAGTCAGTTACAATTCCTGGTTTCCCCACTTGAAAGATGAGAAAACTGAAGTACAGAAAGGTGGAATAGCTTGCTCCGGGTCTAGGATGGCCAGCTTGTACCAAGCTGGCCTTCTCAGTTTCAGTGCTGAAAGGTCCATATTCTGGGAGACCTCTCAATTTCTGGAAAACCAGGACAGTGGTCACCCAACCCAGGTCCTCAAATTTATAGAAGCAGAGCTGCGATTTGAACCCAGTCAGTGGGCTCCAGAATCCACACTCTTAACTGCTATGACAAGTGGCCCAGAGATACTGTGATGTACGGTGACCAAGGAAACTCAATCTATCAATTAATCAAATCCAGGGAGATATTCTGAAATGAATCTTATTTCCATAATAACAAAAATGGGTGGGTCTATAAACCAAAACTATAGGAGAGATTATAGAGGAAATAGAGTCGGTATTTCCTCCTCATTTAAAATTATCTAATTTATGCCTCAATTTTCCCCCTTGTCATTGGCCATGATTTTAGGATCTTAATCCATTAAATATCTCCACATTAGAAGTGTGAATCAATGATCTCACGTGTTAATATTAGGTAAACATATAACATACCTGCAGTTAGTTTCCCACTGTACTGCACACCTGACAAAGAGGAAAGAAAACTGCTTCTTAAGAATTTCCTCCAACCAACAGGATTATTTCCAGTAGCTGATGATGTGACTTAGAGTAATAGTAAAATAGGGACACAAGGGTCGGCTTTTAGTCTCAGTGCAAATCTGTCTTTAGAGAGGGAAAACCCAGTTAGGTTTGATTATTGCTATTTACTTGCCTTTTTCTTAGCACACATTCAGCTAATGTCAGATACGCCGCCACATCCCTTGGCTTCATGGCTTCTCATTATGAAGTAAGAATGGCATTTTTGGCCTCTCTCTGACCTCAGAAGCTTGGTTAATATCTATTCAGGGGTCTTAGGCTGCTCAGCCAAGTGCTCTTTGTAAGTTTGATTCTCTAACATCCTGGGGAAATAGGGAGGCATGTGTCCCCCTCAATTCTGAATGTTTCTGGGCTAGGTTCTTGCCTCGAAATGTCAGGGGCATTTGTGATATTTGAGACAATAAGAATCTAGGAGATAAACCAGACCTCGGAACACATCTCCCAGAGTATACTACACATAGGAATCAGCTGGGGATTTATTCAAATTACCCGTCTCACCCGGAGATTCTGATGGTCAAGCTGTGGTGGGCTGGGGCATCTTTATTTTTAACAAGCTCATTAGATAATTCTAACAGCCTTTGCAATCACACTGAGGAACTGCACTGCGAGATCAGTTAATGTTTGTCTCACCTGTGCTTCCTTAAAATTTCCCATTTGAGAAAAAAGTGGTCATCTAAAATGTAAAGTGTTCCCATATTTTCTCTTCACTATATGTTTAAATGCCCTAATCATGGGTGTTGGGCAGGCATGTCATCACCCCACACATTTCATTTGTATAGGTGCAGCCCATTAATTTTCTTTGCTGTATACTATTCCAGAATATGACCACACCACAATGAACATCAGGTGGGCTCCAGCCTGGAGCAATTATGAGCAATGCTGGTATGAACATTTTTTAAGCTTTCTTTTAAAATATCTAAAAGTGGATGCCCATCCTTATAAAGGCCATCTCCATGAAGGGCAGGTGTTAAAGACTAACTGGTTAGAGATGCTGGTGGGGATAAGGGACCAGCAGGACAGAGCAGGGGTTTCTCAGAAGAGAAAGTATTACATCTAAATTATCACTGTGTTTTTATGAATTCAAATGAAGTAAAAAATTATTTATAAGAAACCAGATTTAGGGTCAAGAAAGGTCTAGCTGGAAAGTTCTAGGTAACCAACTCAGATGAGGCCCTGTGAAGTGATTTTCCCACAGGGAAGAGAGGTTTGAAAGGAAAAAAAAATGGACTAAGTTATTTCATCAAGAAGCAGTCTTTCTAAGAGGGTCGTAAAGTTGTGAACGGGCTGTGCAGGTCAAACAGTTGCTATCAATTGTTACTCCTTTTCCACATCTGTGTTGCAATATCCCTATGTTTCAAATGAGCACAGAAAATCGGTGTTTCAAGAGTTCTTCCAAATGCTGTGGCTCAACCACATCAGCCATATACGTGATGGAGAGAGACATCAGCAACGCCAGCCAGACCACCGTCACTGGGGCTGAATCTCAAGTGGGCCACAACCGGCAGGTACCCTTACTCCATCCAGCTCGGTTCTGTGAGTTTGTGGTAAGTACGACCAAAAACTGTGAAGTTCCCTTATTTGGGAGGAAGTGGGGACAATCACTCAGCCATACTCTAATAAGGCATCCCTTTCTTTACACTTGTGACACTGTTTCAACAAGCACTGGCACCTATTAAGTGTGGGCACTAGGGGAACAACATGAAGATGGCACAGTCCTGCCCCCAAGTGGCTAGGAGGCCAGTAGGGAGATGGACAAGAAGTGACTGAGAACCAGGTCTTATGATAAAGGTGAGGTACACACAAAGAAATAAAAGTGTAAAAGGTTTGCAGTGACCTGCTTGGTGGCCATCCAACCTAGACAATCCAGAGGCTCCCAGCCCCACCCCTGGTATCCAAGCAAAGATGCATAGAGGCAGGCTACCACCAGAGGGCAGTGTGGGGATGCTGGCCTGCGCATGCTCAGTTTTATTTATTTTTATTGGATTTTTGTTTGTTTGTTTTGCCATCATTCTGGTATAGAGGATAAGGGGTTAATATCCAGAATTTATAAAGAACTTAAAAAACTCAACACCAACACCCCCCCCCCAACAAACAAACAACCCAATTAAAAAGTGGGCAAAGGACCTGAACAGACACTTCTCCAAAGAGGACACACAGATGACCAATAGACATATGAAAAGATGCTCAATATCACTAATCGTCAGAGAAATGCGAATTAAAAGCACAATGAGATACCATCTCACACCTGTCAGAATGTTTATCATCAACAAACAAACATACAATAAGTGCTGGAGAGAATGTGGAGAAAGGGGAACACTTGTGCGCTATTGGTAGGAATGCAGACTGCTGGAGCCACCGTGGAAAGTAGTATAGAGATACCTCAAAAAATCAAAAATGGATCTGCCTTTGACTCAGCAATCCCACTTCTTGGAATATATCTGAAGGAACCCAAAACACTAATTCAAAAGAACATAAACACCCCTGTGTTCACTGCAGCATTATTTACAATTGCAAAGTTATGGAAGCAGCCTAAGTGCCCATCAGTAGATGAGTAGATAAAACAACTATGGGATATTTACATAATGGAATACTATTGGCCATAGAAAAGAAGAAAATTTTACCCTTCGTGAGAGTATGGACAGACCGGGAGAACATTATGCTAAGTGAAATAAGCCAGTCAGAGAAAGACAAATATCATATGATTTCACTCGTATGTGGAATCTAATGAACAAAGTAACCAGCAAAGTAGAGACAGATTCAGAGATAGAGAGCAGGATGACAGCTGAGGGGGGTCGGGGGTTAGAGGGTGGAGGGATTAAGCAAAAAGGAAAAAAGACTCAGGAACATGGGCAACAGTTGGTGATTGTGGGGGGTGAGGAGAAGAGGGGTATAAGGGGACTAAATGGTAATGGAAAAAATACAATAAAAAAAAGAAAAGTTGATTTCAACAACAAAATCAATCATTAACCTTTTCCTTTTTTTTTTTTTAACTCTAAGAAACAGTGCATAGGACTTCTCACATGAGGCACTATAGTTTAGTATATAGGCTGAAAAAGTTCCACAACTTTCTCACTGGGTTGCAAAATTTAACCCAATATTTTTCATTATTTTTTTCTTGCTAATTAATATGTCTCTAATGGACATATTAAAAAGTTTTATCATTTCAATTTAAAAGTGAAAAAACAAAATGGAAAAGTAATCTTTTCTTCTTTTTTAAAAATTTATTTTATTGATTATGCTATTACAGTTGTCCCATTTCCCCCCACTCTATTCCCCCCGCCCCATACCCCCCTCATTCCCCACCCTTTAGTTTTTGTCCATGGGTCATACACATAAGTTCCCTGGTTTCCACATTTCCCATACTATTCTCAACCTCCCCCTGTCTGTTTTCTACCTACCGTTTACGCTACCTATTCTCTGTACTTTCTCCTCCTCTCTACCCCTCCCATTCCCCTGTTGATATCCCTCCCTGACTTATATAAATCCCTTTAACATTTCATATAATAAAGGCTGGGTGATGATGAACTCCTTGAACTTGACCTTATCTGAGAAGCACTTTATTGCCCGTCCATTCTAAATGAAAGTTGTGCTGGATAGAGTATTCTTGGATGTAGGTCCTTGCCTTTCATGACTTGGTATACTTCTTTCCAGCCCCCTCTTGCCTGAAAGGTCTCTTTTGAGAAATCAGCTGACAATCTTATGGGAACTCCTTTGCAGGTAATTGTCCTCTTTTCTCTTGCTGCTTCTAAGATTCTCTCCTTATTTTTAATCTTGGGTAATGTCATTATGGTGTGCCTTGGTGTGTTCCTCTTTGGGTCCAACTTCTTTGGGACTCTCTGAGCTTCCTGGACTTCCTGGAAGTCTATTTCCTTTGCCAGATTGGGGAAGTTCTCTTTCATTATTTGTTCAAGCCCTTGGTCTTCCTCTTCTCCTTCTGGCACCCCTATAACCCAGATGTTGGGACATTAAGAGATGTCCTGGAGGTTCCTAAGCCTCTCCTCATGTTTTTGAATTCTTGTTTCTTCATTCCTTTCTGGTTGAATGTTTTTCTCTTCCTTCTGCTTCACAGCATTGATTCAAGTCCCAGTTTCCTTCCCATCACTATTGGTTCCCTGTACATTTCCCCTCATTTCTCTCAGCGTATTCTTCATATTTTCATCTAATTTGCAACCAAATTCAACCAATCCTGTGAGCGTCCTGATTACCAGTGTTTTGAGCTGTGCATCTGATAGGTTGGCTATCTCTTCATGGCTTAGTTGTATTTTTTCTGGAGTTTTGATCTGCTCTTTCATTTGGTCCATCCTTCCCTTTCTCAGCGTGCCTGACACTTTAAGGCACGGAGCCTTAGGTGCTCACCAGGGTGGGGTAACCCACGTTGTTGTGTTGTGACGATGCCTGTGAGGCCGGGGCCTGAGAGAAACCAATGGCACTTGCTCTGCTCTCTGCTGGCTCCCAGTCACCTCGAGCGATACCCACAAGCAAATTGGGCCCCTCCACGCTGGTTCCCAGGTGAGTGGGCCTGTGCAGATCTAAGTCCCAGTGGGTCTCTCCAGTGAACTCTCCTGTGATGCTGGGAGTGCCTCCCTCTGCCACCTCAACCCCCACATGTGTTTTCAATTGGTGGTTTGAGGCTTTATTTCCCCAAGATGGTGGGTTGCACGGTCTGCTCCTCTCCCCAGCTTTTCCTCCTGGTCTATCTGTGCGTGTATGAGGGGCCGCCTGGCCCACCAATCTCAGCCCCGGTGGGTCCGGGTCGGCCAGCCACAGGCTTCTCCGGGTGCGCTAGCCGTGGGCTTCTCCCAGCAACTGCAGCATTGCCCCCACCACTCCACAAACCACCGGCTTGCCGCACGCTCTCCACCCAGCTCTGCCCTGCTTACCGGTCTGGATGAACATTTCTTCTTTAACTCCTTGGTTGTTATACTTCCATACAGTTCGATTTTCTGTCAGATCTGGTTGTTTTTTGTTTTTAAATTGTTGTTTTCCCTCTTTTGGTTGTACAAGGAGGCACCGTGTGTCTACCTATGCCTCCATCTTGGCCGGAAGTCCCTTTCTCCTACACAGGCCTGCGCCTTGGGTTTCAAAAGGGCATATCTTTTCATTTTTTTACAGCTTGACTTAACTTACTTTGACTTCTGTGGCCTATTGATTTTTATGTTGGACTTATGGAGCAACAGGATCATTAATACAGAAACAATGGCTTCACCAAACCACCAATGGGCAACCAATGGACAGAAATTCCTTGGGTGAAAGAACAATGTTACTTGACAGAAGATGCTAATTCCTCAGTAAATTAATGAAGACTGCCCATTCTTTGCCTGCCAATTGGTTATGGAAGAAGGAACATCTAGTCAGTAGTGAAGATAGATTGTAACATACTCTCATATACTATTTTATCTTTCATTTCAGTATCATTTTTTTCTTGATTTAAATTAAAGAGGGCAGGAAGGGTTGGAACAAACTAATTGCACAACAGAAGATCAGAGCTAAGTGCCCCAGGTGAAAGTTGAGAAAAATTCAAGGTTCCTGACAAAATGTCCTGCAGGGAAATTCCTTTCAGTCTTACCCCTTCACCCCCTCCCACCGCCTACCTGAAAACATTTGAATTACAGGCCTTGCCCATAAGAGATTATCAGAGATAACTTCTTTTGAGCCATCTATAGGGCAAAGCAAACTTCTATTTCCTAAAGTCCTGCTGTTCTTACAATCTAGCAATTTTTGCAAATAGAAATGGGGTTCTTCCTCGGAGTCGCAAGAAAGGCATGGAGGATGAGGTGTAGTGGTAAGATGTATTGGGGCTGGAGCAAACAAAAAGGACTGTCCCCAGGTGCCCAGTGTCTTATCCACAACCAAGTGGCTTAGCTCCATCCTGCTGTAGAAGTCCAGCCTACCCTTCACCAAGCCCGGAAGAAGGACCAGGGTCCAGAGATGTTGTGCCATTACCTAGCATCCACAGAGCATCTGAAGCAGCTATAATTCAGTTTAGTCCAGCTCAGTCTCTGTCCCCATTTGGCTAGCTTAGTCTCTGCTCTTGGCTGCACTCCAGCCAGTGTTGCACTGCTGTACCCAGGCCCGTGCTTGGAGCTCGCCCAAGCTTGGGCACGCATGGCTGCAATGAACCTGCACTGGGAGCTGTAGGGAGCCATGTGGCTGCTACAGAGAGAGAACAGGTGAACAAACGGTGAGCCCACCAAAGAATGTGCACTACTGAGATAGGCCATTGTTAAGCTTTGATTATATTACCTCGGGCTTGGGAAAAAGAGGTTTTTCTTTTAATTAACCAGTCTCTTTCCTAACCCTTCATGGACTCATGTTGGGTCCTTCCCCTAACTAATCCCTTTCCTGGATCTTCAGGAGTTTTGTCGCAATTCTTTTCCCAAATTAGACTCCTCCCCTTTATGGTCACTATCTTGGCTCCTACTGCTCATGCCTCAAAGTAGAGGGACTTCCCCCTGCCTCATCTTTGCTTCTACTGGGCATGCATCCAGCAGAGGAATTTCCCCTTTATTGTTTTATCTCTCCTTCAGTAATCCCAGCTAATGGCTGATTGTCCCCCAGGGAGCCCACTTCAGGAATGAAATCTCCTTTGTGGAGAATGTGGAGGTCCCTGGGGAGTTGTGAATATTATAGCTTCCTAGTAAGTCAGGGTTAATGTCCTACTCAGGTCCCTAGTTTATTAGGCTGAATGTTTGATTT
Organism: Micronycteris hirsuta; assembly: GCA_004026765.1. Taxonomy (NCBI): domain Eukaryota; kingdom Metazoa; phylum Chordata; class Mammalia; order Chiroptera; family Phyllostomidae; genus Micronycteris; species Micronycteris hirsuta. Next base: position 118,474 of record PVJI01001086.1, read on the forward strand.
CATTTGCTCCCTTCCTTTATTAATACTAATTAGCTACTTAGGCTAACACAACGACCCTTTGAAGCCCCAAAGGCACCTTACTTTATCCCTAGCTAGCTCAGGATGCCTTATATACCCATATTCTCTTTCCATCTCTGAACCTCTCTTGCACGTGGAGTCTGTGATTTTCACATGTATGCAGGATTCCCATACATGTGTATGTATTAAATTTGGTTATGTTCTTTTTAAAAGTTACTTATTAATTTAGAGAGAGAGAGAGATCAATTTGCTTTCCTACTTATTTTATTCTTATATGTGCCATGACTGGGGATCAAACCCACAACCTTGGCACATTGAAATAATGTTCTAACCAACTGAGCTACCTAGCCAGTGCAAATTTGGTTATTTTTACTTGCTAATCTGCCTCATGTCTATTTGATTATTACACCAGACAGAAGAGCCTTGAGGGTAGAGGAAAATTTGTTCTTCCTCCTCAAAGTCAAGGAATAAATTTATGTTGTCTCCTTTGCCTTTCAGAAATTTGCTTTGCTTTGCTCCCCAAAAAGGGGAGGGGTATAATTTTAACTTAATAAATAATAGTGATTAATTCAATGTCTCTACTCTGTATGCTTTTAAGAGGAAGAGGCCAAGATTTTTTGTTCTTGTTTTCTTTTTTAAAGTAGTAGGCTAATAAAATTTTTATATTTATATGAAAGAAATTAGGTATCAGAGAGAAAGATTAACATTCAACATGTATCAAAAAATGACTGCTGTGCTCAAGGCATTGTCCTATTTGTAGAGAAGCAAAGGCTTCATATGAAAGAATTTCTACGTTAAGAACTTGAGAGAGGATGTGAGGGTAAATGGGAAAGGCCAGGCTTTTTGTACCAGCCAGACCTCAGTTTGAATTCCAAATCAGCCATTTATAAGTTGTCTGACGTTAGATAAATTTGACTTTTCTGAACCTCAGTTTCTGAAAATTTGGCATACCAGTAATCATAATTCCACTTTTGCAGGGCTGTGACCTGACAAGAGTATATGTGGTCTGTCCAAAAGGTATCTAGCCATGTACTATGAAAAATAGAGACAGGTATTGAAGAAGATTAAAAAAACAACGTTGTACGTAGGACAATGATGCCTCAGTCCCTTTCAAAGCAAGCACCTTGGGACCTTACACAGTCCTACCATTGCATCAGCTGCATCTTTCTGAATCTCACCAACAGTCTGAAATCTCTTCCCTTTCAAAGGTGATTTTAGTTTTGGGAAAAGCCAGGAGTCATAGGGCGCCAAATCAGGGCTAGAGTCGGGCTGAGTCAGCTGGGTGATTTGATGTTTTGCCAAAAAACTCTGCAAGAGATGTGATTGCATGAGTGGGCACATTGTCATGATAAAGCTGCCAATCACCAGTTGCCCATAGCTGTGGCCTTCTGAATCATCTGAATAGTTTTCATGGAGGAATATTCAAGCTTAATGCAAAATCTGATGCAGAGTTGTTGCTCTACTCAGTCATTTTGAATGCAACAGCCACACAGTGCACATGCTCACTCAACGGCTTCTACTGCCACCACTGACTAGTACAGTGAAGCTGTCATTGTTCACACATGTGCATTCCAGTCCACTCTCCTTGGCTGCTAGGTTACATCCATGTTGCACAAACCATTCTTATTATATTAACAATGGCTGGGCTTTTTCCAGAAAGCCTCTTCAGAAAATGATCCCTTATGAATTATTACATAGCTGTTGCTTAATATACAGGCATGCCTCAATTTATTGTGCTTTGATTTATTGTACTTAACAGATATTGTGTTTTTTACAAATTGCAGGCTTATGGCAACTCTGCATCAAACAGGTCTATTGGTGTAATTTTTCCTATACCATTTGCTCACTTCATATCTTGGTGTCATATTTCAGTAATACTTTTTATATTTGAAACTTTTTATTATCATTATATTTGGTATGGTGATCAGTGATCTTTGATGTTACTATTGTAATTATTTTGAAGCACTATAAATCATGCTCATGTAATACAACATATTAATAATTTTGTGTTCTGACCACTCCATGGACTGGCCATTCCCCTGTCTCTCTCCCTGTCCTCAGACCTCCCCATTTCCTAAGACACAACAATATTTAAATTAGGTCAATTAATAATTCCTTAATGGCCTCTAAGTGTTCAAGTGAAAGAAAGAGTCACATGTCACTCACTTTAAATAAAAAACTAGAAATGACTAAGCTTAGTGAGGAGGCATGTTGAAAACAGGCCAAAAAGTAGGCCTTGAAGGGAACCAAAATCTTGCCACCCTGAACTTCCTTTTTGGGATATTGATCTTAGTTGTTTATTAAGAAACAAGGCTCAGAAAGAAACTTTGATCCTTCTCTCTTTTCTGCCCAAGAGATTCAGACAGAGAAACCTACTTCAGGAAGATCTTAGGATGTTCGCCTTAGCCTAATTCAAATTAGGTATGGTTAAATAAGAAGTCTTCAGGCCTCTTGGGGAGATACCCGCTGTGCCCCATCCTTTCTGAGTTGCCTAGCAAGGATTTTCCTGCCACAGGTATGCCCCACTCTCCCTCAGCTACCTAGAAACTGCCCATTCTTACTTCTGAAATCTAATACTGCCCCCTATCTTTCTCTTTTGCCCAAAAATGTCTTATATACCCAAATTGTCTTTGGAACTTTCATGCTTATGTGAATTCCCCATGCAAATATATATTAAAATTTAATTTTCTCCTGTTAATTATCCATTGTTAATTTGATTATTAAACCAGCTAGAAAAACTTAGAAGGTGGGAAGAAAAGTATTGATCTTTTTTTTTAGTTCCCACAGCCTTTTGTGCCAAATTAGACAAGCTATGAATGCAAAGGAAAAGTTCTTGAAGGAAACAAAAAGTACTACTCGAGTCAATACACAAATGACAAGAAAGTGAAACAGTCTTATTGCTGATACGAAGAAAGTTTTAGTGGTTTGGATAAAAGCTCAAACCAGCCACAACATTTTCTTGAACAAAATCCTAATTCAGAGCAAGGCCCTAACTCTGTTCAATTCTGTGACAACTGAGGGGAGGAAGCTGCAGAAGAAAAGGTTGAAGCTAGTAGAGGTTAGTTCATATGTTTCAAGGAAAGAAGCCATCTACATTACATAAACAAGCAAGGTGAAGCTGTAAGTGCCAATGCAGAAGCTGCAGCAAGTTATCCAGAAGATCTAGTTAAGATAATGAATGAAGGTGGCTACAGTAAACAACAGATTTTCAATGTAGGTGAAACAACTGTATACTGGAAGAAGATGCCATCTAGGACTTTCATAGACAGAGAGAAAAAATGCCTTGCTTCAAAGCTTCACAGTGTTATACTAGGTAGTTAGTTAGACATTAACCAAAAGAAAGGCAGTAAACCAATCGGAAGCAGATATATGATTAAGACTGTTAGAGCTTCACAGTGACTCTGGGGAGTCTGCCCCAATAACAGGAGGAGGGAGAAGATGGCACAGGGGGATGGCCTTTCACTGGGCACACATGCAGTGCAAGGCAAGATGGTGACCATAAAGGGGAGGAGACAAGCCTGGGAAAATCTGGGAAAAAGATGAAATAGGATAAGGACTCAAACCTGGGAAAAGCCAGAAAAGAGATTGGATAGTTTGAAAGAAAGTCTGCTCACTCCCAAAACCCAAGAAAATACAGGGAAGCTTAACAAAAGCCCCTGTCTCTTTTTGGCAGCCATGTGGGCCAGAGTGCAGTTGGGAGCAGAGACTGTGCTGGACTATTGGAGCCTTGGGTGCCAACGTGAGAGCACTGCAGCTCCTGGTCATGACCCTTCTAGTCTGGTGGGCACATGTGCAGGCCTGCAGCCCCCGGACACCAGTGAGACAGACCACCTGGTCATGGCTGTGACATTGGGTGTGGTGTATCTGGGGACAGATCAACAACATCAACCAGTTTCTGTTGCTGGACCCATCAAGGAAGTGCCTCGTTGAGTGCAGCAGCCTTTTCAAGAGTGCTCTAATAAATCTCACCACTATTATTCAAATCCTACACATATGTTCTTGAAAGTCATTCCCTGCAACACCATGGAAGAAGCTTTTTCCTCCTGAAACAAAAGGACAGGCTGACTCTCTTGTTAGGAGCTAATGCAGCTAGTGACTTCAGTTGAAGTCAATGTTCATTTACCATTCCAAAAATTCCAGGACCCTTCAGAATTATGCTAAATGTACTCTGCCTGTGCTCTATAAATGAAACAACAAAGTCTGAATAACAGCACATCTGTTTTCAGCATAGTTTAGTGAATATTTTAAGCCCACACTTGAGACCTGCTGTTCAGAAAAAAAAAAAAAAGATACCTTTCAAAATATTATTGCTCATTGACAACACACCTGGTCACCCAAGAACTCTAATGGAGATCTACAATAAGATTAATGCTGTTTTCATGCTTGATAACACAACATCTATTCTGTAACCCATGAATCAGAAAGTAATTTTGGCTTTCAAGTGCTATTATTTAAGAAATACATTTTATAAAGCTATAGCTGCCATAGATAGTGATTCCTCTAATGAACCTGGGCAAAGTAAATTGAAAACCTTCTGGAAAGGATTCACCATTCTAGATGCCATTAAAAACATTTATGATTCATAAGAAGAGGTCAAAATATTAACATTAACAGGAGTTTGGAAAAAGTCAACTCCAACTCTCACAGATGATTTTGGGAGATTCAAGTCTTCAGTGGAGAAAGTAACTGTAGATGTGGTAGAAATCCTAAGAGAACTAAAATTAGAAGTGGACTCTGCAGATGTGACTGAATTGCCATAATCTCAGGATCAAATTTAATTGATGATGAGTCGCTTCTTATGGATGAACAAAAAAAATGGTTTATTGAGATGGAAACTGCTTCTGGTGAAGGTGCTATGAAAATTGTTATAATGAGAACAAGAATTTAGAATATTACATAAACAGTTAATAAAGCAGTGGTAGTGTTTGAGAGGATTAACTTCAATTTTCAAAGTTCTCCAGTGGGCAAAATGCTATTGAAAAGCATCAAATGTAACAAAGAAATTGTTCATGAAAGGAAGAGTTAATCAATGGGACAAACTTCACTGTTATCATAATTTAAAACATTGCCACAGCCACCCCCAACCTTCAACCACCACCAGCCTGGCCAGTGAGTAGCCTTGAACATCAAGACAAGACTCTTCACCAGCAAAAAGATTACAACTCACTGAAGGCTCAGATGATGATTAGTATTTTTTAGCAATAAAGTATTTTTAATTAAGAAACGTACATTTTTAAGATAATGCTATTGCTATAAAGCATTATAACTTATAGCTTATAAGCTTATAATTGAAGAGATTACAGTACAGTGTAAACACAACTTTTATATACACTGAGAAACCAAAAACATTCATGTGGCTCATGTTATTGTGATACTCACTTTAGTGGTCTGGCACTGAACCTGCCACGTCTCCGAGGTGTGCCTGTAACGTACACTCTGTTCTAGGACATCACTGCTGCCCTGGACATGGTAGCAACCTAATTAGGGATATAAAAAAGCAAATACATGCTTTCCAACTCTCATTCTGTATTTCTGTTACCATACAGGGGCCTGGCCCTGAGCGGGTCTGTCTGGGGCCAGCTGTAGTGTGTGGATTCTTGACTTCATGTAGGAAAGATTTTATAACATGAGTCCAGGTGACTATGAGGATCCATTTATTAAAGCTGGGTACAGTGAAAAAAGGAAGGACTTAGCATTGAAGAAGCAACAGGAGAGCCTAGTCTGGGCTGCCTTAGCTCACTGAGAAGTCAGAGAAAATGGGGCTTTGGGAACAGGTTCAGGGGATTAGACTGGGACAAGCTGCCAGCTGCCTTTGAGTTAAGTAGATGCATGCCTATGAAGAAAGAAGTAGGAGTGGAGGGGAAGAAAGAAAAGGGAATGGCGCTGGCTGCTCCCCAGAGGGAGAGTTTGCAGTCTTGAGGCTTTTATCTCTTGCAAGCGAGGAATCTAAGGGGAGATCTCAGGGAATGTTTTCAGCAGAATATTCATCAGTTTTCCAGATGTGTTCTTTTAGAGTTGTTGTCTCCACTGATTGGTCAGTGACAAGGCAGGGGGTCACTAGTGTTGCAATTGGTTCCGGCATCACCCACCTGGTTTTGCTGCTTTTTGGGGCCTGGAGCTGAAATACAACCAAAGCCTAGATGTTATCTCCAGGGAGGAAAGGCCAAGGGAGGAGAAGTTACCCTGGGGGTGAGGTCCTTGTTTTCCCTGTTTTGCCCCCTGCCAGGCACTGGGTCCTTCTGCCCTGGTGATGGGCTGCACCTGGCTATAAATTGCTTGGCCATTGTGTTCAGCCATCTGTCTCAGCTTCCCTATTCCACTTGTCAAGGAGTTTTCCTAGCTTCTCACTGTCTTGTCTCATTTCCATCCACTTTCTGGGTTATTTCCACTAGGATATGTAGGGGAGAACAAATAATTTTCCTTCTACCCTTCTAAGTTCTTCTGGCTGGTCTAATAATCACATTGACATAAAACAGATTAACAAGAAAAAAGTAACCAAACTTATGTACGTGCATGTGGGGACTCCATAAGAATAGGAGACCTGAGGACAGGTAGGTCACTTGAGGTGGACATGCCATCTTACACTAAGGAGAAAGAGAGGTAGTGGTTTGGACTTCAAAGAGCAGGAAGGCAATTCAGAGGTTGATGACAAGGTACAATCATGTAGTAAACAACTTCTTGCTGGGCCTTCTGGGCCACCCAGAAACAGGGGACACAGAGGGGAGGGGGGATCCTATAGATGGATGTTGCTAGGCTCCTTCCTGTCTGCCACACTTACTTCATGTTATGCTAAGGTGATAGCTCTGTCTGAGCAGGTTTTTCCACCTGAGTTCCTTTAGGCAGCTAAGGGGGAGGTAAAAGGCTCTTCTTGAGTCTTTTGTTTTCTTTAAAATAACCAGCTTTAAATAATCAATACCCCTAAAAGGCATATTATGGGGTGGCAAACTCTGCTCTTCCTCGGATGCTTTGCCCCAAATTCAAAATATGTGAAACAAAGATCTTCTCTCATTCTTCAGGACTGTTCAGTTTCTGTAGAAGGCATTTCACCTCCCCAGCCACTCAGGCTCAGGCCCGGTCTCCAGCCCTGGTCTTGCTGGCTCTCCTCGCAGAGTTCAGTGGTCTCTCTCCCAAGGGTCTCTTTATTCTTCCTTTCTGGTCCAGCTGCCTCTGAGCTGCTGTTCTCCACTTATGCCTGTACTGTCATTCTTCTCTCCCTCTGGTATCTTACCTTTTTAAGGTATCATACCTTTTGGTAAGACCCGCCTGCCTAAAAATCACTGCTTTCTTGCCCCTCCTGCTGAGGCATTATAAAGAGAAGACAGACCTCCGCTGAGGCCACAAGCCCCTGACAATCTGGCCATAACTTGCATCCCTAATCTTAACTTGTACAATTTCTTTAGGGCAGATAAACTGTCTCTTTGAAAGCCTCTGTGGCCCTGGCTGGTGTAGCTCAGTGGATTGAGCACCCGCTGGGAACCAAAAGGTCACAAGTTCGATTCCCAGTCAGGGCACATGCCTGGGTTGTGGGAGGCAACTGCACACTGATGTTTCTCTCTCTCTTTCTCCCTCCCTTCCCCACTATAAAAATAAATAAATAAAATCTTTTAAAAAAAGAAAGAAAGCCTCTGGGGACACCCTTTGCTGCACCTTTAGCTGAGGGATTCCCTCTCTTTCAGTCCCCACACAAACCTCACCACCTTTGGATGCCAATTCAAGTCCAATCTCCTTAAGGTCTTCCCTGTTTTTAGCTCCCTGTCACTCCCTTGACTATACACACACACTAGCAACTTTATTCCCTGGGACGCTGCTGCCCGTCCTCTACAGCCTTGAGTGGTTGGTGACATAGACCTTGTCTGTGAGGTCTTTTCTCCAGCCCAATTAGGGATTCCCAAGAATGGTTTCCAGTGAAACTGCTGCAGTTTCCAGCAGGACCTTCAACCCTAATCTTTCCTGTGGCAAATAGGACATGGGTCAGAGAAGTTGAGATACTTGCTGAAGATTCCACAGCCCAGTGAGAGCAGAGAGGTCCAGCGCACAGCTCTGTGGGCACTCTCCTCAGGTTCTTCCCACCCCCTAACATGGCCTGCAATGAACCATCCCCATGCCCCATACTAGTGACTCAGGCCTTCTGCTCATTCCCAGCTCCCAACTTGGGCTCTTCTGGGATGAGGAAGGAGAAAATGGAACAGAGCCAGCAGGCTTTTCCTACTCCCTGGTATCTCAGGTGAAAAAAAGGGTGTCACTTTTGTTATTAAATGCGTATTTCCCATTCCCTTTTTAGCCTTTTAATCCAATAGCTGTCTTCTGAGAAAGCCTTGGCTGTTCATGTGCAACCACATTGTTTACTGAAACACTTCTTTTGTGCTAATCCCGAAAGGCTCAATTCAGAATCTGCCATTGTTTCAATGCAGCCTCCCCATCTTCACTTTCTTTCAGCAGAAAAACAAAACAAAACGAAACACCCAACCCAAACTTACGGAGCTTGTAAAAGCTCACTTTTAAAACAACTCTGTCCATGCATTTCAACTCAAAATTGAGATTTGAGAATCCAAAGCACATGTGGTACTTTAGGGAGTTCTAGTTTTATAATTTACCTTTTAACCCCCAGACAGAGATCTGATGACCAGGAAAGCCGAAAATGCCCAGGGGTGTTCTCATTATCTGTGGCCTGAACCCAGACCACAGACAGGGCACTTCAACGGGAACCCCTCCCTGCAAACCACCATTTGGCGTCCTGTAACCTGAACACATACTTTTCAGCAGCTGAGAGGGGTGCAAATGATAGTCAGCCACACAAATAACTTGCCCCCAAAATGTTTATCAGTTCCTTTCCACGGCCACTTGCATTTATAGCTTATAAACAGTTATTAACTGGCTCCTTCACATCTGATAACCCGGCCCAGAACAGGTGGCAAGAATGGTGGGTGGTTACAGGCCCTCCCTGGGAGGTGCTGTGTGCTTGCCTGTGGGTGGTCTTCCTGCCTGAGCCCAGTGCCCACATGAGAAGACATTGTAGAAAGCCTCCAATTTAGGAGATAACAGTCTGTGTTGTCTGTTTGTGTAAAGTGCTGTCCAAGTACAGCTGGCTTTTCTTTCTGGCCAGCAAACATTGCCAAGAGGGTTGAAAGTTCAGCATCATCATCCCACCAAACACAATCCCTTCCCCCTCCTAGTCTCGGGCAAACAGTCTTCAGTGCTTATGTTCTGTGGATTCCTTAAAAGTTTGATTCAAACTGAAAAGTTTGCTTGAGCTGAGGTGATGCTCACCCTGCCCTCCGCTGTCCCCTATACCTAGCCAGGCCCAGAAGCCAGAGGTGGGGACACTAGTTTTTAAGGAAAGAATGCTTTTACTGAGTTTGTTCCTTGCAAAGGAAGGAAGGAAGGAAGGAAAGATGGAAGGAAGGAAGGAAGGAAAGAAGGAAGGAAGGAAGGAAGGAAGGAAGGAAGGAAGGAAGGAAGGAAGAAAAAGCAAGGGGAAAAAAGGCTTTGCAAGTCCTCATAACTTGCTTTTCTCAAAAACAGAGCCTAGTATGCTAGACCACAGAGTCCTTAGACTCTGGTCCCCTGGCATTGCTCAAGCAGAGAGAGCAGGAAAAATAGACGTCAGACCAGGGTTTCTCAGCTTCTGCACTATTGACATTTGGGCTAGATACACCTTTGTTGTGGGAACTATCCTGAGCTTTTTAGGATGCTTCACAGCATCCTGGGAAAAGACGGCAGCAACCCCCACTTCAGTTGTGACAAATGAAAATGCCTCCAAATATTGCCTGGGGCAAAATCAACCCCAGTGAAGGCCCACTGTGTTCAAGTCTGTCATGAAAGTAAATTAACTGACAAACATGCCTGAACTACCCTAATGGGATAGGAGAGACTTTGCAGTACTAGAGCAGTGCACTAAAGTAGTATTAAATGGGCCCTTAGCCAATAATTATTTATTAACTAACAAAATTCTGATACACTTTTCTCTTGGGGAAAAATGGTAATCAGTGAGTGAACCCAAAACTATGCAAGTCTTGATAATAAAATTGGAAAAACAAAAACTGACCTCATGTTCCAAAATTTAAAGAGACTGTGGTAATGATGATGTGATTAATCAAAATAATAAAGGTAATTGCTATCATTCTTGAGGATTTTCTGTGGGTCAGGCACTGTGCTAAACTATGGATTATATTCTTTAATCTCAACCTCTGTGTAAGAGGTATGCCCTGTTATCAAGCCCATTTTACAAATGGAGGATCTCAGCCTTGTCCAAGAAAAGTGTTTCCCAAAATACTTTCCAGAATGTTCTCTGACCACAAATCTGGAAGAGTTGGAATGTATTTAGATATTGGGCATCAAAGAAAAGGCTTTTAAAAGTCCTACATGCATAAGAGTAATAATAATAAAAATAACAATGGCCCTTAGCGATGCTTGGAAAGAGGCAGGCCTTATGCTAAATGAGTGGCAAATATTTTCTTGAACCCTCACAATCATCCTGAAAGAGGCAAGACCCCTTTCATGGGCTAGGACATCTGACACGTTAAAAGACTTGCTGCAGGTCCCACAGCAGAACCAAATTTCAAACCAGTCCAAGCTCTGTATGCTTCTGCTCCAGTAACACCTGCCACCACATGGCAAAGTGCTACCTGAGCTGCCTTAGGAGACATGCTGATGGGGCTGCCTGTCTAGCACCAAGATGAGCTGTGGTTCTTTTTGACTCAGGGATACCATGCTCCTGCGTCCCGCCCCCACACACCAATTAAATGACTGTCTCTTTCCTTGCCCCCATTGCCCTCCTTTCCCCCACTTCATTTTCTGTTACAAGGCTTGCTTCGTCAGTTATGGCAGTAAATAGTCCCATCTTTGGCCTGGCAGTCACTGGGTCTCAGAGCAGGTGCCTGGAATCCTCTGGGAGCAGTGGGATAGCCCATGTGTGAGCAGCACACATCTTCCTAGAGGAGGCCTGAGGGACCGTTCCCTTGCTAGTGAACTGACTAATCTCTGAGGGCATGGCCCTGTGGGGTCTTCTTGACTTTTCATCCCAGAGGCTGGCTGAGAGGCTGGTCACCCTCTCAACGCCCTCTTGGGGGAGATCCTGATTGGCAGGATCCCACGCCTCTGCTTGAGTTCCCCCACTCTGAGGATCTTGCAGCCTTCCATGCTACTCTTGGACAGCCCTGTCTGTTAGGATATTCTTTCCCTCAGGTGAACTTATAGATCTGCCTCCGTGGAGCTCTGCCACTGGTTCCAGTGTTGCCTTTCAAAACACTAATACTTTTCTCAAGACAGCCCTTCACATAGGGGTGAGGGAGTAGGAGAGGAGGGAAATGCATGGGCATTGTAATCTTACCTAAACTGAATACAATCCCCAGATATCCACAGTGTGGACTGGGGTGAGCTCTTATACCCCACGAGAGTTAATGTTCTTATATGTAAGACAAGGTCATTCTTCAAGAATCATTGTAAAAATTACAGATAATGTGTGTGAGGTCTCCAACCTGGTCATTCCTAACAAGTCTCTGACTTGGGGGCAGGAGGGGTGCACATTCGAAAGGATTAACAGGTGAGCATTTCTTAAAGAGACACAATTTGGAAAGTTGGAAAAATAACGTTTCATTGTTAACATGGTCTTCCCTTGGCTGCCCGTCCTACCCTTCCAGCATCCGAGTAGAGCTGCTCCCCGCCCTGACAACACCGTTTCCTACATCCCCCCTCTTGGCGTGTTCCAGTAAACACATCACCCTCCTGTCAGCTTCGCCCTGCCCTCCGTCCCATAACTCACTCGTTAGGCACCCTCCCCTGTCCCCTTAGTGCCCGGCCCACCTAACTTAACACCCTGACCTCCAGACATTATCATAACAGCACACACAGTGCTCCCAAGGTAGATAGAACATTTACACACAATGGTCAAAACTTGGCCAGGTTTTCCACAGCATGAAGTCTGTCCGTGGGACATACTCAGAAATGGCAGCATTACTGTTATAAATACCTTTAGAGACTGTTTTCCGGTTGTTCTTCTTTGAAAGCACACAAATCTTTAAGCTTTAAGCTGCTCTTTATTGACAGGGCTTTTGAGTCATCACATCATGGCCACCAACCCTACTAGGGTTCAGTGTGGATTGGTCAGCACCGGGTACTGAGGCTCTCCGAAGGTTTCATGCATCCATAAAACACACTTACCAAGTGCCCGTGTGTGCCCCAGAAACACAAACATGAATTGCACCCTGTCCCTTCCCACAAAGAGTGGTAGTTTCCTCAGATTCTCAGTGGGTTTTGAAATTGTAGCTCAGAGTTCCCGAAGAATAATAATGGTTTCTAAGCCTGGGTGTGTAAACAGCCTTGAGTTAAACATATTTGTAAAAAGCAAATGTAGGCCTTACATGCACTTGAGGGTTTAAGATTTACTAGTTGTGTGACCTTGGGCATGCCATTTAACTTCTGGAGTGTCACGCCTGTCCTGCTTCTGAGGGGCATAACTGCCCCTTTGAAAGTCTTGGCTGAGGAACAGAATAAGTGAAAGCATTTGCCAGTCTTTAAAAACCATTGCATAAGTAAAATTCTCCTTTGTAAAGTGAAAGGTTTTAAATAAACTCTCTCAGGTCCTTTTCAGCTCTAATTTTAATTAGACAGGGTCTGCAGGCTGGACTGGCTATGCAGTTTGAAGCTGAGGCCTGTGGGAACAGGCTCCACGCATTTGGCAGCTGCTGTAAGTACCCAGGATGAGAGATTTTCACAAATGGGTGAAGTGATAGATGGGAGCGATCAAGGGTGGGGTGATGGGAGCGGTTCAGTCTCAGTGCACAGTGGGAGGGACTGTTGAGAGAAGTTTAAAAACAGCCAGAAAGTCCACCGTAGGTATGATAGGCTTTTATTTTCATCTTTGTGCGGCATTCTAAGCAATGCCGGAGGTAAAATACTCCTCTTTCGGGGGGGAAAAAACAACAAACAAACCAAAAACCTTGTTGGTCTTTCTAACCAATTGCTGTGATTACTGTTGAGCTTTAATAATACGGAGGTAAGCTTCAAATCTGCACATTTTTTAAACATACCCTTTAAAACAATGTATTGTACATCAGGTTCCTGTGGAGCATGCCCCTGATACAGCCCCCTCCACACCTACGGGCTCTGGTCTAGGCATTCCAAAATTTCAAGGTTTAGAGTCGTCTGGGCTGACTTAGAGAGAGCAGGTCCGCGGGCAGCGCTGATGGTGTCCCACCTTCCTGGGTGTGAGCGGGGGATGCTCAACAGTGAGAGCACCAGGTTCAGTGAGAACCTGAACATAAGTTACTTTAATTTTGTTACTCCACGTGATCACTTGGACTTTTTGTGTTTACAATTTAAAACAGTGAGACAGAGTACAAATTACAAGGAGTAATATCTTTACGTAAGTGTAGATTTTACTTCATGCATGAAATATTTTGCTAAGCTTGAATCTTATCTTTACATTAAAATGCATTCTTCTTTTTAAAGTATTGTTTTAGAACTAAAGAAATGAAGAAAACTGTGGTTATGAATGATTGTTACAGAAAATAATAATATTGTACAGAGTATTACAAATTGATCCTGCTCCTTGAGTCAAATATACCATTGATGACGAGAACCGTATTTATTTCCCTCAGTCGACACGACTAATTGAACCTGGAAAAGCAACTCATTTAGCAACTGGCTAAATCACACATTTATATACTGTTTCTACCAAAACATGTAACAAGGCATGTACTCATTTCCAATCACAGAATAACAGAATAATGGGAACTAGTTACTCATTCATTCATTTATTCATTCATTCAACAAATCGTCATGGAGTGCCTACTACTACGTATCAGACACTTTTCTGGGAGTGGAGGGCATACAGACCTTGAACCTCATAGAACATCCGCTCCAGATCTGGGCGAGGAATGCAAGGACTCAGACAGTAACACACGGGCAGACCCTGCAGCAGGTGAGGAGGTGGGGAGTGCCTTGGGGACCCGAAAGCCGGAACGGGGGCAAGGGCATGGCCCGAGGTAGCAGTTGGTATGCTGGTTTAAATGCAGTGTCTGGGGAAGGCCCGGCCTTCAGAAGGTGGCACTTGAGCTGAGAGTCAAAGGCGGGGCAGGAGGGATGTATGGGGCAGTATTTCTAAATACTGTATTTAGAAAACAGGAATTCGAAGCGCGGCCCACCAGCGCCACACTTCGGAGGTGGGAGCCTTACTGCAGTGGCTCCAGGTGGTGCAGAGAGGTGGCATAACTGCAGAACTGGCTCAAACTGGTCCTAACCCGTTTCTCACAAGAACCCAAAGCAAATTTAAACCTTGGCTACACTGAGCGCTCATGGGTAATATTTGTGAACCCTTAACTACTCCCTACCATGGAACCAAAGGACTGAACAAGGCTGGAATCCTTTCAGGAGTTGCCCCAGAAGATCCCATGCTGAAACCCCTTAAAATTCCACACCAAATCCTGGATCAGGAAGACAATCTCGGGCCTAGCCTCTTCTCTCCTTGCCATTCAACCTCATAATAAAAGCTTTTTTTCTTTTCTCAAAAGTTAATGCCATCGTGTGGGCTTTTGTGTAGGTCAAGCCTCAAGCCCTTGGCAGGTAACAGGACCAGAGGGGAAGAGGCAGCAGAGGTGCAAGAGAAGGAGTGGGTGGCCGAGGGCTGGTGAAGGTCGTCTTCTAAGAAGCACAGGGAGGTGAGAAGTGGTGGGAAGGCTAGTTGCTGGGGAGTGATGATCTTGCAGTTTTGCAAGGATTGTCTGTTATGTGATTAGATCACAGAGCTCGGCAAACCTGTGGGCCAAATCTGCTCTTTCGTCTGTTTTTATAGAGCCTGAGACAAAAGAACAGTCTTTGTATTTTTAAACACTTGAAAAAAGTTAAGTAAACAATAAAATTTTGTGGCACATGAAAATTATGTGAAATTCAAATTTCAGTGCCCATTTGTTTGTATATTATCTGTGGCTATTTACGTGTTAGGAGTCCTAAAATTTTACTATCCGACCTTTTACGGAAGAAGTTTGCCACACCTGGATTAGACCATACAGGACCGAGGGAATGAGCAGGGCGACCCGCAGGAGGCTCGTGCAACAATG
Source organism: Micronycteris hirsuta (assembly GCA_004026765.1). NCBI lineage: Eukaryota > Metazoa > Chordata > Mammalia > Chiroptera > Phyllostomidae > Micronycteris > Micronycteris hirsuta. Next base: position 133,548 of record PVJI01001086.1, read on the forward strand.
CAGGTGATGGTGGCTTGGACCGGAGGCCGGCACAGGTGGCGATGAGGAGTGACTCCAGATACGTCCTGATGGTAGAGACAGTAGATCTCAGCAATAAATCCAGTAGCGTGTGTGAGGGCAAGGAGTCCAAGGGGATGCCCAGGACTTTGTTTGGCATTGCCCTTGATGAGATGGTGAAGCTCTAGGGGGAGCAGAAGTTTTGTGCAGGAGACAGGAGTTCAGTGAGGTCATGTCACAGTGCTGCCTTGGCAGTGACTGTTAAGTGTTTTGATTTTTTATTTTTTTCCATTTTCATCTAATTCAGCTCTGTTAGCTGCAGGGATCTAAAATAAGTGAATGGCTACAAATATGGGGCCCTCCGACTCACGGACATGGAGGTTGAATCGCCCATCTGTGAGGCAGACTGGGAGGCGCGGGCTACCTAAGGGATAGCCCATGGGTTGCAAGGCACGAAGGTGTGTCAGTAAGATAAGTGCAACTATTACGCAACATTGTGTTGGGTTGGGGCCCCCTAGAAGCTGACTTTGTGACACAGATTGCTGTGCAAGACATTCATTTGGGAGATAATCTCAGGAACCATGGATAGTAGAGGGGGCGTGAGGCAGAGAAGAGAGGAACTACAGTTGTACAGTCAGCCAGTCGCCGTCCTTGGCAACAGGGGTCTAATCCTGCTGGGCCCTCTGGGAGGTCCGCCACTGGACAAAACATGCCTGCGAGTTGTCCTACTGGAGGGGTGAGAACGCTGGGGCGTTTACCTCCAACCACTCTCTGGCTGAGGGTGACTCCAGGGGATGTGAACTCCCCGATGCTTCTAGCCCGTCCCACGGGTGGGCTCAGCATGTTCAGACAGCAGCAGCGCCCTCGGTGCCTGGGTGCGTGGGAGAAGGCTGAGTGCAGAGAGGATAAATACAGCGAGACACCAACAGCATCCGATCGAACATGCTAGTCACGGTTAATGCCAAAGCCACAGTGAGTGTCCCCCTGGGATAGCTGTGGCCTCTGGGAAGGGTTGGTTCGCCCAGCGGCCTGTTTCAGCCTGCAGCTGAGGAGCTTCCTCAAGACCAGTGGGAGTTTTTTTGAAAATTTAAGAATTGTTGCCATTTTTGGCCTTTATACACTCAATTTTAGATCTTTTATAACCAGAAATGAAATGCTTTTATATGATGTACTTCCTACAAGCATTTTCACTGATATAGCTTCAACATCTACTTTATTAGCAAAAACATGTATTTGATTTACGTCGTTAATGGAAAGAGAGAATACATCACTTCATTTACTATGGATGACCACAAAATCTTCTAGGATGTTGACCAGAAGTTGGAATAACTACCACTTGTGCTAATCAGCAATAGAAGCATTAAAATGCAGACCATGGCTGGAGTTGACAGCCAGGACTGATGAGGATTTAGCAGGCAAACAATACCTTTAACGGTAGAAGCAGATTTCATGAATAAGAAGGCTGACTTGGGACTTTAATTTATAGTTATCTGAAAGATTGAACAAATTCTATTCCTTATTTTTCTAGAAATTATTCAGATCACCTACAGTTAAATATAAGTGAAATAAAAATTAAGGTGTTTGCCTAGAGGGGCGAACAAATAAATGTAAACCTCAGAATCACGTTATTTTTCAGGAACGCACTCAGACTCACACATACGCACAAGCTCACACACACAGAGAAGCTTATTTATTGGACTGTGATATTGTGATTTATAATAAATATGTATTTGGTTTTAATCCTGTTTCTGGCACAGAGTTTTGAAAACTCTTGGAACTTTGGGGGCATTTTTGGTTTTCTGTTGCCCTCAGTTCCTAAAATAGGTTCAGAGCGCTACAGGTGAAAGGAAGGTCCCCTTATTCATGAAGATCCTCTTTTAATCACACCTGAGGTTATAGTAATAGGGTGACTTTGGAAAGCCCCTACGTAATCTAAGGATGGGGCCAATTGCCAGAGGAACCAACAGTGGTGAGAGGGCTGGAAATTTCAGTCTCATCCTCAGTCTCCCAGGAGAGGAGAGGGCCTGCAGAATGAGTGGCCAGTGATTTAATCGGTCATGCCTAGGTAATGAGGTCTCCACGAAACCTCAGAAGAACTAGGTTTGGAGAGCTTCTGATCTGGTGAGGTGCTGAGATTTGGGGGAGAGTTGCTCACTCAGAGAGGGCATAGAAGGTCTGAGCCCCTTCCCGTATACCTTGTCTTACGCATCATTTCCACCTCGTTGTTCCTGAGTTATATTCTTTTGTAACAAACCAATGGTCTAGCCATGGCCAGGTAACTCAGTTGGTTGGAGTGTTATCCCATACACCAAAAGGTTGTGAGTTCGATCCCCAGTCAGGGCACATACCTAAGTTGCAGGTTTGACTCCCAGTTGGGGGCATGTACAGGAGGCAACTGATAGATGTTTCTCTTTCACATTAATATTTCTCTCTCTCACTCTCTCCTTCTCTCTCTAAAACCAATAAACATATCCTTGAGTGAGGATTAAAAAATAATAAATAAATAAGTAAACAAACAAACAAACCAATGGCCTAATAAGTAAATGTTTTCCTGAGTTCTGTGAGCTGCTCTAACAAATTAACTAAACCGAAGGAGGGCCCTGTGGAATTTATAGCTGGTCAGTCGGAAACCCAAGTGGGACTGGCACCTGAAGTGTATGTGTGGAAGGGATGAGGGGGCAGGGCAAGGATGACAGCCCTGTGGGACTGAGCCCTTAACCTGTGAGATCTGACGCTATCTCAGGGCAGAGAGTGTCAGAACTGAATTGACTCGTAGGACACTGGCATTGCAGAATTGTTGAGTGTGAGGGAAAACCCGCACTTGGAATGGAGAAGTGCTCAGGGTGTTATGAGCAGTGGAAAGGGAAGCAACTGGCATTTTCTTTTACAAGAACCAAATGGCTCTGAATGCTAAACAGGTTACTGAAAACCTCCCAAATTCTGGGTCCAAGTAATAACTATGAATTCCTTAAACATTCTCTGTTGAATCATCTGAGTCTTTTAAAGATATCCATTTTTACCCTGGCTGGTGTAACTCAGTGGGTTGAGCACCATCCTGCAAACCAGAGGGTTGCTGGTTTGATTCCCAGTCAGGGCACATGCCTGGGTTGTGGGCCAGGTCCTCAGTGGGGGGCACACGAGAGACAACCACACATTGATGTTTCTCTCCCTCCCTTTCTCTAAAAATAAATAAAGGTAATATTTTGAAAGAAAAGATATCCATTTTTTCTCTACCAGTGAGGACTGTATAAACAATGCAGTGATTTAAATAAAATATAATTCCGAGGTCCACACAGTTGTGATGGTCCTCATGAAAAGGATGTCCATAGGGAAGGTGAGGATTAGGAGATGGTGTGAGCGAATTTCCATTGCTTGCACTTACGTGCTTGATCCAGTCATCACGATGAAGGGAATATGGAACCAGAGGAAAAGCAGGGCTCCACAGGCACACCATTGTTTGCAGCTTAGACAGGGGCCACCATCCCTTGTTAGCGGTCCCAACCACGCCTTGCCATTTCTGAGCCCTAACTGAATAACTACTGTCTATCCCCCTCAACTACACACGGTTTTGATCAGAAATAGATTTTCAGCTCAAAGAATGTACAACTAATTAAAAACATTTTTAATATTACTTGTAAAAAACTGTTACTCAAAATAGCTTATATGTGAATAATTCGGCTCCTTATTAATTTAAGCAACAAGATACTCTCTTGTGGGGCAGGTCTTTAGAGTAAGGTTCAAATAATGTCACTTACTCACCCTGAAAGTGTGAAAGCTGGAGCATCCCACCTGCTTCTAGTGACCCCCCATTCTCAAGATCCTTTCCCCTTCAAGTAGCAGAGGTTGTGTGAGAAAGGGGGCCAGTGCAGTGGAGGGCATTGGGTGGGCAAAGGAGGCCTGCCCAGAGTACTCCCGTCAGTCAGAGATCCCACATTCAGGATGCTTTGTTCCCAACAAGAGCAATTCTTTGGAGAGGAAACTGCCATTCAGCACAACGAAGGAGCTGCAGCAGAACTGTGGGCCTATAGAGGTGGGCAGCTGCTGGCTGTGGGGCAGGCCAGCAATTCTGTGTGGAGAGGAGGCATGAGGCCGCTGCGGACATTGTTCGGCAGAAGCTGTGGGATACAAGGAGGGGAGGAGATGCGTGGCTAGTGGAGGTTCCTGAAGGCAGAGCCAGCAAACGTTGGAGGAGCTGCTCCGAGGGCTTGGGCAGAGCCATTTTGCAGCAGCTGTGCTGGCCTCGGTGATTTTCTGCTGCACACTAGGCCTCCAGCTCCTCACAAGAACAAAGCCTGCAATGATATACTCGCAACTTATCACATCGTCCTGGGCCTGAGCCAGCATCCGGGCCACTGAAACAAGACAGAGTTTGATATCACCCATCTCACTGGCCACGGCCACCACTTTTCTTGTCTCCTTAAGCCACACCTTATACTAGAGCAAGACTATCCTTCAAAGGAATCTTACTTTCATGGAGGCTAAACTTTTTTTTTTAATATTTATTTTTTTCCAGAGTTCTGTGAATTGTCTGTTGACAATTTTTGCCCATCTTCCTGGTGAAGTGTTTGTCTCTTTCATATTAATCTGTAACAGCTTTTTTGTAAGTTAGCAAGAAAAAACATTTATCTGTTGTAAATATTCCTCTAGCTTTTCATTTCTAAAAATTTCTGTGGTAATTCATGACATGCACAATTCTATATTTTTATGAAGTGATAGCCAAGATCTTTGGTTTTATGATTTCTTTCTTCATTTTTGTGCAACTAGATGAACATCTATTTGTATTTTTCTAGTTTATTTAAGTTTTTATTTTATACATTTAACTTTTCAAACCATCTGGGATGTATTTGGTGTGAGGTAGGAATTTAACATTTTTTCCTTCAATAGTTAACCTGTAGGTCAGACGCCAATTACTGACGACTCCTTACTGATTTGTTAACAAGGTGGAGAATTTCATTCCCCCAAATTCTTCATGAGTTTTTCTGTCAAAGAGAGAAGCCAATTCTATTTCCAAGGGATTGTCACAGGCTTTTGCCCACAGGAGCAAGAGATGGTCAGGAAGTGTAAAAATTCTAGATGCTGCCTGGCTGGTGTAGCTCAGTGGATTGAGCACAGGCTGGGAACCAAAGGGTCCCAGTTCGATTCCCAGTCGGGCACAAGCCTGGGTTGCAGGCCAAGTCCCCAGTGAGGGCCATGTGAGAAGCAACCATACATTGCTGTTTCTCCCTCTCTTTCTCCCTCCCTTCTCCTCTCTCTAAAATTAAATAAATATAATCTTAAAAATTAAAAAAAAATTCTAGATTCTCTGGTCATCCTAGACAGACCTAGACCAGGGAGCAAGCGAGTAGAAATGAAGGTTCTGGTGGCCAGCGGTGCCATGCATGGTGGCACAGGTGAGAGGGAGGAGAGGTTTGGAGGAAGACAGTGGGAAGTAAGTGAGGAAGCTGCGTGGGTGGGAGGGAGGATGGAGATTTGGTAGCTGCTGTGAGTAATGAACTTTGGGAAGAGAAAATATTTGTAGAGAAGGTCTTCGGAAGTTTCCTCAGTTTTGTGAATGAATTTTAAGAACATCTACTGCAAAATGTCTACTGTTCTTTAAATAATATTAAATAGAATGTGTTTTCTTTGAATGTGATGGTAAAAACTGGACCACATGGGACATTTATTTGGGTTACATTTGGAATGGTACCTCATTTGTAAATAGACTATACATTCTTTTTCTTAAGATGTACTACTACATTCTTAAACATACTAGAATCTCTCTCTGAGCTTCCTATTCTGTTGTGTACATGTACTAGTTCCGACCCACTTGAAATAGTACATGAATTCTCATCATTTTTAACTTTCTTTAGTCCAACTCATGAAGGAAATATGTCAATTTTAAGTGGTAAATCTAGATTATAGTAGAATGGAACCTCCAGCAAAATGCTGTACAGAAAACACAGCTGGAAATGGTACCTGACTTGCCAGGTAAGAGCAGAGGAGAAATCTGTTAGAAGTTGAATCCTATCAATTAAATGCTTTAAGATGATTATTAGCTTCCTGTTGCCCTTGGGATAATCCAGCCTCTTCAATCTGGCAGATGAAGCCATTTATAATCCAGTCCACTTTAGAGCCTCCTCTCCATCCAGCTTAATGCTCCCCAATCCCTCAAGACTCAGCTTGTGTCCCTGCTTCTGTAAAACCTTTCCCATCTTTTCCCAGGTCAGGCAACACTTTCTTTCTCTGAGAAACTACAGTATTTTATTCCCACATCTATGAAAACAGGCATCACAGATGTCATAATTATTCCTTGCCCTGGAGTTGCTAGCATGTTTCCTTTCCTACTGCATACCCATCCTAGTGCCTGGCACCTAGCCTACTGGCTGACACAGAAAAATGGTTGTTTAATATATGTTTGTTGAGAGAATGTACAATTATTTGATGGAATCTTGTTCTATCACTGATCTTTTTCACTTAAATTCTTTCTTGGGCTTGTGTAAATGATGGGATTTCATGCACCTTTCTCACATCAGTAGAATGAACAAAGCAGACAAGGCTGTAACACTCTGGGGAGTTCTGTGGTCTAGAATGTGAATAATAGCCTCCTAGAGTATTGCAAGGCTACTTCAAAATCTCCTTGCTGAGGTTTGCCTGCCAGGCCTGGGCTGGAGGTCAGAGTGTGCCAGAGGGAAGGAAAGAACAGCAGTCTTCCTTTGAATTCAATCTCAGATCCACCTCTTTCTTCAACAGTTTCCTGAACAGCAAAATCCAGTCTACTGTAGAACGGACTCTAGGGGCTATCTAGGCAAGGCCTTTGATGCAGTCTAGAATCTTGGTGTGTGGGGGGCAGGGCAGGAATGTGGCAGGTGGGGGGAGAGCAACACGAGGGACGTGGAGTTAGGAATGGGAGTGTTGAGAAACGTGAAGGTAGACAAGAGTCCTGCAGTCCAGCTCCCGACATGTGGCCGAGCCTTCATGGCAAACGTTTGGCTGTGAATTGAAGACTTTGCCCTTCAATAGCCTTTCTTCCACGGCTTCAGAATTTTGCAGTGACCCACAAGAAGAAATACACTTTATACTCCAAGCCAGCAGAAGCATACACAAATAGGCATAACTAAAACCAAATTCTCATATTTTCATATTTGCAGCATAGTCTGATATTTTCAACTTCATTTTATTTTCTTTCATTGTTTGAAAAAATAATTCTGGTCATGACCCATTGCATTGATTTCAGGAACTGCAGTGTAAATATCACTGCCCAAGGAAAACCGAAGAAAGAACAGTATCTTTATTTCTCGAGATTAGGAGAAAAGGGTTTAGCGGCTACAGCCACAAGGACCGTCATTAATCTGGGGTAGGTGATGAAGGCTCGGAGTCATCAGTTGTTAGGAAAACACCAGCCATAACCTATCAAGTATTAATAATGTCACAGGAAAAGAGAGAGAGAGAGAGAGACCCCTCTTAAGAGCCCCCCCAGGGCTATCATGAGTGGAGTGGCTGAGGCAGCAGGAGGAAGACATAAAAGACACAGCAGAATGCCAAACGAGCCTTTCTGAAAGAGAAATTACGCATACTTAGCTTTTTTGTTAACTACACAGAATCAGAATCTGCTAATTGAATTAATGTGGAGATGGAAGCTCTTTCTTGGTCCAGAGAAGTAAGAGGCTTATAAGTAGGAGCTAAGCGGACAGCATGAACTTTTTAATAACACAAAGTTCACAAATATTTTTTCTCCCACTCTTGGGAAAGTAGAAGGAAATAAATTAGAGGCGAATGCCAGGACCTTCAACCTCCCTGCCTCCCACCAACTTCTAGAACAACTAAACATCAAGCATCCCTTAGTGGTTTCCTCTTTGTGTGAACATGCATGAGCGATGGGAAAGAGATATACTTGAGGCCAGTACATTTTTAACTCCCTGGGAGGTATTTTTTATCTAAACATGCCTTCATTTGGGCCTTCAAAGATGAAATAATGAAGCAACTTTCCCTGACTGCAATATCTTATGCTATCATCAACTTTTTATAGACTTGAACACTACATCAATTAACACCTTTTAACTCAGGACAAACTCCTCCTCTGGGAATAGTTCTATCGTAAAGGAAATGCAAATATGGGAAGGGTCAAAGTTATACTGTAGTTCTGGATTTAAGCACAACACAGAAATAGTAGAATTTGCTGTGGGTATAGAACATGCTACTCCCAAAGGCAACTGTACGAGAAAGATTTTTTTTACAAAGCAGAAGCTTAACCTTAGTCAATCCAGGGTAAATTGTGTTCAAACTTTTTTCCCTTTCCACATCTCTCTCCTGTGGGTTGCACCTTACATCCTGGAGGCAATAGTTCTGATTCCCGGCCATCAGTGGTCATGCCCCGCCATTCCGAGGTGTTGACATGCCCACCTCTGGCCAGGCAGGCATTCTGCGAGCTCTGCTGTGTGCCCGCAGATGGATGGCTAGTCCTTACCAGGTCTGTGTGTCTCATTCTCTTCAGCACCTATTCCTTTTAGGTGTTGTAGGAATACTCAACTACTCTCCATTGAGATGGAAATTCTCATGGGATCCCAGGAAAACTTGAAGCTCCAGGATGAGGTACTCCAACAGTCAAATTTCCTTTCACTTAAAAATATCTGAGCCCTGGCGGTGTAGCTCAGTGGATTGAGCACGGGCTGGGAACCAAAGGGTCCCGGTTCGATTCCCAGTCGGGGCACATGCCTGGGTTGCGGGCCAGGTCCCCGTGAGGGCCATGTGAGAGACAACCATACATTGCTGTTTCTCTCCCTCTCTTTCTCCCTCCCTTCCCCTCTCTCTAAAAATAAATAAATAAAATCTTAAAAGAAATATCTGAGATGTAGTAAGGAGAGAATATGCTACTTTCTTGGGCAGCAAGTTGCCTAGGGACAAGTGCCTCAGGAAGAGGAAAGCTTTAGTGTGTCAGTGTCCAGCTCCTGTGTCACTCTTCATCCTCTCCATCGGGCTGTGCGCCTGGAAGACTTTTCTCCCCACAGCCTGTTTGCCCTCCGGCTCCTGGGTGGTTCAGCCAGCAAGAGGCATTGGCAGCAGATCAAAGGGCAGGAGGAGAGGGAGGGGGAGGTGTTGATCATCCTGGCTCCCTTCAGTCTGAATCACAGGTGGGCAGAGGCCGCGTTCCTTTCCTGAAAGCCTCATGGCTGTCAGGTGGCCCTGTCTTGCAGATGCAGCCACAGTGATGCCCACAGCAGCTCTCTGTGGGCCTCAGTGACCACTCCCTGCCCATCCCTTAGGCTTAGAGATGGCCATGGCTTTACATGCGTCACCACCCCTTGTTGGCTTCCTTTCATCCTGCCCACCCACAGCTTTGTAAATAGTTGCTTCACTGAACTCTTTCAACTCACCCTTCTTGCCTGTGCCATCTGTTTCTGCCGGCACCTGACCGAGTCTGCTGGCCTTATAGATATTACCCTATAGCAAGGCCCTCCTGCGTCTAATCCTGGAGTAACATTTCTTGGATCTAGAATGGGTGGGGCTGGGATGTGGAACAGAGAGACTGTTCCCACGGTATTGTAGCCACCACACCCATCCCGGTGAGCCCTTCATTTGTGGCCCCTTCAAAGGGGATGCCATTGCCTTCACCTCTGGGTGGCCATTGTCTCACTGCTCCACAGGACCTTTTGCCCTTGTCTATCTCCCCAAAGCTGGCTCAGGCCCTGATGGCTGGGCAAAGGCTGGCCAACAATTGATGCCATGCCTAGCTTGAAAAGATGAATCAAATTTAGCAAATCTGATTCCCAAAAGTGAACCAGAAAAAATGAAAAGAATAAAGTTATTAGTAACTGCACTTGAAGAGGAGAGGTGGCAGAATCAAGTCCACGTATAAGGGAGGCCACCAGCGGTCCTGCCCACTTGAGGTTATTAGGAAAGTAGGAGCTGAGATCAGCAGGCAGGAGGTGGAGGGCAGCTCTGCAGGGTAGAGGAGAGGATGCGTGTGGGGCAAGTTGGAGGCCACGGATGACTTTGCAGAGCAGGGTCAAGAACAGAGCCTCTTTGCCCTCGAGATGTCTGTCTAAAAGTCAGGACTGGTCCTCTCTCTGGACTGCTTGTCACAAAGCCTGTGTTAGCATGACAACAACATTGTTTTTACCTAAGTGTTCTGTCTTTAGAGTGACTTGAGAGGAGCTGATAGCCCTAGGTATGAGTCTGAGAACCCCAAATTCCTGGTGCTCCCACAGCCCTGGGGCCCGCCCGAACAGCTGCCCTGGGTGCCTGGGAGATGGCTGCCAGCATCATTCAGAGCATGGGCTCTGGAGCCAGCCTGTCTGGGTTCCCACCCCAGAGCTGCCACTTATTAGCTCTGTGGCCTCTGGGCAAACTGCTCACTCTGTCTCTGTTTTCTCATCTGTAAAATGAGGATAATAATTGTACCTCTCATGGGGTCATTGTCAGGATTAAATAAATTAATACATAGAACAGTAATTGACACATGGTAAGTGTTTCCTAAAATTGTTATTAGTATCATTTTCACAGCCCACCCAGCTCCCCTAGGAAGCAGTCAGCAGTGCTGGAATGTGGAGGCTTCAGCATCAGCCCCCCTGGGTTCACCGCTCTCTTACCAGCTGCATGGCTTTGCAACTACTCATTTTCAGTTTCCCCACTTGCAAAACTGGAGTAACAATAATGCCTACCTTGAAAAGTTGGAGGAGCCCAATCAATGCATAAGGAGGACTAACCAGTGCCTGGTGCATAGTAAAGACCGAGGGAAGCTGAAGTGCTATCACTACTAAAGTTAGTGGATGTGACCTCCTCTGCACTAAAGCAGTCTGTCTGAAGCAGGACTTTTTCATTTACATGGAGCTCTTCATGCCAAAGTCTTTGCAGTAATTCACAAGCTGAGCTTACATTAACCTATCCTCCCCAAGTATAGAAACCTTGTATGTTATAGGTGATCTCAATATCTAGATGTCTTCAAAATCTAAGACAAAATATATATTTATCAGACCCTAGAGCTGAATTCCTGTCCTGTTTATTGAGCATCTGTTGGCTTTGATCTAGGAACTAGTATCATAAAGATGAATAAGATCTTATTTCTGACCAGGAGGAGTTTATAGTTTAGGGAGGAGGATGGGCATGTGAGCAGGTAGTTGCATTACAAAGTGATACTTCCTCTGAAAGAGAAGCTCACAAAGGGACAGTGACAGCTCAGTGGGAAAACATGGTTAACAGTGCCTGCAGGTAGCGGTGGGAACAGCTTCTAGGGAAGCCTTGATATACCACATTTGAATTGGGCCTTGAAGGATGCATAGGAGTTCACTGGGAAGAAAAGGAAGGCATTGGAAGTTAATGTAATGAATGCTTTTCAGGACAAAAAGCAATGTGTTTACTTACCTGGAGCTGTTTGGGAAGAAGTAGGAGAAGAGGGGAGAATGAATGGGGAAGGAGATGCAAGGACATTTGGACCCTATGTGTAGGCATTGGAGGGGCAGGGGGTCAGATGTTTTTAAAGACAATGTAGCTAATTTCTTGTTTCACTCTGGTATTTAGTACAGTGGACATATGACAGGAGCAGGAAAGGAAGAGAAAAAAAAAGTATGATGTGCAGAAATGACCCAGTCCCGGCACACCTGAAATACAGGTGTGAAGAAGTAGAAAAGCTTAGAACTTTTCAAAGGAATGTTTGAGAGCCCCAAAATTTGAAATTTTTCAATGCAAATAAGAATTCTCTTTGGACAGAGATAGTTAAGTGAAGTGTTTGAAGGAGGAAGAGAGAAAAAGATGGACTGAGGCCCCTATTCCTTGACCTTGTTTCAATCAGAAGTTCTGTTATCATTCATGGTTTTCAGGAACCCTGCAGTCAGGTGGTGATTAACTCAACTCAAGTTCAGAAACACATGCCATGATACCAGTAAGAAAAAGAAACTCTTGGGCCTCTTTTCTCAGGGTCAGGTTCCTGGCTCCTCAATGCAAATCTCCTGCACTGTGTCCACAAGACCTTCCTAGGAGTTTCCAGGAAAGCTGAGGTCTGGGCTGCTGTGGAGGAGAAGGGAAGCTTTGGGTGGCAGGGAAGCCCGCGGAAGGGCAGGTCTCTTGGGATTCAATGAAGGTAAAAGGAGCAAGGAGCAAGGAGCAGCAAGGGTGTTTGTGAAGGTGGCCACAGCTCTGCTCACATTCTCTCTGGTGAGCTCAGGAGGAAACCAGTAAAGGGGAACTCTAATTGGCTTCAAGTGACTTACTTTGGTGGGTGAACGTAATCAGATCCCAGAAGAAAGGGCAATACCCTGGGGGCCCTGGCCCAGGTGCAGAGTTTGACTGGATCTCTGCCACAGGAGGGGTCCCCAGCGGCTACCTGGTGAGGTTTAACATGCTCACTCCCGTTCTTCTCTATTCTTAGGATACCCCACAGGAAACATCATGCTAATTTTTCAGAGAAAAATTGTTCACCATACTTTACTGATAAGAAATGTCCAGCATTGTGATGAGTTCTTTCTAAAGTCATATACTAGCAGCTGTTGTCATGGCAATCTAATTCCAAGGGATCAGAGACACCCTGGGATATTTTAAATTTTTTTTTTATTTTTTTTTAGTATATCTATATACCAGTTATCCAGCTAAGACCTACCAGGTCACTTTCCAATTCCTGAACCCCAAATAGCCCTTTCAAACTGGAAACAGCCCACAACCAGCAAAATGGACCCACATTTAATTTTGGACCTCTCGTGAAAGGCCCCACATCGGCACCGCACACACACATCTGTGTCCCCATATCACAGCTGCATCAACAGAGGCGTGCAGTTAAGGGACAGCCCTCAATCGCCCAGCGAGGCCTGGTCTGAGCCAAGAATAAGATCTGGGCCTCATGACTCTTGCTCTATTCCCTTAATGCTCTCTGCCCTTATAAGGTGATTAAATTGGTTCTTTTTCTCCTTAAAAAAAAAGGGGGGGGAGTGTGGGAAGTGGGGAGGGGGAAAAGTAGAGGGGGGCAAAATTAATTTGAAAGCAACTATTTTGCCCAAGTCTCAGAACACTGTAGTTCTTTTATTCGTTTGGAAAGAGTGGGTACACAGAACAGCTTTGTTGTTCAATTCATTAACTTCCACAGAAAAAGGCCATCCTTTCTGTTTATACTAAAGGACCGGGATGTCGGAGCCATCGCCATGTGTGTGGTGTAAATAAGAAAGGCCACCAGTGGAGATCCGTCCCTTTCATGATGAGAAAATAAAAGTCAGTTACTTGGGTTCCAGGGGAAGTTTCTAACTCACCAGATGTCAGCTTTTATTTTTTGTTTTCAAGAAGTAGGTAAAATAGCTGTGGTTTTAAATTCATTCTCTGTAACTTTTAGAGTCCTGGTGACTTCTAAAGCACATCTATGGACATAAATGTTTTAACGGAAAAGGAAGCTATCCAGAAAATGCTCCATAGATGAGCGGCATCAGAGAACAAAGGACTCCGGGTTATCACGAGATAATTACACCCCTGCAGCCGGAGCACAGAGCTGGTGTCAGTGATTCCTCTCCCAGGATAATCGGCCCGAGGAGCTGTTATTCTGTTACGGCCGCTCTAGCGTTTGGATGGCAAAGGAATGTGATATTTGCATGCATCTGTTGCAAGAAGATAAATCTAGTTTTGCATGTTGGCCAGAGGTGACGGGGAATGCCAATAACAAATCTGGACTGTTCCAATGTTCCCTCTCGATAATTTGCTCTGGTCCATGTTCTTTAGCGCTCTGGCCTCACACAGCAATTTTTGACAAGGCTTGCAATGAATACGATGGGGTCACTCATTTCATCCTCCCAGAACTCTCTAAAAACAAAACGCTTAACTACAGCATGTTTACTATTCGTCTCCAGTTATACTTGCATAATTAAAATATATAGCAAAGAAAACATTTTGGTAATGTCAGTGTGACCTTTGAACTTCTGCTTTGCTCCATCAGTGTTGTTTGATTTACAAGGAAGTGACAGTTTGTTTCTGTCTTAAGCTTGTAATTTTCACCCGAGTCCAGCAGTGACCTAAAAGACACAGGCCAGCTTCTTGTGATGAGGGTGGATTAGTGACTCGGAGAAACAGGCTTCGTTTCCAAGTAGTAATGCAGGAAGCTTTGGTGGGCCCGGACTTCTTCCAGGATGGAAGTTTGGAGGCTGATGTGGTTAATTATAAGTTTTAACTTGAGTTTGGAATATGTCTGCCAGTCGCCTGAGCCCCAAGATAGCACACCACCTAAGACGGGTGTGAACCTGAGAAATGAATCTCCTCCCTGCACCTTTAAGTCCATTCCCTTCCCTCAGTTGTTTCCAGTCTTGCCCTGGTGGCTCTGAGCCATCCAGATCGCTGATCAACTGGCTAGACCCTCGTTGACTTGATTAAAGAGTAAATGCTAGAAAAACCTGCTTGAAGAAACCATCTTATTATTTTTGACGTCATTATGTCCCCAAACAGGATTATTGAAGCCTCAGTAGCAACCAGAACCCTGTGTCTCCTAAGGATTGAGGCTCCCACGGTTAGTAATGTCCCCAAGAATAGGATCCCTGGGCTATGGTGCTTGGCATGCGTTAACCAGATCACTCCCCTCTGTCTCATTACCCTCATTCAGCCCTTTCCCAAGACCCTTCAACTCTACCGCCACTGTCTTTCCCTGCCCATCTGTCCTCCATGCAGGGAACCACCTCTCACTGGGCCCCACAGCCACTCTCTCCATGCAGCAGGCAGCCAGGGTGATCCTTCTGAAAACATAAATCAGGTGCATCCAACCCCCCATTAGCATCTTTCAATGGTTTTCTGTTGCACAGAAAATATAACTCAGTTTTCAACATGACTCCTAAAGCTCCTGATAATCTGGTTCTGCTCCACCGTCCAACCTAGCCCTGGGCCTGACTCCCCCGCCACACTCCAGGCCAACAACGCTGACCTATATTCAGTTGTTGGACCATGGCAGAGCCAAACTCTCCCCAACTTGCAGGACTTGCCTGTGCTGGACTGCGGTTTCTATGCCTGGATGACACCTACTCATCAATCAAGTGCCAGCTGAGAGGCACTTTTTAAGAGCAGCATTTTTTAAACACTTTCTACTCTCCAAAACATACAGACTTTTATCCACCCCAGCAGTTCTTTATCTCTTTCATAGCACTTCCCATGACTAATTCCATATTTTTCATCATTATTAGATTAACACCTGTCTCCCCTGTGGGTGGATACCTCTCAATACCCTTTTTTTTTTTCTTTTAAGAAAAGAAATCCAGCTTCTATCTGGGCACACTGTTGCCTACCTAAAAAGTGTACATTTTCCTCTTTTTCCTGTGGCTGGTGACATGTACCCTTCTCCCTCTACCTTCCCTTTTGCTGACTGAAATGGAGATGTGATGGTTGGAGCTTGGACAGCCATTTTGGACCATGAGTTGGAAATCATAGCCTAAAATATAGCAACAGGAAGAAAGGAGCCTGGGTCCTTGTTGGTACCAAAATAGCTTCCATACCAGACTTGGATTGTCAAATTTCAACATCCTCTTCATATGAGAGAAATAAACTTCCAACTTGTTTAAGCTCTTTTTGTTGTTGATATGTATTGAAAGAACATTTACAGAAAAATGAATGAATCATCATTTTAAAGAAGAGACAAATAATTGAGCCCATCTCATATTTTCTCTGTGGAGCACAGGCAAGGACGGTTCTAGGTCAAAGGTGGCAAACATAAGGCCCGTGGGCCAAATCTGGCCCTCCACCTTGTTTTATCTGGCCTGGCACCTTGTTTCTACCTGGTGGCAGCGCCGAGCTCTCACTTAACTGTTAAGGAGTAGTTACATTTATACAGTCCTAAAATTACATTCGGCCCTTTGAAGGCAACCACGAGGCCGATGTGGCCCCTGGTGAAAATGAGTCTGACACCCCTGGTCTAGGTCTCCACACTTGGGGCCTTAACGTGCCATAGATTTTGGTTCTGTTCAACATCTTTGGAAGAGACTTCTTTTCCCTCTTTGAAAACTAAAACTTAACTTTGTTTCTTACCATAGCTTGCTTGTAAATTAAGTCACTAAATTCAATGAGTCAGCTTTTTAGAATTCATGTATGTTCAGATTCTCAGATTTATATTACATATGAGTATGCTCTAAATACAGCTTCATGACTTCCAGCCAAGATGGAGGCCTAGGTAGACACACTGTGCCTCCTAGTACAACCAAAGAAGGACAATGACAAATTTAAAAACAAAAAACAACCAGAACTGCCAGAAAATCAAACTGTATGGAAGTCCAACAACAAAGGAGTTAAAGAAGAAACGTTCATCCAGACTGGTAGGAGGGGCAGATATAGGCAGCAGGGTGGAGAGGACTTTCTGCAAGGTGGGGGCTGGCAGAGCGGGTGGTCCCACATTTTCATTCAGTTAAACCATGAGAAACAACTGGAGAGTAAGACCATACAACCCAGGGTTCCGGTGCAGAGAAATAAAGCCTCAAAACCTCTGACTGAAAAAACCTGTGAAGGTTCAGGCAGTGGGAGAAACTCCCAACCTTACAGGAGAGTTCACTGGAGAGACCCACAGGGTCCTAGAATGCACACAACCCACTCACCTGAGAATCAGCACCAGAAGGGCCCAATTTGCTTGTGGGTAGTGGGGGAAGTGACTGAATGATGGCAGAGAGCTGAACAAGCAACATTGTTCCCTTTTGGACCCCCCTCCCACATATGGCATCACAATGGCAGTGATGTGGTTAGCTATGCCCTAGTGAATACCTAAGGCTCCAGCTCTTACCATGTAACAGCCATGCTGAGACCAAAAAAAAAAAAGGCCCAAACAAAAGAACGGATTAAAGCTCCAGGAAAAATACAACTAAGCGATGATGAGATAGCCAACCTATCAGATGCAGAGTTCAAAACACTGGTAATCAGGATGCTCACAGAAATGGTTGAGTATGGTTGAAAAATAGAGGAAGAAGTGAAGGCTATGAAAAGTGAAATAAAGAAAAATATACAGAGAACCGAGAGTGATGGGAAAGAACCTGTACTCAAATCAATGGTCTGGACCAGAAGGAAGAAATAAACAATCATCAACCAGAACAGAATGAAGAAACAAGAATTCAAAAATATGAGGAGAGGCTTAGGAACCTCTGGGACAACTTTAAACCTTCCAACATCCAAACCATAGGGGTGCCAGAAAGAGAAGAGGAAGAGCAAGAAATTGAAAACTTATTTGAAAACATAATTAAGGAGAACTTTCCCCATCTGGCAAAGGAAATAGACTTCCAGGAAGTCCAGGAAGACCAGAGAGTCCCAAAGAAGTTGGACCCAAGGAAGCACACACCACAGCACATCGTAATTACATTACCCAAGATTCAAGATAAGGAGAGAATCTTAAAAGTAGCAAGAGAAAAGGAGACAATTACCTACAGAGGAGTTCCCATAAGACTATCAGCTGATTTCTCAAAAAACAAAACAAAACAATAAAACCTTACAGGCAAGAAGCAGCTGGAAATAAGTGTTCCAAGTCATGAAAGGCAAGGACCTACATCCAAGATTACTCTATCCAGCAAAGCTATCATTTAGAATGGAAGGGCAGATAAAGTGCTTCCCAGATAAGGTCAAGTGAAAGGAGTTCATCATCACTAAGCCCTTATTATATGAAACTTTAAAGGGACTTATCTAAGAAAAAGAAGATGACCAAAAATATGGACAGTAAAATGACAATAAACTCACTTCTGTTAACAACCTAACCTAAAAACAAAACAAAACAAAAACAAACTAAGCAAACAACTAGAACAGAAACAGAATCATGTAAATGGATATCGCATGCAAGTTGTCAGCAGGGGAATGGGAAGGGGAGAGAGGGGGAAAAGGCACAAGGAATAAGTAGCATAAATGGTAGGTAGAAAACGGACAGGGGGAGGTTACGAATAGTATAGGAAATGGAGAAGCTAAAGAACTTATATGTACGACCCATAGACATGAACTAAAGTGGGGGAAAGCAGGTGGGAGGGAAATAAAGGGGGGAAATTGGACCTCTGTAATAGCATAATCAATAAAATATATTTTAAAAACAAATATAAGCTTAATAAAGAAATAAATATAGCTTCATTACATGAATAAGTGAATTTGCAAAGAAAACACCTCATATGAAATGTGCCCTGCAGATCACATCTCAGTAAGACCCTGACATCCCCATGAGAAAACTGGCAAGCAGAGAGCAGTGGCCTTATCCAAGGCCAGGCTCACATTGGCTCAGAAACAAATGCTTAAGGTAAATCTGAAGTCAACATAACATGGTGCCCATGGAGTTGTCACCCACAGGTTTCTTAAATTAATTTCTTATGCCAATGAAAAAAGGAACTAGTGTTTTAGAAAGTTAATCGGGGGTCAGCAAACCATAACCCACAGCCAAATATAACTAGCTCCTTGTATTTATAAATAAAGTTTTATTGGAATACAGCCATGCCTACTCATTTATCTGTTATCTGAGGCCTCTTTGGGACTTTAATGTGAGTAGTTCCAATAGAGACTGTATGGCCCGCAAAGCCAAAAATATTTATTACCTGGCATTTCACAGAAAAAATTTGCTAACCTCTGTTTATATGATAGGGACATGTCTGTCTCAGCTACTTTTTTTTTAATTGTTCATTATGAAAAAATAGAATGTTCTCTGAGAAGTACACCTTCCTTTCCCAAGTGAACACCTAAGATCCTACGCATCCTGCTGTGTCCTTCGGTAAGGGTGTACTTATGGATTTTTGAACACTGCCCCGGGGGACCCTACCTTTCCTGCACCTGAAACATCTCTGGCCCTCTTAGCACAGAGGGAGGAAAGATGGCCTTTGTCCTCTTGAAGTTCGGTTCTCCCCACTGGTTCTCCACAAGGAAGGGCTGCTGATGCTCAGGGAGCAGGAACTTCTCCTTCCCTGTCCTGATAATGTCCTCATCCTTTTCCTAGACTAAAGCCACACCTGGTCCCTGTGAAGGTGGAACTCAATTTCTGCTGAAGGGTAAGACTGTATGGACCTCCACGAAAGGGGTCATCAGGGACAGAGTCTCTGTCTAGTGGCTTGGCTCCTCTTTTCCCTGCAGCAGGGAAGGGCTCTCTGGGGAGCCCCCAGGAGTACCCTGAGCACCAGCACTCCAGCCTGGGGGTGGTTCATGTGGAAGCCCTCTTCTTTTCCATACTCTTCCTTCTCCTCACTCCCAACACACGTTTCCTGTGAACTCTCCCCAAGCTAAGGTCCTCCTTCCCCACTCCCTCTTCAGGTGGTCTCAGGGCAGGATGCTGGGCTGGAGGGAGCTCCATCCAGCCTGCAACTGGTCTTCTCCTAAAGTTTCTGAAATCAGACACAACTCATCTCTAGGAAGCTTAATTTCTTCTCACTGGGTCCACCAAAAACACCAACACAAATTAGTAAGAAATTTGTATCTCTCCCTTTAGCACATTTTTGAAGTAAAACTGTCTTATCCTAAGAGCATATTTGCTCCCTCCTGTGCTGAGTGACAACTCAAAGCTTCCACACAGTAACTGGAAAACAAAAGCACCATCACTTCACTTCATCTCCCAGGTTTCTTCCTTGTTCACAGGGACCTAATGTCCTCTTTTGGTAGCTTGACTTTGTCATTCCTGAAGAAACTGCTGTTTTTGCCCCTTGCTTATTTTATCTTCTGAGGCTGCTGATATGAAGTGAAAGGTTAGCAGCACAGGCAATCCCAAAAGTTTTCATTTGGCCCAATTTCTTTTGAGCTTCCATTTCTGGGAAAGGTTCGCAACAAGCCCTCTCAAGTTATGGGGAGAACAGCCTTGTTGTACCGTCCTCTTCTGAAGTCCACTCTTCACAAGTTTTTCCAGCCATTTCCAGTCTCCGTGACGTCAGCAGGTGGCCCTGGCAGAGATGTGGATAAAGCAGAGATGTGGGAGCCAGGTTTAGGAATCATTTGGCATTTAAAGACCTTGGAATTATTGCTGAGCATGAAAGAAAATGATGATGATGACGATGACAATGATGATGATGATGACAGGAACCACAGCTGGCATTTGTTAAATGTTTACCATGTAGGGTTTTACATATATTCCATTATTTGACTTCCAAAACAACTTTGTTGTGTAGGAACCAGTATTATTCCCATTCGACAAAAGCACAGCAATTAAACCACCTTCCAGAATTGACTCAAACGTGAGCACTCTGACTGCAGATCCATCCATACATAACCCCTGCACCACTTCTGCCTTCCCAGAGCCCCTTGGCCAGCTTCTGCTCTGGCAGAGGTGTGCCGTTTCCCGGACAGTCCTTTCATAGCTTGTTTCAAGAGCCTTTGACAGAGGGGAAGGGAGGTGGGAGGAGGTGGAAGAAGGTAAAAGAGGATCAAATATATGGTGATGAAAGAAGACTAAATTTTGTTTGGTAAGCACGCAATACAATGTACAGATGATGTGTTATAGAATTGTACACTTGAAATGTACATAATCTTATTAACCAATGTCACCCTAATAAGTTATTTAAGAAAGAAAAACCCTTCGATCTGGTATTTCTACTTCTTGGAACTTTTCCAAACTAAGTAATGAAAAGTGTGGGCAAATGTGTCTATATAAGAAATTCATAAATTTTTTTTATTAATGATAAAAATTAGGAACAACATGAATATCCAACAATAAGGGATTAATTAAGTAAATTATGGAATATATTATGATAGATCATCATAAAGCCATTAACAATTATGGTGTAAAAATATGTATCTATGGAAATGAGAAGCTATTCACTTTATATTGTGAAATGAAAGCATCAAATTTTAAAACAG
Source organism: Micronycteris hirsuta (assembly GCA_004026765.1). Lineage (NCBI taxonomy): Eukaryota > Metazoa > Chordata > Mammalia > Chiroptera > Phyllostomidae > Micronycteris > Micronycteris hirsuta. Next base: position 154,248 of record PVJI01001086.1, read on the forward strand.
TATTTCATAATCATAGGAAAGATGCTCAAAGAAAATACAAAAAAAAAAAGGAAGAGCTCCAGAAATTTTTAACACTGGCCATCTCTGGTGATGGTATTTTTTTTTAAAGATTTTATTTATTTATTTTTAGAGAGGAGAAGGGAGGGAGAAAGAGCAATGTATGGTTGCCTCTCACATGGCGCTCACTGGGACCTGGCCTGCAACCCAGGTATGTGCCCTGACTGGGAATCGAATCTGGACCTTTTGGTTCCCAGCCCGCACTCAATCCACTGAGCTACACCAGCCGGGCCTGGTGATGGTATTTTTATACTATTTTTTAAATGAAATTCTGTTTTTCAAGTTTTCTGAATTATGATTGAAAAAATCAACAGAAAACATTATGTTTATCTACAGAGAAGTCCACTTACAAATCTTTCACATCAAAAGAGATTTGCTGTATCACTCATTTTTATTTCCTTTATCACATTGTATGGAAATTGAGGCTCTTTACATTCTATGTGACAATAATTTTTTCTGCTCTGAAAAAATCAAAATAGATTTCTTATTGATTAAAATAACTTTATACTTGGGGTTGAAGAATCAAATCAAATCACCTCCAACTCCAAGAACATATAATACACTCATCTATTCTGCTAGCTCTGCCAGTATCAGAGTTACTGGAGACAAGCTTAATCTATTTACTCAAAAAGTAATGTATGTTAAAAGAGAGAAACAGTTCAGAAGAACTATGCATGCAACTGTTTACAATGTCTCTGGTTCTCAAATGTTTATTTTGTAAAAAAATATATATATATTAGTGCCACCAGGCTAGATTTCATGAGGAAAAGCTATAATAACAAACTTTTTGGAAGGTATCCTTTGAGACAATTGAGTTTAAAGTACAGCTGGCAGAAAAAAAACAGAAGAGGAGGATGAGGGGAAGGGAGAAAAGCAGTGGAGGGGAGAAAGAAAATGGGAAGAGGAAGGGAGAAGAAGGAAGAGGAGGGGGAAATAAAAAGAAATATGAGACAGCTTGGATGAGATGTGATTCCTATTTCCTGTAAGGGAACCGAATTGAGGCAACATTCCATCTGAGGCCTGCATTCTTTCCAAATAGCCTACCTTGTAGCACTACCAGCATCAACACAACCTGGGAGCTTAATGGAAATGTAGAATTTTTGGCCCCACCCCAGACCTACTGAATCAGAATCTGCCCCCAAACCCCCCAATTATTGATGAACACATTAAAGTTAAAGAAGCACTAACCTGCTCATTGACCAAAGCCCATGGCTATTCTGGAATTACCTAGAAAATGTTGAGATTGTCTCCAGTCTCTCTATAATGACCCCTAGTGGTAAACCCAAAAGATCCACACAAACATGATGATTGAATTTTGATCTGCAGCAAGAGCCAATACTTTTCCAATCTTCAGCCAGTTGATCTATCCAAGGTCTAAAGCACTAGGAAGATTAGGATCCTAGCTGGCCATATTAGTTTAGAAGACATGATGTAGTCAATGCAAGCTGGCAGGGTAATATTTTTGTGCATATCGCTGCCGTTCAATTGGAAAAAACAACGTTCCTGAAAGGGTTTATTCTCTGTATCTGAAAAACACTGATAACTAACTAACTACTTTTGGATCTCTTGCCTGGAGACACATCAAGATGGTTCATGTTTCACATGACCTCATACATTGCCTCTTGGACAAGCCCTCAGTGGTTTTTACTTTGAAAAAGGAAAAAAAAAAAAAAAAAAGAGTTGTCCCTTTCCAGGCTGATCAGTGTTCAATTAGCCACTCAATTTATATTGTGGTTTGAGTGTTATGAAAAAAATTGGAAACTTTGGGGTCTTAAAGAAGTAAAGGAACTACCAAGATATCACCTTGAGCACTTCCCAAAATGTGTTTCATTTTCAGAATATTAATAGAACTTACAAAAAAGGGTTCCAGAGTCAAGTTAGTTTGGAGAACTCTGAACTGAACAAAGTTGGAAGGATTTTTTTTTTCACTGTAGGACTTCTCAGCACTTTCGTTTAATTAAGATGCTTTGTTGGTGTCTAAAGCTATTTTTCCAAAGAACACACACACAAGCGCACACACATGCATGCACAGGCTTTTGATTGTTTGATTTCTTTTTTTTACTCTTGGGAAATCTCATCTATGGAGCCTCAGAGCTGTTAAGTATTTCACCCTTATTCATCATACTTACAGAAATGCCCATGTCTCCTGATTCTCAATCCATTGCTCTGTGCACTGTGATGTGCTGCACCGGAACACTGTTTCCCATTATTATCAATTCCGATCTCATCCACCAACCTTCCCACCGTTTTGTGTTCTGCTGATAAATGCGTAATTGTGGAGGACAGAAAAGAAGCAGGGATAAAGGAAGAGAATGAAAAGGTAGAAGAGAAAGATAAAAAGAGAAAATGAGGAGAAGGTGAAATGAGAATTTTGCATCAATTTGGGAGGGAGGACTTGGATGTAAATCAACTAAATGGAAACTGATTTTCTTTGATGCTTTCCTTCTCAAACAGTGAGTTGTTATGAATTGGTCATGATGATGACTCACATCAGACCACTAATGTATGGTTCAAGTAGTCCAGACTGCTGCCCCATGACGATGGGACTCAAAACAGCTATTTTTTCAATTTACAAAGAAGCTGTGGACAGAACGTCTATATATGTCACTGCTAGATTCTTCAATACTCTTGTTGACATCTCTTTAGTGGTATGGTCTGTGTTCTTCAAAGGAAGTCTGTCTACCATAAGCACTCTTCAAAAGAAGCCTTGGAGATTAAAACGCCATGTTGTCTAGCATTCATGCCTTTTATTTGAGTTAATTCTCACCAGATGATTTCAGAGTTGCCCACTGTGTGTTGGATTGTTCTGTTGGCAGCTTCATGTCCCTGAATTGCCTTCCCAATGCGGTTCCAGGTTAGAGATGACCAAGGATGATGCTACACAGGATTTAAGAGAAGGAAGTGAAACAACAGCTTTTACATCTGGAAGATCATTTTTGAGTGTAGGGCAAGAGATAACAGTAAGTTCCACTTTGCCCTCATCCCTCCCTACTCCATATCCATCTGTCCTTCCCAATTACCTGCCCTTGCACTCCATGCCATTGCCAGGCCCACCACCAAGAGCACGGCTGTGGGCTCACAGAGAAGGTGGCCTTGAAGAACAATGACTTCCTTCCCAGCCCCAGCGCAGGAGCAGGGTGTGCTTCACTTCAAGTTTTCCCACAGACTCTGACTCACCAGCACCAGGCTTTGTGACACATCTTCAATTTCCCTGTTCAGACCTTTGCTTCCCTGTTTTTGCCCACAATCGTGTAAGGTCCAATCTCTATATTAAATTCTTCATTCCATAATAGTGATCATGGTTTGGATTCTCTGGACCCCATTACACCTCTGAACTCTGGCTCTTGTGTTTTTCTGTTCGAATATTGATGTTTCCTGGTGGGGTGTCCTAATACCTGATTTTGGTTTCATTTTGCTCTTTCTTTCATGGACCAGATGGTGCTTCTGCCCGTCCTTTACTTTTGCTCTAAACCTACTATTCTGGAAATGTCACCTTTAGATACTGCTTCTTGTCACAAGCTCAATATTTATTCTATTTCTCAACCTTTCACCAATGTTTGATAAAGGTCTCTAGTCAAAAAGAAGGCTGGTAACTTAATGCTACCTTCACACTACTAAAGAGTTTAAAGGCAGTATAAATGTTTTACTTTCTGTGATTGAAAATTTGAAGTCAGGAGCTTGTAGTAGAAATAAAGATAATATGTGGTTCAAAGAGCAGCGATCTTTCTAGTTAGGACTGCAAAAATAATTACAGGTTATAGTTTAACTTGATTCAGGTACTAATTTCTAGTATGTGATGTCAGGAACAGCTCTCCTCGATCTTAGTGAAATGGCAGGATGCTGGTTTTAAACATCATCTTCGAGAAAATCATACGGTTGTAAAATTCTGGGAGTACATGAGTGCTCTCACTTGGTCAGAGTTGCGGTGCCATAATGCAATGTTTAGAAGAGCAGCAGGGGCCGGGGAGCGCAGAGGACGTTCTGTCCGTGCAGTGCCGCCGCGCATGCCCCTTTGCCTTCTTACTGACTGGATGATCCCACAGCTCTGAAGGGAAAGAGGTTAACTTGTGGAAAATTTGTTAACAATGCAAAATGATTCTTGTTTGAGAGCAGTAAAAATTATTTCTGCTCGTTAAAACACAAATGAATTTTGTTCAGTAGAGATGCCCTTGGTTTCCATCTGATGGAAGAGATAGTCCCAAACACCCCCAGACATCATAGTTTATTACTTTGTACAATATTAAATAGTTTTGCATTTATTAGCAAGTTAATTTCGGCATTCCTCTGTGTGACTATATAAATCAATTCTTCAAAATCCCTTTTGAACCAGTCTTCACATTTTACAGGTTTCCTCACCAATTAGTGAGCTACATATATGCATATAATTTATATTTATATAGTTTATATTTGTAGAAGAGTCATGTTTTTAACTTTCTAAAAAGTATACTATATCAAGAGCCGAAATGATAGTTATTTTTTCATTTATATTTGCTTTATGGTATTTATATCATGTTTTTTAAACCAGATTTGAGATTCCAACTCATTGAAAAATAATTTCAAAGGATAGCTTCCCCAGTATTCACTTCCCTTTTCATACATTCTGAACACTTAGATGTCTTACCATCTAGTCTGGCTCAATATTCCAAGTGCTGTGCAATACCTAGAGAGGTTAGAGACCTGCCTGAGCTAGGCTGGGCCATCTGTCTTGACTCAGCTGTCATTACACTGAAGGAAACATGTAGCAACTGCTGCAGTTTCCTTTAGGACACAATGGTAAGAAGAGGATACCAGGCAACTACAGCTGACGTAAAAGTAGATTCAAGCCCGGGCTGTTGTGGCTTGATTGGTTGGAGTGTCGTCCCCTAAACCAAAAGGTCGCAGGTTTGTTCCTCCATCAGGGCACATGAGTGGGGTACAGGTTCAGTCCCGGGCTAGGGCATGTGTGAGAGGCAACTGAGGGATGTTCCTCACATTAGTATTTCTCTCCCTCTCTCTCTCACCCTCCCTTCCCCTCTCTCTAAAATCAATAAACACGTTTTCGGGTGATAAATCAATAAATTAGAAAGATTCGAGAGTTAGGAAGTATTATTTATTTTACCAAAAACGGATACATGAAATACACAAATTAAGCACATGAATTGCACAAGAGAACTTAATCCATGGGAATTCACTCAAATTCCTCCTGTGCTTTATCTTTACCTCTGCAACGGCTCTTGTCACTCAATTCTTTACTAGACTCATTTGTAGTTGGACATCATCCACTCCTTTCTACAGCAAGTCCCTTGATGTTGAGGAATGCATCCACAGTGCCTCACGTCTCAGCTTTCTCCCACTCTCTACCCCTCCCTTCTTCCACATCCAGCCCTTCTTCTGCATCCTTGAAAGTGACATGCTCTGTCTCTATTTTCTGGAAAGTTCTGAGCACACACAAACACACACACTCCCACACACTCCATGGCTCCTACTCATCCATCAGCTCAGATGATGTTTCTCAAGGAAGCTTCTGTAACCACGCCAGACCAGCACAGGCTGTCCTGTTCTATACCCTCACAGACTCCGAGCTTTTCCTTCCCAGCTCTTGTGTGTGATTGTTTGTCTCTCTCCCTCATTGTCAATAAAATCTGGGATCATTGTATCACTACTGTATCCCGGGCCTGGCAGAATGCCTGGTACATAGAAGGTGTTCTTGAATGAATTAATAAGAGCTCAATGCCTATTTGTTACATGGATGAATAGATGGTTGTTTGGTCTGTTATAGTCCCTAAAAGCAAAAGAAGCTGTTAAAATAGTGTGACTCTGACTTACTGTTAATGTATGAATAAAAGAAACCATTCAGATTTTGAACCGAGTTTGACAACGTGCTGTGTTGGTGAGCTGTGGAGAGCCATTCTCCCTCATTTCTAGGGGGGACTGGTAAACCTCTTTGGAGGACAATTTAGCAAAATCTTTAAAGATTACAAAATTCACATAACTTTGACCCAATAATTCCACTTTCAGAAATATATTCTCTCTATATGCTCACACATTCAGGAAGTAATCTGTGTTCACTGGTGCCTACTATAGCCGCTTATATAATAGGAAACAACCTAAATGACCAATGATAGAAGACTAATTAAATATGACTAATAACTAACTAAATGATGCAATGAGAACTTCAAGCAATGGAATACTCTGCAGCTATTTACAAAATTAATATGGGTTTGTACATGTTGACAAGGAAGAATCTCCAAGTTTATTTTATCATTTAGAGAAAGACTTGCTATTACATATGTGTGCATATGTGCTTGCCTAGAATGCTTTTAAAAGTATCTACAATAGACTGGCCACAGTAGTTGTTTTGGAGAGGGAAGATGTGTAGCTGAAGGGCAAGGATAGGAAGAAGATTGATGTTTTAATTTTAATTTTGTGCGATTATCATGCATTACTTATTCTATAAACTGACAGATACAAGTTTTAAAATGTCAAAGAATTAATAATTATCAACGTAGAAATTGAAAAAATGTTAATGCGAGTTAGATCTGGATTAAGTGTTGATGGGTCTTTGACTTTTTCAAATCCAAATTTTACACGTGTACTCTCAATGTGTCACTGACATAAGCGGTCCCCTTTGTCAGTCTTTCTCTGCCAATCTCCTCCGAATCTTTCAGTCTTTCCAACATCCCTGAAGTCTTTTCTACTTTGGAAACCAGAAACGTCCTTAGTTGGAGGCCCAGAAACAGGACATCATCTAGATGAACACCGAGGCTCTTGACACAAAATTCCCCACCCTTGTGAAACCTGCCCAGTACATCCTGGCCTACTGTATCGACCTTGACAATACTAGTTGGCCTTTTCATGCCCATAAAGTTATTGCAATCAAGTTAAATGAGCATGCAAATATATCCTCCAAATGTTTTCTGATACAGTTAAATGGAAAGCTATAGATTACATTTATTTATTTTATGATAATCCCTTTATTTATGTTGCCAGTGATCCATAAAAGGTGGTCACTTACAACATGATATGAATGACAAGTTGAATTACTGTTTCATTTACTGTAAGAGACATTCTACCATGTATTTCACAGAAACGATTGTTGACAAAACTTACAAAATGATAAATTATACCCAACAAAAATAAAAGAGAAACGTGGAATTTCATAGTAGGTGATTGTAAAGAAAAGTTATTTGCATCCCCGTCTTCCACATTTTCAAAAACAGTATACTTAAAAAACTCCAAGAGTAGTAAAAAACAATTTCATTTTCCTCTTGTAATTGGAAACATTTGGAAAATGCTTTTTGTCTACTCAAGCTACATATTTATGACTTGATTTTACATAGGGAATATTACCATACCTTTTCTTCTAATTTTATTATTTCAACTTTCCCAAATGATCTTTATTTTTTTAGTGAAACAAATGAAGCAAGAACAACAGCATTCTCATATATGCGCTCACCAGTATAGTTAGTTGTCCTTGTTTCACTGAAGTGTGAACCTAGTCTGCAAGCTTATGTAAAAGAAAGAAGCAAGGCTGGAAATGCCTTCCGCACCCCAATCGCAAGAATAACAGTTGTGTGGCCAAGTTACACAAGGACAACTTGAACTTCTGGTCATTGATGCTTACACTAAACCACCATAAAAACCAAAATTGCTCCTGGCTGGTGTAGCTCAGTGGATTGAGCCCAGGCTGGGAACCAGAGGGTCCCAGTTCGATTCCCAATCGGGGCACATGCCTGGGTTGCGGGCCAGGTCCCTAATGAGGGCCATGTGAGAGGCAACCATACATTGCTCTTTCTCCCTCCCTTCTCCTCTCTCTGAAAATAAATAAATAAAATCTTTAAAAAAAAAAACAAAATTGATATGAAAATACTCACAAAACATCAGTACGTCAAAGAATAATTCTAATTGGTTTTAAACAATCTTGTAATATTCTGCATCCTCCCTTTCCTTTGAATTTTTTTAATATTTGAAACTACTTTGAAATGAACCACATGCATGTCACCTCATCAATGAGACATATTTTTTGGTTAAGAATCAACACTCATTTATATTTTTTGGAAATAATGACTTTAGAGCTGCATTAACTTTTTGAAAGCTAAAATCAATATCTTTAACAATTCCCAGAATTAAAACTATTTATATCGACTAACTTCAAGCTGAATATAAATTAATTCAATATTTTTTAGCTCAATTATCCCAATAGATTTTCTGAGATGCCATGTTTTTTCAAATCAGTTGATCCAAGATAGTTATACTAAGGATATACATGGCTCTAATGAGTGACTATTCCTGTTTTAAGTCTTTAGTGATCAAAATCACCTTTAGCCATGTTTTAGAGTATCATATACATCGGGGATTCAATTAAGCAATTATCCCTGTGCTGTACATGGCCCAAGATTATTTCCTGAGGAAAATCCTGACTTTTTGCATATCCCACCTATGTTCACATATGAAGTGGTGTCCCTGATCGGATGCTTCAGTTTTGTAATAGAACACTAATCTTGTCAACTGCTTCTCAGTTTTTATAAAGTACACAGATTCTTTCCTCACAAAGGCAAAATGTAAAACTAGTTTTAATAAGAATAAATGGAAAAACAGAAAAAAACATAACCAGTAGGATAGGTCATATTTATTATTTATTATTATTATTATTATTATTATTTTACGCTTGACTTAAGAATCTGTAGGTGGGCTGTCTCAAGACTGGACTGACATCTCAATGTCAGCTAAGACCCAGGAGCTCTCTACATTTTCTCACGACCATCCTCAGGTAGTTGGCTTTTCAGTTTTATGCTTTTTGCCTCATGATAGCTGCCACTGTGCCAGACATCACATCCATGTACAAGAGAGGAAAAAGGGAGCAGAGGCTATTACAGAAAAAACAGGCAAGAGAAATGGGGTTGGGAATAACTGCTGTTACCAAGCAAAAAGTGGCTGCCTCAACAAGCAAACGGATTGCCAGGACTTCCAGGCTTCATGAGATTATTGCCTCAGGCTGTCTGATACTTGTCTACCGTTGAATGTATATGAGACTCAGGGATTCACTCTAGAAACTCTGAGACCTATCCTTAAGACTTGTTGAATCACTAGAGATTATACATTTTGCCCTTTGCAGACTACTGCCACTTAATTGAATGTTAGTACTGCACCTTAAATGTTCATGAAATCTCTTATACCTAAGTTCATGAAATCCATTATTGGGATTTGTTGTAAAAATGTTCTTAAGAACAATTTCCACGCACGGTTACCTACTCCCAAAATTAAGCCCAAAGAGAAAGATTTGCTTGGGAAAGATTTGCTTGCTCTGGGGAAAGTGGCATGCTCTCTCTCTTCTTTCTAATATAAGCAATGTAGAGCCTGGCCCATCCGCTTAGCCTCGGGTCCAGGGAAGCACAGCTCCAACTGTGGACCACAGCTGTGACTGCACGCCTCCAGGAGAGGTTCATTTTGTCTTCTTGTTCTCCCTGATCTGGTTTTCATTTTATTATTGCTTTATTGATTGTATCCTATTGTAACACATGTCAAATTTGTTGTGGAAAAGGGACAACCCATACATAAAGAAGAAACAAATAATGTATTGTTATTTCAACAGGTTTTATCAAATCCAACTGAAAAGGCTGAATATACCACATTGCGAATCAAAGGAGCCATCCCTGGAGAATGATTTCACTGAAACACAGCGCATTTTTTAAAATTTTATTTATTTATTTTTTAAAATTTTATTTATTTTTTATTTTTCAATTACAGTTCATATTCATTATTATTTCAGATATACAACATAGTGGTTAGACATTTATATAACTTTTGAATTATTTTCCTGAGAAGTATACTTATCAGGGAAATCAATTATACTGGCACCATACATAATTATTACAATATCATTGACTATATCCCTTATGCTGTACTTTATATCTCCATTACTATTTTGTAACAGCCAATCTGTACTTCTTAACCCCATTATCTTTATTCACCTAGCCTCCCAAACCTCTTCCCATTTGACAACGATCAGCATTTTCCCTGTATCTATGAATTTGTTTGATTTGTTTGTTCATTTATTTTGTTTTTAGATTGCACATATAAGTGAAATCATATGGCATTTGTCTGTCTTTGTCTGGCTTATTTCACTTGGCATAATACCCTCTAGGTCCATCCATGATGTCAAAAATGGTAAGATTTTTCCCTGGCTGGTGTAGCTTGGTGAATTGAGCACTGGCATGCAAACTGAAGGGTCGCTGGTTCAATTCCAAGTTAGGGCACATACCTGGGTTGGAGGCCAAGTCCCCTTTGGGGGGCACATGAGAGGCAACCACACATTGATGTTTCTCTCCCTCTCTTTTGCCCTCCCTTCATTTCTCTCTAAAAATAAATAAACACAATCTTATTCTTTAAAAAGGTAAGATTTCATTCTTTTTCCCCCCAGGGTTTATTTATTTATTTATTTATTTAACTATGGGTATTTTCGGTGCTTTTTTTTATTGTTGTTCAATTACAGTTGCCATTTTCCTCCATTACTCTCCCCTACCCTAGCCACACCCAACTTCCCGCATTCAATCCCCCCGCCTTGTTGTCTTTGTCCATGGGTCCTTGACACGTGTTCCTTGACAACCCTTCCCCTTCTTTCCCCCATTATCCCCCTCCCTCCTCCCCTCTGGTTACTGTCAGTTTGTTCTTTATTTCCATGTCTCTGGTTATATTTTGCTCACTTATTTGTTTTGTTGATTAGGTTCCACCTACAGGTGAGATCATATGATATTTGTGTTTCGCTGCCTGACTTACTTCACTTATAATATTCTCCATTTTCATCCATGTTGTCACAAAGGGTAGGAGCTCCTTCTTTCTTTCTGCTGCATGGTATTCCATTGTGTAAATGCTCCACAGTTTTTGGATCCACTCATTTACTGATGGGTACTTAGGCTGTTTCCAACACTTGGCTATTGTAAATTGGCTATTGTAAATTACTGCTGTGAACATTGGGGTGCATAGGTTCTTTTGAATTGGTGTTTCAAGATTCTTAGTGTATAATCCCAGCAGTGCAATTTTCCAGGTCAAAAGGCAATTTCATTTTTAGTTTTTTGAGGAAATTCCATACTGTTTTTCACAGTGGCTTCACCAGCCGGCATTCCCACCAACAATATATTAGGGTTCCCTTTTCTCTACAACATTGCCAGTACTTGTTGTTTGTTGATTTGTTTATGATGGCCATTCTCAATAGTGTGAGGTGGTATCTCATTGTGGTTTTAATTTGCATCTCTCTGATGGCTAGTGATGCTGAGTGTCCTTTCATATGTCTCTGGGCCCTCTGTGTGTCCTCCTTGGAGAAGTGTCTGTTCAGGTCCTATGCCCATTTTTTAATTGGATTGTTTGTCTTCCTGGTGTAGAGTCCTATGAGTTCTTTATATATCTTGGAGATCAAACCCTTGTCTGAGGTATCATTGGCAAATGTATTTTCCCATATGGGTGGTTCCACATTTTTTATTCTTACATGAAATACCCCCAGCTTAAATGGACCCTTAATGACCAAGGCTTAGGTTCTAATACTCTGGTTTCTCTTTAGATTGTATAAATCTTTCACCTTTTACCAAGGCTTAGGTTCTAAAATTCCTATCTTTATACTTTTTATATTGTTTACATGTTTATACTTTCATATATTTTACTTCCCAAATTTCTCTTTTCACTAATTTAATGATTAAAAATCACCAAGAGATTGATATTAGCATATGTTGATCTTCATTTTTACAGATGTCTTTGTCAGTGACAGGACTAGCTAGTTGTGTATCTAAAATGCATTTTTTTCTCATCCCCTATGAACAGGCTTCAGTTTAGTTGGGGGTGCCAAAGTGCCCACTTAAAAAGCTTGTATTTCCCAATTTCCCTTGCAGTCCAGAATTACCATGTAACCTGATTCTGGTCAATAAGATTAGCATTTCTAGGAAAGTCCCTGGAAAGTGGTAGACTCAGCTGGTGTCTTAGTTTAGGTTTCCCAAAAGAAGATCCTGAGATAAGAACTTGGGTGCAGGTGATTTACTTCGGAAATGATCACAGGAAACAGATATGGAAGGGGGGGAATGAGAAGGAGAAGGGAGAAAAGCAAATGAAACATTAAAGACCCAGTTACCAATGGGGGCCCCAGTCCCACTCAAGACCATCTGAGGAGCTGTGTAGAGCATGCCTTATGACTCTCTCACTTGAGGACAAGTAGGTTGAGCCTCTTGTTTCCTATTGGTTGGGATCACCCTAGGGCTGTAAACTCCCCTACACTAACAGGTTGTGGGTACCATTCTTGCTTGTGATTGGGTGGTCTTCTGTGACCTCAGCAAAGCAAAGAGATGCTGTTATGTGGCTGGTGTGTGATGCTCCATGTGCATGGAGCTATGTGCAGCTGGCTGAAATGAAGAGGCCAGGGGAATATGGCTCAGCACCACTCTATCTACCAGAGCCCATGCGCCCGTGTCACTCCACTTCTCCTCCTCCCTTCTTCCCATAGTGCAAATACGACACCTGCAAACATGAAAGAGGGTTGCACCATAAGAAGGACTGACTGAAAATCTACAAGAAGCCTAGACTCCCAATGTTACCAGAGCTAATAAAGCATTAAACAGTATAACCTGAGCTTGTTACATTAGATAAATAACAAACTCTCACACTGTTTAAGCCTCAATCATTAGTTTTCTTTTAAATATTGCTGAACTCAATACTAACTGATACACATCCCTAATGCCAGCCATACTCGTCAAAATTAGCTTCATGGGTATCATTAATAAGTCCCTGTTTTTTCATTGTGCCTAATTCCTTCTGACTCATTTCAGCCCAGGCTGTTATTCAGTGAAAATTACTCAGAGGAAATCTTTCCTACATTTAATTTTTTCTAAGCTGCTGGGAAATCAAGTGGCATTTTTTTCTTACCTATGCATGATATCAAAAACATCTCTAAATATATGAAGTCATTGAGGTTTTCTTTCCAGCAGATTTTGTATTAGTCAGCAGAGACTAACTGCAGCAGTAAATAATCCCAAATGCTCATATTATGATAAAGGTTTATTTCTTGATCTGTCACAATTCAAAGCAGGTTGGAGGGAACTCTGCTCCATGAAGTCATCCGGGGACCCGTGCACCATCTATTTCATGTCCCTACTCTCCCCTAAGGTCTTGGAGGCCTCCACTGGATAATTGGGCAGCAGGAGAGAGAAGAGCAGAAGAGTGGGGGATCCCACAGGCAGTTTCACTGTCTAGATTTATATGAGTGCAGTTACTTATGCCACATTCTTGGATCAGCACTTAGTCACATAGTCCCACATATCTGCAGGGGAACCTGGGAATTAAAGCCTCGCTGGGTGCCCAGGAGGAGAAGACAGGAGAGCATTTAACGTGCCTCTGCTGCGGATGTCAATGTTTACAACAATGGAAGCTTTCCAAGAGTGACCAGGGCCAGGAGGGTCCTGCTACCTGGGTCTCCAGAGATTTGTGCTCGAATCTCTCTAAATCATTTTTACAAATTTTGTACCCCCTTGCACTTTACTGCTTACACTAAAAAGTTTTCATCCTAAGTGTGAACAGTTGTAAAAAATGTAAATTCTGGCCTATTATAAATATTGACATTTGTGATGGTGGTGATGATCCACTGCCCATATCTCCCTTCTCGGAAAGACTAGTTGCTGCCCACCCTTCTGCTGGGGGAGTGTCGCCAGCCCCACCCATAGGACTATCAGGTCTGCACCAGATGCAGAGCTGCCTGGTCCAAGGTCATGCCTTTCCCAAGTGCTCCACATCCCAAGAGTGATGGTTGTGGGGGTGGAAAGGAACAGGGCAGAGGTAGGCAGATCTGACAGGCACTTTTAGTGGCAGGGTCCCATGGGGTCAGCCAAATTTGCCACAGGGGTGCATCAAAGTGCTACTGGCCCCTTGTTCCTCACCTCCTCTTTCCAAGTTCTTCCTAAGGGCACCCCCTAGTGAAACTCCATTTCACAATCCGCACCTAACCCGCAACAGCATTTCAAATTTAAATGGTCATATTCCTCTGCAGCAAAATATAAGTATATCTAAATTCAATTTTGAAAAGACTTCTTAGTACCATGAGGTTTCAAGCAATTAACAATATATTTTGAATTGAAGAGAAAAAGTAATTATTTTGGAAATGCATCTTTTACTGTGATGGAAGGGGACAGGTTCTGGTCCCAAAAATGAAGGATCAGCATTAGGGGACACCAATATTTGTATTACATCCTTGTTAGGCACTCTGAAAGTTTTATATACCTTGAAGCAATTCACTTGAGTTTATTCAAGAAGGGTAAGGATATGTCTTACTTTCGTAAACTGGAGGATATTTTTTAAGGTAAAGATGAAAAAGGAAAACCAGAACAACACCTCCTGCTTGCTTTTAGGGAAGAGTACAATTGCAAGTTGATTCTCCGAAAACCATGTAGGTCTGCATCACAGGTCACAGAGCCCGTGCACCCTTTGGAAAGTATGTGTATCCCATTTGAAGACTTCTGCCCACTGCACAAAATTCCACTACCATTTTTTCTTTCCTTCATTTCTTCATTTCTGTTCTAGACATGTAGATCATATCACTGAATGCCAAACCACCTTCCAAAAGAGAAAGCCCCTCCATGTCCTGAAATGGCATCCCCTGAGAGTGTGTGAGTACCTGCCACAGGTAATTGGACCAGGGGTGGCATCTGATTTGACACCAGCCTAGGTAAGCTAGCAATGGATGGCCTTGCACAAAACAAGGAACTAAGCCAATCAGAGGCCCTCTTTCAGAGGGATTTGAATTGAAGACATGGAGAAAGCCATGCTATTAGAACAGAGAACAAGAGATAAGATGACCCAGAAAGAGAGGAGCCAAAGGCCAAGTCAGAGCTATGAAGCCAGAGCAAGTCACTACCACACAGGTCAGCGGGCAGCAAGTCCAAGTGGGAAAAGCCTCAAACCTAGGCGAACACAGAGTCCCCTGATTCTCAGAGCTCCTCTTTCTTCACCTTCCATAGTCATAATGACTATTCTGGCTCTCTAATGCTGTGTAACAACCCCCCACCCCCAAAACTTAGTGGCTTGAAAGAAGACTTATTTATTTTTGCTTATGAATTTGCAATTTTCATAAGCAAAGGCAGAGCTTGACAGGAACTATTTGTGTCTGTTTCATGATGCCTGGGGCCTCAGCTGGGATGACTGGGGGCCCAGGTCATAGCTGGAGGCCCAAATTCATGCTTCTTTATGCTAACTACAGTACTACTCCCATCCCCAGGTTGCTTACAGGTGAAAGGTGAACATCATCAGTATGTGCAAGTTGCTGGAGTCCCATCACTCCTTCCTTATTCTTCCTGGAACCATTTTTTCCCTTAATTTTTAAAATATATTTTATTGATTATGCTATTACAGTTGTCCCATTTTCCCCCCTTTATTCCCCTCCACCCCCCCCATTCCCCACCCTTTAGTTTTTGTCCATGGGTCATACACATAAGTTCTTTGGCTTCTACATTCCCTATACTATTCTTATCCTCCCCCTGTCTGTTTTCTACCTACCGTTTATGCTACTTATTTTCTGTACTTTTTCCTCCTCTCCCCCTCCCACTCCTCTGTTGATACCCCTCCATGCCTTATATAACTCCCTTTAACATTTCATATAATAAAGGCTGGGTGATGATGAACTCCTTGAACTTGCCTTATCTGAGAAGCACTTTATCTACCCTTCCATTCTAAATGAAAGTTTTGCTGGATAGAGTATCCTTGGATGTAGATCCTTGCCTTTCATGACTTGGAATACTTCTTTCCAGCCCCTTCTTTCCTGAAAGGTCTCTTTTGAAAATCAGCTGACAGTCTTATGGGAATTCCTTTGTAGGTAACTGTCTCCTTTTCTCCTGCTGCTTGTAAGATTCTCTCTTTATTTTTAATCTTGGGTAATGTCATTATGATGTGCCTTGGTGTGTGTTTCCATGGGTCCAACTTCTTTGGGATTCTCTGAGCTTCCTGGACTTCCTGGAAGTCTATTTCCTTTGCCAGATTGGGGAAGTTCTCTTTCATTATTTGTTCAAATAAATGTTCAATACCTTGGTCTTCTTCTTCTCCTTCTGGCATCCCTATGACCAGATGTTGGGACATTTACAGATATCATGGAGGTTCCTAAGCCTCTCCTCATTTTTTTGAATTCTTGTTTCTTCCTTCTGGTCCACACCATTGATTTGAGTCCCAGTTTCCTTCTCTTCCTGTCGCGGGGTGGATCGGTCCTGCCGATACCCGGGGTTGACCGTAACCAATGCGTGTAAGAATCTCACACCGAGACACGCGGGGGGAAGAAATCCGGCGGCCACGGGTCTCCTCCACCATTGCCCATCTTGGGGAGAAAGACCTGGGGAGAAAGACCTTGAGGGTTGCCCAGCCGGGGGTTTTATTAGAGGCATTAAGACACATTTACATTGGATTGATTATTCATGGGATTAAGCAGAACAAGTAGGATTACTCATAGCAAGGCATCAGGATGTTGATTCACGCCTGGTGGCAGACAGGACCAGGTTAAAGCAATATTCAGAGATCAGCAAGCCAGAATATTTTAAGATAGACCTTTGCCAAATTCCTATTAGAGAATTCCCATCCCACAGACATGATCCACACTTGCTCACACAGGAATCACACGGAGCTGTGCTCAAAACGTGTAAATTCTCAGGACTGCGTGATTACACACGTGTGGAAATCACTGCCACATCTTCCCTATTTGTTCCCTGCACATTTCCCCTCATTTTCTTTAGCGTATCCTTCATTTGTTCATCTATTTGCGACCAACTTTCTTCCAATTTTGTGAGCATCCTGATTACCAGTGTTTTCAACTGTGCATGTGCTAAGTTGACTATCTCTTCATCCCTTAGTTGTAATTTTTCTGGAGCTTTGTTCTGTTCTTTCATTTGGGCTTTTTTTTTCTCGGTACGCCTGTTACTTTAAGGGGCAGAGCCTTAGGTGTTCACAAGGGTGGGGTAACCTCCAAGGACACTGTCTGAGCGGGCGTGGCCTGGGAGGGAACTATGGCACTTGCTTGGCTCTTCTGCTCTGCTCCCTGCCTCCTTCTCTGGGTTTATCTGCACACACAAGTGTGGCCCCGCTGTTTCCTGCTGGCTTCTCCAGGTGTACGGGCTGCTTTTTGGGCTGCTTTCGGTCAAGTGTGCCCGCTGTGAGTATTTCTGGGCAAACTGCCTTCTCGCCATGCACACTCTCCGCCCTGCTCTGCCCCGCTTACAGGTCTGGATGAATGTGTCCTCTCTAACTTCTTGGCTGTTAGACTTCCACTCAGTTTGATTCTCTGTCCATTCTGGTTGTTTATTTTGCTTTTTAAATTGTTGTTATTCCTCCTTTGGTTGTGTGAGGAGGCACAGTGCGTCCACCTAGGCCTCCATCTTGGCCAGAAGCCCCTGGAACCATTTTTACTTCACCCTGGCACAGAACTCTCCATGGTTTGAGGAATGTAGAATAATAGCTGCAGTTAAAGTCCAATTGTCTCTAATTTGACCTGAACTCTGCTGATGCAGGGCACGGATGGAGATAATGTCCTATGGGCCCAAGGCAAAATGTGGCCAAATAAGTTCCTGTTGCACCCTGCAAGAATTATTAATGGAAATGCTGGGAGCACCGAGGAAAGAAAACAGAAAGATCACAGTGTTCTATAAGATGCCCCAATCATTCTTTCATCCAGAAGTCTCAGATGGGCAGGCTACAATGTGGTGACATTTCATTTTTGCATTTCAAAATGCCTTCCCAGACCCCAGTAGTTGTGAAGAGCTTTGTTTCAAAGACTTGAGCAGGCACAAGTGATAGAGTCAATGCATAAGGAACAAGTCAATGCATAAGGAACATAGGGTTGGCCTGGGAGGTCTGAAAGGGCACTCTTGGGGTGAAGTACAAGCTCTCCCTTTTGAATGATGTCTAATGAATGTGTAGACTGGCGTGTTAGTTATGGCAAATAGGTCTACATGGGTCACGGTTTAGCTTGAAGATTGTTATCCGAAGGTTGGGTGTGAGGATTCTGCAAGAATGAGAGAGGCATTTTGGTCATGTAAGATTAGCTTTTCCTAACCACATATTTATATTATTTTTAGTGCATTCCTCATAATCATTTTATTAGCAATGAAATGCAAACTCCCAGGTCCTAATCTTTCACCCTGTGATGGCATTGTTGGCATTTATATCACTGAAGCCATTTAGATTAGCCCCCTTGCTTGCTGGGGGGCAGGGTCCCTTGTCAAGGACCATGGGGACTGCAAGCCTTGCTCTCAACCCTGTCCCCAGCAAAGACAGGGTCTCCAGAACTGGGGCTTAAAGCAGAGTGTTCTCACCAGATTTGGGTTTGTTTGCTCAGGACACACGTCCTGGGGTAGAAGCAAAATTCTCTGGCTCTCCCTCTACAGGATGGAATTGACACTCCAGTTAGCCAGGGGCTCCCTAGGAGGTATCTCAATAAGTGGCCCTTTCAGTTGTTACCTGGCATATGCCATCTTCCTCCTCTGATGCTCTGTTTCTCCTTGATGGTACCTGCAGCTGAGGCCACCCAAGCTCCCTGGAGGCAGTCATGTCTACACCATGACACCCCTGGCATGCTGGCCTCATGTGCCTCACTGGAGAAAGGACTTTCATCACCCATAGCCCCACAGGTGCACCCTGTCACATAGAGCAGTGCTGCCTGGGCCCCACATCTTAGACTCTGAATTTTGCTGACGATTGCAGCCTCCTTTCCCAGCGCTTAGCAATGACTCCTCGGGCACACTGAGGACAGCCTGAGTGATCGACACCATGATGTATATTCAGAGCCTTTCTCACTTCTGTTGGCCCTTTGTTCCTGAGCCAACCATGGCCCCTCAACTCCTCTGCCACGTGCGTTTCCTCAAGTCTCTCGCCTTTGGAAACTGGTCAGGATCCCAGGTCTAAACACAGCTCAGGTTCCCGCTGGAAGCCTGGCCATGGGACCACATTCCTGAAGTTTTCCAGAACATCAACAACACGCGTAGTTCTCCTGAGCCCTCCATGTAAAAGCAGTGTTTCCTCACCCCTCTCAGTTCCTGCTCCTACTCCCCTTCCTCTGCTTATGTTTTTCTTCTCATCATGTCCTTTATTTTTTGTTTATCATCTATCTTCTGTCAACTAGAATATAAGAATCAGGAATCTTAATTTTGCTGTATTCCTAGAATGTAGAATAGTACCTGGCATACAGTGGGTACATGATAAATACGTTGAGTGAAAGTAAAATGGGATTTTTTTCTATTTCACAAACACAATTTATTTCTTTCATTTATTTGCCATGTTTCTTTGTTAAGAAACTGAAGAAATGGAGAGTAGAAGACAGGATAAGAAAGACTTACAGGCCTTTGTCTGCTTTTTGAAATCTGCATTGGCAATAAAAATGCCAATAAGGAGAGATAGGTATTAATATTCATTGCAAACTGATCCAATCTTGATCACTTTTAATGACAGTGACATTCCTATGGACGAGTAAAGATTTAGGTCTCCTAGCCTAAATGTGGTGGGTTGTTCTATGCCCAGTTGTGCCACCTCTGAGCATGGACACACCATTGCCATATTTGTTATTGTATCGCAGGGTACAATTTTGATTTATAGCAATGGTAGAATGATCATGTATAGGCCCTATGATAGGCTTTGGGTATAGAGTGGCAAATGATACTTGGAAGTGAGTTGACATGATGGGGTGTGGTACTTACTGGCTATTTTTAACTATTTATGGTAACTTGACTCAGTCCTCAGAAGATGAATTTGATTTAGATTATGAAATTGAGCCCTTTAAATTACATTGAAAAATATCCAAGACCTGAAAACCAAGAAAATTCTACTTAAAGCCTTCAGAGCATTTACAAATTCACTAAAAATTCACCAGCATATATTATTTTATTTTTGAAGATTATTTGTAGGGCAAATCTAAGTTCATGATTTATCCCATTTAGCTAACTCACTTCCAATTTTTTAATAGGCTCAGTCCTAGTGAATATTTATTAAGAGTCTATTGTGGGTCAGGTTTAGGGAAAGAGACTTGAAAAGGAATATGACAAAGATGAGAGAGTCTTCTTGGTACTGAAGACTTGGTGTGGGGGTTTAGCAATCAAGCAGATCTAGGTTGAGATGCTGGTTCCTCCTCTTCCTTTCTAGTTGCTAAATCTTGCCTCTTTGAGCCACTTTTCTCTTTTGTAAAATAGGACTAATTGCATGCAACTAAAAGAGTCGTTATGATATTTAAATGAGATAAATGACATAAAGTTCCAATGATGGTGTCACATAAAGTATGGTCCATAAAAGGAAGAAGCTATTTCCTTCCTGAGATACCTTGGTTTGCCAGAGCCAATAGGAGCTGGAGCAATTCAATGGCAGATTATCCTGAATAGAGACCCAACATTTAAGAAATTAGTACAGA
This sequence comes from Micronycteris hirsuta, assembly GCA_004026765.1. NCBI lineage: Eukaryota > Metazoa > Chordata > Mammalia > Chiroptera > Phyllostomidae > Micronycteris > Micronycteris hirsuta. The sequence goes on from PVJI01001086.1 coordinate 174,682, forward strand.
GGGAGGCTTCAAATGTCCCCCAATTTCCCAGAATAGTGGGTAAAGGAAGCCAGGGTGATGGCATGTTCTCTGTGCTTGGGCATAGACCGCTCACCTGGAGCAGCTGGCTTCTCTGAAAGCTGTGGCTCCCTTTGAGCACAGTTATCATAATTCATGACAATACAAAATATCTAATAATAGTCTTTTTCCTCCCAAAGAGAAGGGGGCTGCTTTGCATATTTTGAATCCTTTGTAAAGTTCTAACATCACTTTGTAATGTGAAACGGCTGTGGTGAGACTTGGTGTTGTTCATTTTTATGGTTTCATGCAAAGATTGAGCAAAAAGAATTTGTTATAAACAGCTTGCAATTATTTAGTGAAAAAATATAAAAGTAAAGTAAAGTTGGGTGGGCTTCAATCAGAGTTCTGGACAAGTCCAAGATCTCTCAACAAGAATGATCAAATACAATGGCACACGAATGTTCTGGCCACAGACCTGTATTCATCCTAACGTAAAACTGAGGACTGCCAGCTTTGAGAGCCTCTGGTCTGTACATGAGTGCCTTGGAACCATGAATGGGTGAGCACGCCTCTCCAGAGCCCACTCACTGGGACGTATTCCTCCTCATGGAGAGTCAACTTCAGAAAGATTTGGAAGACTGATTCTCAGCTTTAAGAGGCCAGAGGTGGAGAAATGAAAAAATTTTGTAAAAGAGTTAGCGTGAGACTTTCCATCTATTTTTTCTCTGTAATTTCTGGTTCAAATTTTCATGTTTATGAGTTGCAAGCTCAGTGCAGCTTATGAAAATCCATCTGTTCCTTCTGCCACTTACTTCATCACTAGGCATCTCCTGGTGGAAAAGGACAACCAGTGAGTGAGTGTGCACATGCATGCGTGTGGTGGAGAAAATCTCTCATGATTTCATTACTGTGATATTCCTTGGGATTAACTGCAGTAGCACGAAGTCTTCATTGGTGTGTTCAGTAAGTCTTTGTGACAGAAGAATCATCCAGGGAGTTGATCTCTTGAGATGATGGTCACATTGCCAAGTGCAAAAATACTTTGTGAATTGTGTCCATACTATTTTTGATAAACAGACTACTACTCTTTTCTCTACCCTGACATAGTTACTGCAATTTGCAATAAGTCATTTCCATGGTTCTGCTGAATTCATGAACTGAATTCTCAATCCTTACAAACTTTATAAACTACTTTATAAATAACTGTATAAACAATGAGTGAATTCTATTTCCATTCTTGCTATATCACTTTTATGATTTCTGCTGGGAATGTTTTATGAACATTTGGTGTCTCCGTGGCACACACTCAAGAGTAGTGTGTTCTGGGGCAGATGAAGTTTAACATTTTTCTTTCCACAAATGGAACCTGAGAGGAGCTACTTCCTCGACATTTTTTCTCAAATGGAGCCACTAATGCAGACGGTCTAAATGACATAATTGTATGTATGCTGTGTGTATATGTATATTTTGACTAACCATGGGAATACTGTGCTGGTATTCCTTAGATTGATTACTTCTACCCAAGATTTTGCCGTCAGCTCCGGGCCTCTTGTCAGAGGCCTTTCTGGTTGAGTGAGAAAAGCAAGGCAGCGATGCACTATGTGGAGAGAACATGTGCTTTATGTTCTCTGATGGGAAAAGGGTTTGCCACCCCAAAATGACAACGTGAAGACAAAGCAAAAGCAGTCTCCACTTTCCTAATGTAGACATTAGCTTTGGAAATGTGTCTTCTGAAAGGCCTCCTCCCTGACCCCTGCCATCCAAATGGGGGCTTTTTCTAAGAAAAACATTAGCGGCTCCAGCTCTGCTTCCATTATCTTGCACATGAAGTCTCTGTTTTATTAGAGGTACTGCTGGGTGTATTGCAATGTTTCCAAGAGTAGAATGAAACAGTGTGCTGGCAATCAGCCTTATTAGTAGTTGACGGCAGGTATTCGCAATCCACAGGGAAATACATAAAGATGGAGGAGACCAAAGCAGGTTCTGGAAATATTTTACTAACATCCTACCACCCAACACCACTTACACACAGACTGAGTTGGTCATCTTTCCTCTGCTCCCAGAGTCCATATTCATGCTGCTAGTATGGAATCCACATTTACTTACATCTGCCCGAGCCAATTAGCTATGAGCTCCTTAACACATTTCGTACCGCATAGAAATCTCTAAGACATACTCCAGGGACCACACGATATTGGGCAAACTGCACGTTAATTAAATCATCTCATGATGCGGTCCTTAACAGATGGCGCGCGAAACACGAGAAAACTCATGAGCGGTACAAAAAGCGTTAAACTTAAAGATGGAACTTGTTGACTTTTGATCGTCAGTGCTTATGGCAATGTCTAGGACATAAAATTGATGCCTGCCGATTGAATGCTAGAAGTTCAACTGTTTCATCATTGACAAGGATTTCCACATACATTTGTGAATCTCAAGGTCCCAGAAGGTATGTCCCCTCCGGCCCTCCTCCAGCTTCAGCTGCCGCAGCTCTAACTCAGACACATGTGGACCAAAGCCAGTCACTTAGCACAGGGCACAGCACACAGCACACCAATTAACTGAACTTTCCACGGTTTAACCAGCTGACCTATTTTATCTAAAATTTAATATCAATACTTTGTAGGCACTAGTGGCTCTAGAATTGCTTTGGCATCTTGGTTTTGGCATCTAAATTAAAAAGAAAAATAGAATTATCTTCTAAGAAAAATGGAGGAAAATATTTTTATATGTTTTGTATCAACAATTTTTCTAGTAAGGGCTTTTTCAAAACACCTATTTTGACAGAAATAAAATTAAGAAATAATTACAAGGAGAATGTGAACTTGGTCTACCTAAGTGGTTCTCAAGCTTTAGTGAATATCAGAATCACCTGAATGCCTTGTTAAAACACAGGTGGCTACATAGGGTCTGAGAACTTCTGACCCTAGCACGTCCCGGGTGAAGACGATGGTGCCGTTGCTGGTCAGCAGAAGACACTTTCAGAACTACTTACCCAGAGGGTAAATGCAGACAGTGTATCTCAGTAGTTCAGAATCAGGTTTATCAGTTGTTTGATTTGATACAATTGGGTGGAGGTCATTGGGTATACAAAGTCTCCGCTTGTGTTTGTGTTACGGCTTTCCCTCGTTTTTTTAAAAGCATATATTTATTTGATGGAGATAGTAAATTAGTAGGATGGTAGATTTGTGTAGTGGTAAACAGCCAGCTCTCAAAAACAACAAATGCCCTGATTTGTACCATTTGCCTCCCATGGTGTAAATCCCCCTACCAGTGTCAAGCTACCGAAGTAAACTCCCAGTCCTGAGGCTGGGAAGAGAAGTGCATAGTGGGCCAGGAGCAGGTGCCTTCTCTTGGACAAGGCCCAGCACTGTTACCTACTAGCCATCTGTGGGCATGTTTCTTAATTTCTTTAACCTCAGTTTGCTTACCTGTAGAAGAGAGATAATCAAAGATCCTCTGGCTGCTGGGAGGAGTAGCTAAGCCTGCTTCAGAGCACCTGCCACAGGGGCACTCACCGGCAGCAGCCCCACTGAGAAAGGAACTTGAACCCTAACACCCACCGCTCTCAGACAGCTGGGCTTTTTGGTGTTTTAAATGCCATCTTTTGTAAGAATACCCCTGAGAGTGGTAACATCTCGGTCTCTCTCTTGTATATATAAAACTTCCTGTGGGATGTTTCCGTGGTCTGTGCTTACGTGCAATTACTTAATTTGCTTTCAGAGTCTGTTCAGCAACCAGCCTCTGCTCTGCTAGCATAGCATTAATTGCATTGAAAAGTTTACACTGAATGTCCTATTTATGCTTCTCATTTTTATCTGCGTCATTGACTTGGTTCTTTGTTCTATCACCTAGAAAGGTTTCATCTTCTGGGTCAACCACCATAAGGATGATTAGGGTCCTTTTTAGCTACATATTCCCTGCCTTTCTTGGGTAAATTCATAATCTAAACATTAGTCTGGTGCTTGGATTGTAAATTATCCTACATTCCTTCCACACAACAGCATGCTAAGGGGTTGGCAACCTGTAGGCAGTTAAAAGTAGGCATGGGATTTATAATTGTGAAAAAAACTGGAAACAACTCAAAGACCCACAATAGGGGATTGGCTAAGTAAAGTCTGTATAGCCACAGGATGCCCGCTCTGCAGCAATTAAAAATGACATTTGTGAAGTGTTTCTAAGAATATAAGAAAATGCTATGATTTGTTCTCTGACAAAGTATATACATACACACAGACCCACACTGTGATCTCAACCGTATACAAACAACAAAAATGCACAGAAAAAAGAATAAAAGCAAATACACTAAAATATTAAAATCAGTTGTGACTGGGTGGAAAGATTAAATATGTCAAAGAAATAATAGTAAATGGAGACAGTCTGGAACGGAGCCCGCGCTGCCATCCCGGAGAAACTGCCGTACACGTCTCGTGCCTCAGAGTGCTGGGACGTGGAGACTGGGCACGATGACCTCTGCACTCGGCCTAAGCGACCCTATGCCCCCAGAATTGTTTGCAAGGATAATAAGAAAGCTGATATTATGACTGCTGGACAGATGACCACTGGACTGAAAATTTAAAACACTGTTTAGAATTAACATCGGTGTGTTATCTGCACCAGTAGAAATACCTCCTTCCTACCATTGCTGTCATTGTTCCCCTTCCCCTTCTCATAAATACCTCTTGCCTTTGCCTCCCAATCGGAACACTATTTGGGCTTTTACCTAAATCAACGTTTCTCAAATAGCTATGTTTTTTATCTCAAATAAGTGTTTGCTGCCTCTCACTTTGAAAGCCCTTTTATTTTTAGATTAACAAGCATAATCCTTGCTCCTCCACCTTCTTCCTATGATTTCCAGAATTTGTATAACAACAGCTCCTGTTTATTGAGTATGTGTGTGCAAGCCACATGGTAGACCCTTTTCCTATACTGCCTCTCGTCCTCAGGACAGAAGTCAAGATAAGTTTGATTCCTACTTTACAAGTAAGAAAACTGAGGAACAGGGAGATTAGCCAACTTGCCCAAGATGAGAAACCAGTAAATAAGAGAACCAAGATTTGAAGACACATCTATGCTCTTTCCAGCACACCACACTTTGAAGATTATGCATTTCTTTTATGATGTTAAGGCCATGTAACAAAGTTCTTTTTAAAAAGCATAGCATAAATTTTCTTTAAAATAGCGAAGCCTAGACTAGAGATCATTTAAAGGCAGCAATTTATGGCTGTAGAGGGTTGCACTCAAGGCCATTGCTTAATATTATTTAGAAAACTGCCAAGAGCATCAGCCTCACACCAAGGCACATGGCTCAGATTGCTGAATGCAGGCTGAAGATCAGCCTCCTTCCCCTTTTGGCAGCAGGCACCCATGCAGTGAACAGCCCATGCCACTGCACCCAGCCACCCTGCTGGGCATCAGAAGCAGCACACTCCTAAGACATAGAAGTGCATCCCTTGAGGTGAGTCCCTTCCCTTGTTTTCTGTCCTAAAGACCACAAAAAACATTGATTGCTCTTTACTTCATACAAACACTCACACACATACACGTTTATACCTACCTTGTTCCAAAAAGAATCTCAGTTGGTTTCACCCAACTAGCCACTTTTTATAAAGGTGAAAAAGAGGTAAGACTCTTATTAGAGGGGAGAAGGAATGTGAGCTGAATCCAGAAAACAGAGCACTTGTGCAAGCAAGCAAAATACAACTGGGGACACTGAAATAAAGAACAAATCGACAGTTACCAGAGAGGAGGGGGGAGAGGGGTAATAGGGGAGGTGCCATCAGGGAACATGTACAAGGACATTTGGACAAAGGTGGTGGGGGTGGGTTCAAGGGTGGAAAGTGGGGTTGGGTGGGCCGGGGGTGCGTGGTGGAGTGCAAATGGAGACAACTGTACTTGAACAACAGTAAAAAAAACTATTCAATAAAAATGTATTTTAATTCTAAAAAAAAAGAATTGGAATTGGCTTATAAGAACATGAAAATTCCAACATACAGACATGAAATTATGAACAAAAGAGAGAGAGAGGAAATAAGAGTGGAGACACAGTCATTCACATATTGGAAAGCAGAAGACAAGTTCTCATAAAAAGGGTCAGCAACTTCTTAGCTACGGAAACCAGGATGCAGTGTCAACTCTGACCCAGCTATAGTTCGTGAGTGACCCCTACCTCAGTTAACCACGCCTCATTCCAAAACATCCTGGCATGGTGGACCTGTGGCACAAATAGGAGCATCCCGATGACCAATTCTCTCCAAAACCTGCCCAAAGAAGGAAAGGAGCACTCTGCATGGCCGCTGGTAGCTTTGAAGCCCAGTCTGAGTCTTCATAACCCTGGCACAGGCCAGTTAGTGGAGTGGCAAAGCAAGAGCATTGACCCCAGTCTCAATCCTGTCAGGCTCACCCAGGAAAGGGAGGATACGTATGTATCTGAAAAGAACTTTCTAAAAATCAATAAAAGGTAAAGACTTCTTAGTAGTTTGATGAGCAGAAAGACACTAAGAAGTAATCACAGTATACAGCATTATACTAGGAATGATGGATGTTTTCAAAACTGCATTTTATAAATGTTCTTAAACATAAAAGGAGTTCTACACTGGAGGAGGAGGCATGATATCCCAAATCTTTGGATACCAGAAATGTACACGTTGTAAATACAAAGATATAGTGGAATTGCAAGTTTGACTGAGACAGATTCCTTCCTCACTTTGAAGATAAAAAAAAAGTGTCTTAATAACTCTGGATTATATGGGCAGCAAAAGGAGAAAGAACTGATCCACTCACCAAGGACCAGAGGTTCTTTCCACAATCATTTCATTCATAATCTCTTTATGACAGGCTGTGGGAGTAAAACCTCTTATTCCAAAACCTGGAAATTCTCAGATACCCTTGCTCATATATCCAGAGAAAGGGGGTTGGTAGAGGTAGAGAAGGCAAAGGAGGCCACTGGATTGGTCAGCCCTTTTGATAGTAAGTCACAGGAATCAGTCTAACTCAGGAAAAATGGGGGGATTTATCTCACAGACCCAACAGGACAATTGAATAAGCCATAGGCAGCACAGAGAAACAGCTGAGTCTCAAAGACCTAAAATGTAAGGATCAACCCTCCCCAGGTTTTTGCTCCATCTCTCTCTTCCTACATTTCACCTTAATTCACTCAGGCCAGCTTTCTCTAGGCTTAGCATCACCACCAGAGAGTGGGTGAATCCCATTCCCCAGTTGCACTTTAAGAAATCCCAGAGAAGGGCACTGACCGGCCAAGATTAGGTCAAGTGCTCACCACTGAACCAATCAACCGTGGCCAGATGTGTGTGTGAGGGCCTGTGATTAACTCAACATTAAGCAGGAGACTTGATTAGTTAATGGACTGTGGCCCAAGAAATGAGGTTGAGTAAAAACTTGGGAGTCCCCACTGGAGAGGCTGGAGAGGTGAAAGCAGTACTTCTCTGAATAAAAGGAAAAAAAGCTAAATAAAAAAGACCCCAGAGGTCTATCACACTCCCAATCCACAGGGATCAGAGTGGTTACACTTAATTTAAGTGGGGGCAAGCAAGTGCCATACTACCTCAATGACTGATTAATAATCATTTAGAATGCTATTTTCAAGGACTGGAAATCTTATTTAGTTACATTTAATATTCCATATGTTTTAATTTTTAGAAGATATTTTCCAAGACTGGCAGAGGGAATATTACAAAGCAATTTCTTTGCTAATAGGATGGACCCTCTCCTCACCCACAGCAGAGAGAGAATCTCCCTGGGCTGTGGGAGGAACGGAGGTTGGGGACCCTGTAGCCAAAGGCCATAATATCTTCACTCATATAGAGATTTCAGGGTAGGGGTTTGGAAGGGTATAAACAATTCTTCTTTCTCATTATTTCTCAGGAATATATAATAGCTATAAGGTTAAAATAAGAAAATAAATGAATGTTTATCATTTTCTATATGCTACAGAAATGGCATAACTTTATATGCACCAAACAATAAAAATATGGCAGTGAAATCATTTATAAAGAGTATTCTACAATACATGCACTTTAGGTTTTTAACAAAATATTTAATAATCCTTAATAGTTCTCAGTCCTTCTTGGTTTTTTGGCTTCTCTGTGACCTCCTGCAGTTCTGCCACATTTCCCAAGATCTTGTTGCTAAAAAGAAGGTGGTTTCAGTCATTTGTTGATACCAATATAGTGGGTATTTGTTCTGGACCAGGCATTGTGCTGTGTGCAATGAATGAGGTGCTGAGCGAGACAAAAACTAACCCTTCCCTCAGAGAGTTTGCATTCTATTGGGGTATGCAACCAGGAGCAAGTACTACAGGTGGGCTCGTAAGGAAAAAAGTTCAGAGAACCATGAACATTTTAAATGGGTGAACCCATTGTCACGCATAAGAAAACCCAAGGCCTGTCTCAGTCCAGGTTATACAGCGGTACACCCACCCTCCTCAGAGCAGAAAATTCCTCCAGGTATACACAGAGCAACTAAAGTCATGGTCAGAAATGTTAGGCGGGGACTTGTTCTCTGTGGCTCTCTGTTTAGCTCTAGGTTTCCCAAGGTGAAAGTTAAACCATAGATTTGGCAGTTCTCATCCACTTCCAACAAAAATGCCTAAAGGAGCAGCTGTGTTCAGTCCATTGACATACTGCAGGAAAACAGAAGAAAGCCCTTCTCTCTCAGATTCAAGGAGTATCTTTCTTTAAATTCAATATTTAAAAAAAAATGTTCATTATAGACAAACAAAACTGAATTTTCTAGAAGGCAATTTAAGAAAACATGGACCGCTTGTATGTATGAGATGTTTTCATAAATACCAGATGTAAAGCTTAAAGAGGATGGGTGTTTTTGAAAGATTATTAGTTTCTAAAGAGTAACTACACCACTCAGGTTAAGTCTAGGTTATGCTGTAGTAACAATGAACCTGGAGAATCTGAGTGCCTTAAACAACAATGGATTTTTTCTTGCTCACACTACATATACATCCCAAGTTGGAAAAGAGCCTGCCCTACCGTAGTCCTTCAGGGACCTAGGTTGATGCAGGATGCACACATTCCCACAATAGCTGATGGTGGGAAAGCTGGGCATGGTGCATCGTGTGTTGGCTCTTGCGCCTTCTGTCTGGAAATGGCACATACCACTTTCGCTTACTTTTTTTTTTTTTTTTGGCCATAGCTGGTCACATGGTTACACTTAATTTAAGTGGGGCAAGCAAGTGCCATACTACCTCAATGACTGATTAATAATCATTTAGAATGCTATTTTCAAGGACTGGAAATCTTATTTAGTTACATTTTATATTCCATATGTTTTAATTTCTAGAAGATATTTTCCAAGACTTTAATCCTCTCCACTGGGCACTTGATTAATGTATGGAGAGGCGGAGTATAATTACCCTCCCCTAGAATCTGTGCTGGCTTTAGTAAACTGTTTGACCAGCAGAATGAGGCAGAAGTGATGTTCTGGAACTTTTGAGGTTAAGGGGTGAGAAGCCTTGCAGCTCCTGCCCAATCCCTGCGGACCTGTGATGGGTGGAGTGGGTGCTAACTTGGGATACATGTGGCGTATGAGGTGTTAGCACTGGGAGCCTTGACCTGCCACGTAAGCGGTCCCACTGGCCTGTTGTCAGTCACTGTGCTGAGGAGGACATGGGGAGAGGCCCCATGGAGAGACTGGGAGATGAACGAGAGTAGACATGCTCCTGGGTGGACACGAGCCGACTTCTTTGGTGCCGATGTTTCGGATGTCCATGTTTCTGCCTTCTAGAGGTCGTGTGAGGCCGTGTGTATCTTTAGGAGTAATCGTACTACTAACGGATGTCTTCAGGCTCTAATTCCTCGGGGTGAAAATGTTTTTTCTTTGGACTTTTGGGAAGAATAGGAGTCTCATTCTCAAAGGGAAGGGAGGGGAGACAAATCATTGTGAGGCCTGAGTTACTGCCTGTGGTGATATGTATTTGCATGGTGGGCACCCAGCAATCAGCACTAAAATAAAGCACACCCTCAATTAAAATTTGAAAAAGGAGTCAAGGACATACAATGAAGTAACTAAAGTCTGTTCAATAATGGTATTAGGAAAACTGGACAGCTAAAAAAATGAAACTAGACCAGCTTTTACACTATACACAAGAATAAGCTCAAAATGGATTAATAAGTTAAATGTTACACTCAAAACCATAAAAATCCTAGAAGAAAACATAGGCAGTAAAATCTTGGACATTTCTCATAGTAATATTTTTTCTGATATACCTCCTCAGGCAAAGGAAACAAAAGAAAAAATAAACAAGTGGGGCTATGTCAAACTAAAATGTTTTTGCACAGCAAAGGAAACCATCAACAAAATGAAAAGAACCCACTGAATGGGAGAGCATATTTGCCAAGGATACATCTGATAAGGGGTTAATATCTAACATGTATAAAGAACTTATAAAACTCAACACCAAAAAGACAAACAATCCAATTAAAAAATGGGCAAAAGACCTAAATAGACACTTCTCCAAAGAGGATGTACAAATGGCCAATAGATACATGAAATGATGTTCGGCATCACTAATCATCAGAGAAATGCAAATTAAAACCACAATGAGATATCACCTCACCCTTGTCTGAACAGCTATCATCAATAAATCAACAAACAACAAGTGCTGACAAGGATGTGGAGAAAGGAAACTCTAGCACACTGTTGGTGGGAATGCAGACTGGTGCAGCCACTGTGGAAAGCAGTGTAGCATTTCTTCAAAAAATTAAAAATGGAAATGCTTATGACCCAGTGATTCCATTTCTGGAAATATATCCAAAAAACCAGAATCACTAATTTGAAAGAATATATGTGTCCCTATGTTCATTGCAGAGTTATGTTGAGCAAACAAGATTTGGAAGCAGCCCAAGTGTCCATCAGTAGATGAGTGGATAAAACAACTATGGAACTTTTACACAATGGAATAATACTCAGTTGTTAAAAAAAACACAACAACAACAACAAAACAAGGAAATCTTACCTTTTGTAACAGCATGGATGCACCTGGAGAACATTATGCTAAGTGAAATAAGCCAGTCAGAGGAAGACAAGTACCATATGATTTCACATATATGTGGAATCCAATGAACAAAATAAACTAACAAACAAAATTAAAAAATAAGGCACACCCAATAGTGGGGCCCCTGGAGGACCTCCCACTTTCGCCCTCACCCCCTTGGTGTAGGACCACCCTGAACTGGCAGCAGAGTGGGCTCTGAGCTGATTTGAGAGGAATCATAGGTACATCTTGTCTATTGAAAACCCCCAGTCACCTTACAGAAGTTGTTTGGGTCTTTTGAGGAGAAATGATAAACAGCCGTCCTCTTTCCTACCCAGGCTGTAAACAAATTAAGAAACAATCCTGCCAAATGTATATAGACGGGAGACTAACGGGAACTGAAACTTCGCATTTATTCTGATGAAGCTGATGATGGCAAACACAACTTGAGGCCTTGTGGCCTCGTGAGCTGACTCTCTGAATCCCAGAATTAGTCATCTAACTACAGAGAACAGTGGATGATGGTGGGACACCCGATGTGGGCAAAACGTATGACACGAAAGAGCATGGGAAGACACGAGCCTCCTGTGGGCACCTAAAAGAAAAGAGAGACAGGCTGAGAGGAGCAAGCCCAATGTATTTCTCCCAAATGGATGGAGTAAAGAGTCAGAGAGAGACCAGGCGTATTATACTAACTGAGCCCCCTCCAAATGGAAGAAACAGTAAGAGTAGGGGCGGAGCGCCTCCCCCGATGGTGCAGTAGAGGGTAGCCTTGCAGGGTAGGTATGGGCCTTAGCCCTAGCAATACAGAGCTGGAGCAATCGTGTTGGTCCTGAGACCTGAAATACAAGTTAACCAGATCTTGTGCTTGTTTCTCACTTCATGTCAGCAAGCATTCATTAGGTGTCTGCTGCAATATCACCATTTGGTTGTGTGATCCTAACTCGAAGGACCTGCATCAGTGAGGGTATAGGATAAGCTGTTGGAACCAAAAAGCCTTCAATGCAAAGGTTCTATGCCAGGCACTTTAACCAGGTTTTGAGAATAGGAAAACATCCTGCCATAAGGAACTGTATATTCAGACAGACAAGTATAGAACAGCAGGGTCTACTGGGGGTATCATGAAAGTAAAGAAGCAATTAGCTTTTCCTTGGGTGGGGGGTATAGGTAAAGGTACACAGGAGATGTGATAGCTGAGCTGAACCCTGGGAAAAGAGTGGGATTTGCCAAGTTAGAAAACAGCTTATGGGAAGGTGTAGAGAGACCAAGCCATACACCCAGACTATAGCAGGTTCTCTCATTTAATAGGTATTCATTGAGAATTCCTGCAACCACTTTTAGGCACTCATTGTTGAATGAGATAGGCACAATTCCTGTTCTTGGGGAATTTAATATTCTACTCTATAAAAGTGAGAGCAGTGGGTGGCAAAACTAGAAAGATGGGGAGGGGCTAGACCTTGGAAGATTTTATGCATTATTCCGTGGAGGTTGGAGCTTAACCCAAAGCCTCTTCCCAGTCCATTATTTCCCACATCATGTTATAGAACAGGCTTGTCATGAGGATGCACCACACCCCGCACTGGGTCCAAAATGGACATGCTTGTGGTGATGGAAAATAGCATATCCAACATAGAAATGGTCTTTTGTATTCTAGAAATTCTAGAAGAGCAAGAAGTTTTTCTATCTTTTTCCCAAGCCAAACTGTAATGACAATGAGTGAAAACATTAGTGAAAATAAAAATTCAAACAAGGATTTGTACCACTATTATACTTAATGCTGAAATGCAATACATAAAAACTTTAGCAAGTCTTTTGAAAATACCATAAGGATTAAGTGAAGTCTCAGAAACTTTTTCTGGCCAATAGAGAAATAAGAAAAAAAAAAAGTTTATAACGACTAGACCAAATTCTTCTAAATTTCAGGACTCTGTTATTTTTGTTCTTTTTTTTTTTCTTAAACTCAGATGATGTTTAGATTGATCTGGAGGATAGTTTTTTGGAGGAAGTTAAAGGGAAAAACCAATGAAAAAACAAACAGTTATTGGGCATCTGTATGCTCTAGGCTTGGTGTTGCGACATGTGAGAGAAATAAATTGTCCCTTTAAGCAGTATTTAATGACTAATGTTTTAAATTTAATGAATAAAACTTCATTATACTCAGTCTGAATATGTTTCTAAAAGTAAAGTTCCTGTTTATTTTGGGTTTTATATGCAGAAAAGAGATATTCTTTATTGTAGTAAGTTAATCTGAAGCAATTGTGGGGGATGCATTGCTTAAGGTTTGGTGAATAAATGTAAACTCTTGTGCAAATTACAAGTTTTTTATTATGCTCCAATGGTAGAAACTTTCTTTAAAAGAGAGAAAATTATTTCCTTCTAGCTGGGGATACAAAAATAATGATGGAAATTTATATTGCTAACCTGAAAATGTACTGTTTTTTGGTGTCAACCAAAGATTGTTGCCGACAATTTAATGTCAAAATGAGCCTCCGATTTGGGGTGCAGTGAAGGGAGAAACTTTATTCAGTGTAAATAGCTCAATTATGATATATCATGGCTGTGGAAGAGCACCACTGTGAGGTGGATCTGCAGTGAGGTGGCCCAGGTGTTGCAACTCACTCTACTCTGCACCAGCAAAAAAGTTTTGCTCCCCTCCACTTCGGTGTTGCGGTCTTGTCCTCTCTAGTGAGACAGGATTGCTCCACTCGGGTCTGATGAGACAGCTTCAGAGTTACAGCTTCAGCAGGGGAAATGCAGTCTGCAATGGAAAGGGAAGTGCGCTCCCAGAGCCAGAGGGGAACTGACAAACATATTGAATAGAGAAAAGTCCCTGCTCCTGGTCCCTGATTGGTTCATCCTCATGTAAATGAGTACTCCAAATCTTTATGGTTTGATTAATCCAAAAAGCTTTGTTTTGATTGGTTGGAATGGAGGCAGTCTGATTGGTCAGCGAAGATGCTAAGGAGGATATAGCTGCATAGTTCTGATTGGATGAGGAAAGTCTCAGTCTTACTGGTTGAAATAGGATTCTAGGAACTCTTTTATAAGGTCTGGCTCAGATGGCAGGAACACAATACAGGCAGGGAGTTTAGTGCCAGCTCTTCCTGAAGTGTGGCTTGTGTAAGAGGCCTGTGTTTAGCAGTGGCTGCTAGGCTCTCTTTATAAATTTGAGCCCAGTTAGCCACCAGGAGCACTTCATTCTTGGGGTCAACATTGACTTACCTGTCTCTCTGTTCTGAGCTGTAGGGAGGAAAAAGTGTGGGGTTTTTAGGCTCTTGCTCCTGTTGTTAAGCAGAAGTGGCAGACATGCTCATTCGTTCACAAATACTTCAAATATCCTGGTTCACGTCTGGTTCTGAGCTTGGTGTTAAGTTTGAACATCCCAGTGTCTTGGAAGTGAGGCGTGGTAATGTGACTTGCTTTGGCCAATGAAATGTGAAAGCCCCAAATGTTAACATGTGACTCCCCATGTTCCCTTCTCCACAAGTCCATGACCATAGAGGCACAAGCAAGATGGAACCTCTGTGCCTGGGTTTACTCAATGAGGAGATCCTCTAAGGAAGAAATAAAGTTGTTGCATTTGGTCACAAGATCTGGAAGTTGTTTGAGATTCTAGCACAATGGAGCCTCTGTCCATGGACAACTGCCCACAGTGTAAACAACGTGGTGGTAGACTTTGAGAACAGGATGGTAGTGGGAAACTGCCTTTCCCCTCAGAAACCTCTGCCCCAGGGAGAAAGAGAGATAGGAGAACAATTATGAAGTGGCAGATAGACAGAGATGAATGGTGAACCCAGCCTCACGGGAATTCAAAAATGAAGAAAAGTGGTGAGATATGTTTCTTTCTTGTAAAACATGAAGGAAAAAGATGAGAAAAATCTCTTACATATTTAGTTGCAATCTGATCAAACACATTCTAGGCTCCTGATAGTGAAGTGATAGAATTATTTATATACCACTGAAAAGCTTAATATTCTGCCTGATATATTTAGTATTTCTATGAAAATTCTAGTACCAGGGTGGCACATGAGAGTCATATTTTGAATCAGCTCCAGTAGATAAGTAGTGGCTGCCTGGCATTTTATTTGAGAAAGATGATGATGCTACAACGGAATTCAGGAGCAGAGTGATGGGATCAGTTAGCAAGGGCTTGTGTTTAGAAGAATAGGAGCCGGTATGATACTATTTGCCAACTTACATCTAGCTGAAATGGAATTATTTGACAGTTTATGATGAATTCCTACCCACAAAAAGAATGGAAGAGCCTGGAAAACTCACATTATAAACTATAGCATATGCTTTTGGGAATTAACAAAAAAAAATGCTATACAATTTCAGTGACCCTTCCCTCCTTAACACACATAGCAACATAGTTATATAAATAAGGGTAACACATCTAAGAAGACAAAAATACATATTATCCCTTGATTGTGCTGTCTTAACTCTCAGTACTAGTGATAGAGAATGGGCTAAGCCACTGTAGCAAAAAGTCCTCAATACAGTGGCACACAACTTCTGGCCAAGATGGAGGTGTAGGTAGACACCCTGTGCCTCCTTGCAACCAGAAGAAGGACAATGACAAATTTAAAAACAAAAAATAACCAGAACTGACAGAAAATCGAACTGTAGGGAAGTCTGACAACCAAGTCTTATAAGGAGTTAAAGAAGGAATATTCATCCAGACCAGTAGGAAGGATACAGAGGGGCAGCTGGGCAGAGAGGACCTGCAGCAAGGTGGCAGCTTGCAGACTGGGCAGTCCCATATTCATGTGCAGATAAACTGGGAGGAACAACTAGGGAGCAAGATAGACTATGCAACACAGGATTCCAGTGCAGGGAAATAAAACCTCAAAGCGCCTGACTGAAAACACCTGTGGGGGTTGAGACAGCAGCGGGTCCTCCCAGCCTCACAAGAGAGTTCATCAGAGAGACCCACAGGGTCCTAGAATGTACACAGACCCATTCACCCAGGAATCAGCACCAGAAGGGCCCAACTTGATTGTGGGTAGCAGAGGAAGTGACCGAAAGCCAGAAGAGAGTAGAGCAAGTGACACTTTTCCCTCTCGAACACCTCCCCCACATACAGTGCCACAATGGCCACAAAGCAGTAAACACCTAAGACTCCACCCCTTACTGCATAACAGGCAGGAGTAGCCAAAAAAAAAAAAAAAAAAAAAAAAAAAAAAAAAAAAAAAAAAAAAAAAAAAAAAAAAAAAAAAAAAAAAAAAAAAAAAAAAAAAAAAAAAAAAAAAAAAAAAAAAGGCCCAAATGAAGCAACAGATTTAAGCTCCAGGAAAAAATACAACTAAGCAATGAAGAGAGAGCCAATCTATCAGATACACAGTTCAAAACACTGGTAATCAGGACACTCATAGAATGGGTTGAATATGGTTGCAAATTAGAGGGAAAAATGAAGGCTATGAAAAGTGAAATAAAGAAAAATGTACAGGGAACCAACAGTGACAGGAAGGAAACCGGGACTCAAATCTACAGTTTGGAACAGAAGGAAGAAAGAAACATTCATCCAGAACAGAATGAAGAAACAAGAATTCAAAAAAAATGAGGAGAGGCTTAGGAACCTCTGGGACAACTTTAAATATTCCAACATCAGAATCATAGGCCTGTCAGAAGGAAAAGAGGTAGAGTAAGAAACTGAAAACTTATTTGAAAAAAATAATGAAGGAGAACTTCCCCAATCTGGCAAAGGAAATAGACTTCCAGGAAGTTCAGGAAGCTCAGAGAGTCCCAAAGAAGTTGGATCCAAAGAGGCACACACCAAGGCACATCATAATTACATTACCCAAGATGAAAGATAAGGAGAGAATCTTAAAAGTATGAAGAGAAAAGGAGACAGTTACCTACCAAGGAGTTCCCATAAGACCATCAGCTGATTTCTCAAAAGAAACCTTGCAGGCAAGAAGGGGCTGGAAAGAAGTACTCAATCATGAAAGGCAAGGACCAACATCCAAGATTACTCTATCCAGCAAAGCTATCATTAAGAATGCAAGGGCAGATAAAGTGCTTTCCAGATAAGGTCAAGTTAAAGGAGTTTATCATCATTAAGCCCTTATTATATGAAATGTTAAAGGGACTTATCTAAGAAAAAGAAGATTAAAAATATGAACAGTAAAATGACAACAAACTCATAGCTATTAACAACCAAACCTGAAAAACAAAAAAAGAAAAGCAAAGTAAGCAAACAACTAGAACAGAAACAGAGTCACAAATATGGAGATCACATGGAGGGCTATCAGTGGGGAAGTGGGAGGGGGAGAGGGAGGAAAGGTATAGGAAACCATTCTGCATGGCATGGGCCCAGCTCCCACTCAGAAAGGCCAGTGGAAAGCGAGGTCTAGTACACAGGACCCACGCCCATGGATAGGTTCTCCCATGGGAAATCAGGCCTGCATCATACCTAGGCCGCTTCAGCTGGCACCCAGAACAGGGACCCAGGGTTACGAGCCAACATTGAGGACAACACACCAACTTAGTTGGAATGCGCGCATCAGCCCAGGTAAGGGACGAGGATACTGAGTGCTTTTCGGTTAGGTCGTAGGGTGTGTTGGATTTCAGAGAAAAAGGGATTTCTTCCAAGGTCACACTCTTTCATGACCACTTTGCAACTATACCTTTTTTAGTAAGCTGGAGCCTTGCTCTCTCTCCCAAGCATCTGCCACAGTCTTGCAGGCATGCATCACACAGTTAAAACCAAAAGGGTGCTCACCACTAGAAGTCACCCGTGAGAGGATTAGCCGCACATGGACTGGGAGAAAACACTAGGTTTCCCACCAGCCACAAGCAAAAGTCCATGCAATGAGAGGCACATTGTAAAAATACTCACAAGCCCATTCCCGCAGCACAACCGCCAAATAGGTCTAGGCTTTGGAGAAAGAGCAAAGACTTTCCCTTTAATCAGCTTTAGAAACATCAACTAGTTACAGGACAATTTATAAGCATCTCAGCAAATTGTTTCTTTTATGCTGCCTCTTGCAGTCCTTTTGATTTTGCCTTTTCCCTCTGTCCACCTGCATAAGGGAAAGCGGATAGTGAATGAGTGTTTCAGTTTTGACTGGACTCTGAAGATTGCTTTCCAGAAGAACTTAGTGTTAGTCACAGGTTTTGTATGAGAGCTTTTGACATTGGCCAAGCTCTGAAGACAAAAGGCACTTCCTCCCCTTGGCCCAAGAAATCGGGTGTGCCCACACGAGTCGGAACCTTGCAAGGGTGTCTGGGATCAATTCCCAAGACATGCAGGGGCCTTATAGGGACCTCCAACACTGCTTAATCTAAGTCACCTAGCACTACGAGTTCCCCATCATAGTCCTAAACACTGGGGGAAATCCAAAACCCATAGCGAGGTGAGGGTACTCGGAAAGTCCAGTACCCCTCTCCCTGACTGTCTTTCACCAACAGCACATTTTGACCCACTACATTCTTTTCACTAGCGAGAAGTAGGAATTAAAGGTGCAGATAGAGAGAAAACAAAACTAAAACTGGATTTGTAATTGTGGTGCTTGCGGCGGGAGGAATTTCAGAAAAGGTTATTTTATTTGTTAAGGAATTTCTTTAAAGGTTTCTACAAATCCTCTACCATAGGGAATGGGCCCTCTAAGGAACAAGAGCAATGTTTTAAGCTAATTCAGCAGGTTTTTAAGGCTGCTGGATGTCTCCCAGATAAGAGATCTTTAGATTTAGATACATGGGAAAAAACAGGGCAAAGAAGCCCTCATAATCAGGAATGCTTAGGCAAAAAGAGAAGGGGTCCGTGGAATGGCAGCGGCAGCAGCTCTGAACGCCAGCCAGGCCTTTCCCATGGGTCACCCCAGCTGCGGGGGGTGGGCATCACAGCCGCGCCTGGTGAGCCCAGCCAGGGCACCAATGTGCATGTGCTCGCAGCGTGGCGGGGCGGATCTCTCCGCCGGGGATGGTCGGCACCAGCGGAGAAGTTGGTCCTCCTCACCTCCCCTCCTCCCTATGCACGGGAGCAACCTTCCCCCACGCCCAGAGCCAGGTCTGGCCCTCCAGGTCTGCCCCAGACTGCAGTTCTACGCAGTGCCTGGCAGCAGACTTAGAACTGGTGCAGACAGCACGTCACAGAGGGGAGTTCCAGCCAGGCCATCTCTAAGGTAAGGGACAGCAGCACCCCAGCTTTGGGAGGCTGCTGGCATGCCTAATTTTGAGAAATGGATTTCTATTTTGTTTGCATTTCTATAACTGGAAGAAGGGGCATTTCTCAGCCCCCCAAAAGTGTGTGGACTCTTAAACGTTTTGGTCCAGATGGGCAGGTTGGACAAATTCGACCCCAAGTCCTTAATATCTTGGGCAGGGACCTCCTCACTCAGTGGGGAATACAAATCACCCTGCTCTCTGTATTAACCCCAGAGGGTTGCAACCTCAAATAATTTGGCAAACAGATGTCACTCATTACGCTCCCTTTGGAAAATTCAAATACGTTCATATTTCTATTGATACTTACTCTGGTGCCCTACACGCATCTGCTTTAACAGGAGAATCTGCTAAAAATATACAAGCCCATTGGCTTAAGGCCTTTAGTCATTTAGGACAGCCTCAGAAAATCAAAACTTATAATGGCCCTGGATACCTTGCCCATTCTACTCAGGTCTTCCTTCAGCATTGGAATATCCAACATAAAACAGGAATACCTTATAATCCAACTGGTCAAGCAATTGTAGAATGGGCTCATCATATTTTTAAAAATCTTCTTAAAAAACAAAAAAGGAGGAGTCATGAGTCCTCCCCCCAAAATTTGATTGTTAGCTATGTTTACATATAATTTTCTAAAGTGTGATGAATCACTTTGTACTCCAATTGAGAGACATTTTCAGAAGAAAGAGCCAAAGCCATCTTATCCTCAGGTTTTATATAGAGATCCACTGGGAGATGGCTCTTGGCAGGGCCCTGTGGATCTCTTAACATGGGGAAGAGGGTATGTGTGTGTTTCCATTCCTACAGGTCCTGTCTGGCTACCAGCCAAAAGAATAAAACCTTATCATGAGCAAAATAGACACCAAGCTCTGCTACCTGGAGCCGAGAACTGATTGACTGACAGACCAGATGGCCCAGCTGACACTGAACAACCAGAAGGAAAATAGACACCCATACCATCGCTCATGGGCCTGGATCCGCCAATGGAGGAGGATGAGGCCTGCCCCAGTGACAGGGGCCGAGGCTCAAGTGCCTCCTGCTGAGAGCAACAATGCCCCAGTGCCCCATAATGTTCCCTTTAGGTGTGTCCCCACCACATAGGGGGGACATCAAGGCTCTTAATGCTCTAGCAAAGGCCTTACCAAACAAAAAGTGTTCCAGACCCTTCACAATAATCTACAATGGTTGAACCCTAAGAACTGGTAGGGTTCTGAATTTATGAGTTTGGGTCATGGCAGCCCTTGGATGCCTCCTTGTCTTAACCCTTATTTGTATTTTATGATGTATATGGAGGTTGTTTGCTCAAGATTGCATTCGGGAACAGCAAATAGTAGGTTTCACAGGCTTACCAATTACAATTGCATTCATAAACAAAAAAGGGGGAGAGATGATGGTGGGAACTGCCCTGCCTGGTTTTAGAAGCTATAACCCTCCATGACTAAGGCTAAGTGAGAGACATTGGGACCCTAAGCCACCGAGGAGACGAAGCTTATCTCCCTGGCAGGAGCACTGCCTCTGCCCACGTTACTTCACCCTGCTTGGCCCCCAGTGTATGACCATTAGCCAATGACAGGTAAGATTCCTCAAGGGAGGGTCAACCTAAGACAGGCACGGTCATGAAGGGGCCCTCAGGGAAGGACTTGCGGGGCTATAGGAAAAGGGGGTGATGGACCCTCGCCCCTCAACTTTGACATAGCCAGAGTCCTCATTCTGTCTGCAAGATGTCTCCTAATCTCTTGGCTGCCTTACTTCCCCTGCTCGATCTAAGCTTGAAATAATGCTGGAGGTAGGTACAGCCCTGGACTGCAACCAGTGGTTTCCTGGGGCAATCAGGCCTAAGAAAGAATGCATAAATCCTGTGAAACCTGCTTTACTAATACCCTCAATTTAAACGATAAGGGTCCATGACTGAAATGAGTTTGTTTCCCCAAAATTTTATGGCCCTTTAGCTATCTGACCCCAACTCTAAATAAGCCCTCATGTTCTTTGAATATTACCTATTATTTGATCATTACTGCCTGACAATGATTGATGGGCTAAATCTGAGAATGTGGGTCTTTGGAGCCGCTGGTTGCTCACTGATGATAATAATGCTCTGTGTACTTTGACGCATTTACAAATTTTTTTCCCAGGGTCATGTGAGAGACCAGCAAGTAGCAAGCTTTGTGGGATCTATAGCGGTCCTAACTAAAAACAAGGGGGGAAATATAGGACACTGTTCTGCATGGCATGGGCCCAGCTCCCACTCAGAAAGGCCAGTGGAAAGCAAGGTCCAGTACACAGGACCCACACCCACGGATAGGTTCTCCCGTGGGAAATCAGGCCTGCATTGTACCTAGGCCACTTTGAGGCTTGCTTTTTGCTAAATCTCCCTCACCCTGAATTGAGGCAGCAAACATTTACTGCATATCTTTAAAGTAACTTCCTAAAATCTGTGCTAAACCTTCCAAGGATGAGTGTAACCAGTTCAACCACTTTTCCTTTTACATTTGCAAATATCCTTCCTTTTTGATGTAATTAGCAACATCCTCTCCTTTGTTTTCTATAAAAGGTAACCACCTAAATTGAACCTGTGCATAGTAAATGAGGACCATCCTCAATGTAATGTGCCCAGAAAAACAATTAAAGTCTGTCAAGGCAAAGGTTGGGGTGCTCTCCTCTTGAGAGAGTGGCTGAGCCATCCCTTTTCCTCCACAGGATTTGGTAGTCCGTGTGAATTTGTCTTGTCTCAGCCACAATGCCGCCAACCCCATGAGCTGGAGTCTGCATCAAAAAGGTAAAGAGAATAAGTAGCATAAATGGTAGGGAGAAAATAGACAGGGGGAGGTTGAGAATAGTATAGGAAATATAGAAGCCAAAGAACTTATATGTATGACCCATGGACATGAACTAAAGAGGGGGAATGTGGGTGGGAAGGGGTATGCAGGGAGGAGGGGAATAAAGGGGGGGGGAATGGGACAACTGTAATAGCATAATAAATAAAATATATTTTTAAAAATATCAAAAAAACAGTGCAGTGGCACAAAATAATTCATGAGCAGCTCTGCTATCCTTTTCATGTGGCTCAGTCAGGGTTTAAGGCAGCTGCTCCAGTGTGCAGAGCTGATGATAACTCCTAGAGGAAGTCTAGGAAAAGAGACTTTATCTCTGATGAGCAGAGCTCATTTCCATTCACATTCCAAGGCCCCAACTTGGTATATGATGACACTGAGATTCAAGGGTATCTGGGAAATGTAATCCCTAGATAGGCAGCCATGTGCGCAGCTTCATCTTCAGCTGTTCTATTATTAAAAAGAAGAAAAGGAGCATGTATATACACTGGGAAGAATTAGCAGTCTCCATCGCTACTATTGGAGAAGAGAGAGACCAATTTATTCCAAAGAATTCAGGAAACTCCACGAAATAAGGAAGAGTTAAAGCAATGAAGGACCTAAATTGGTAGAGAAGAAAGGAGAAAGACTAAAAATAGCATTTCCTAAAATGTTTACCAATAACATTTACTAATTGGTGAATGTTCACCAATCATCACTAATAATAAGACATGTCACCATGATATCGTTCCTGACTTGATGTTTTGAGAGAGGCACATCACCTTGCAGTCTTGCTCAAAATGCATTACATCAATCTAATCATGAGAAAATATTATTTAAACCAAAGTGAGGGACTTTTTACAAGATAGCTAGCAAAATAATACTCTTCAAAAGTGTCAAGATCCTAAAAGATAAGGAACTGGCCCAGATTGGAGGAAATAAAGAGACATGACAACTAAGTGTAATGTGGGCCAGAGAAAAGGACCTTAATGGGAAAAACCAAATTCCAATGAAATGTAGTTAGTTACTAGTGTTTAACATTATTAATTCCCTGGTTTTGATGGCTATACTCTGGACATGAAGATGTTGACTTTAAGGAAATCTGAGTAAATGTATAGAAGCATGCCATTTTTTGTAACTTTTCTGTAAGTTTAAAATTATTTCACAATGAAAAGTTTAAGAAAAGTCCCTGTCGTGTCACAACGTATTTCACCTAAAAGGCTGATGAAGGCCACGGAGTCAGAGATCCAGGCCCTAGGAGGGATATCTGCCTCTTCTCCTTTCTGGGCAACTCTAAAACTCATTTAGCTCAGTTCCCTCCTTCACTCACCAACGCTAAAGCCTGAAGGTTCCATTGTCACAGGTCTGATTACCTCACTGTCTCCCCTGAGACTCTGCATTAGCTTCCTACTGCCTGGTGGATTAAATTCTCACTCTTTACACCAGTCTCCAGGCCGTTAATGGTCCAGCCAAACCTGACTTTTCATTCTCAACTCCTGCCACTTCCAAACATTCACTTTCCTCTCCAACCCCACAAAACTTCTCACATTTCTATCCCCATATCCCAGAATTCACGCTTACTATGTTCTGACCACCTGGAATGTCTCCCCCAAGCTACGCCCCACCCCCACACTTGCTTTCTGGTGATTTTTTCTTTTTCCTTGGAAACCCTGCCTAAGCATTACGTCCCCTTTGATGTCCTCTGTAAATCATCTTAGAAGTACTATTTTCTTCCAGCACTAGATTTTTTTTCACTCTTATAACTCTTATTAGTATTTTGATTCATATATTGTTTCATGGTCAGGTATAGGGGTTGATTCTTGGATAACAAAGACAAAGGACAGAACTTCTGCTTCCAAGGAGCTCCTAGTGGGGTGAGTGAGGCTAGTGGGTGAACCAATGGTGGCAAAACAGTTTGATCAATTGTATGATGGAGGTCAACACAGAGTACTGTTCACCCTTGAACCACACAGGTTTAAACTGCATGGGTCCACTTATACTTGGACTTCTTCAGTAAATACTGTAAAGTTTCTCTTCCTTTCCATTTTCTTAGCATTTTCTTTTATCTAACTTAGTTTATTATAAAAATACAATATATAATGTGGTCTGTCCAGAAAAAGTCCAGCCATTGTTAATATCATGAGAACAGTTTATATGACATCAGTGTAACCTGGCAGCCAAAGAGAGTGGGCTGGAACACACATGTATGAACAATAACTACTTCACTGTACTAGTCAGTGGGGGCCGTAGACCCCACTGAGTGAGCAGGTGTACTGTGTGGCCATCACATTCAAAATGACTGAGTGAGTGGAGCAACGAATCTGCATCACATTTTGCATTAAGCTTGCACATTCCTCGGCAGAAATTATTCCAGTGATTCAGAAGGCTTTCAGGGATGATGCAATGAAAGCAGTGCAAATGAAAGTGTGGCACAAGTGCTTCAAAGACAGCCAAGAATCTGTCAAAAGTGATCCACATTCTAGAGGGCCTACAAGTAGAACACCTGAGAATGTTGAACGTGTATGGGCTGCAATCAACAAAGATCGGCACTGGCAGTGTGAGAACTAGAAGCTGATCTGGTGATTCCAACACCTACCGTGTCTGAGATTTTGACTCAGGATCTTGGCATGAAACATGTCCTGGTAAAATTTGTTCCATGGCTTCTGCTACCAGAGCAGAAGGAACATGATGCTGCAGTTGCTAATGACTTGATTCAAACTGCTACCAATGAACAATATTTCCCCAAAAAGGTCATAACCAGAGATGAATTGTGGGTCTATGGCTATGATCCAGAAACCCAGGCCCAGTCATCCCAATGGAAGTTGCCTGGTTCTCCATGCCCAAAGAAGGAGGGGCAAAGTTTTAGCAAGATCAAGACCATGTTAACTGTGTTTTTTGATTGGGAAGAGGTGTCCATCACAAATATATCCCCACCCCATGCCAAATAATTAATAAGGAGTACTACCTGAATATTCTTTGTCAGTTGAAAGATGCAATAGGACAAAAACAGCCACAGCTGTGGGCAACTTGATTGGTAGCTTCATCATGACAATTTGCCTGTTCATGCATTAAGTCCCATGCAGAGATTTTTGGTGAAACATCAAATCACCCAGGTGACTCAGCCTCCCCTACATCCCATATTTAGTACCCTGCAACTTCTGGCTTTTCTCAAAACTGAAATCACCTTTGAAAGGGAAGAGATTTCAGACTGTTGATGAGATGCAGGAAAATACAATAAGGCACCTGATGGTGATTCCAACAAAGGATTTTGCAGAGTGGAAGAACAGTGTTTTGAACAGTGGAAGAGATACTGGAGAACTGTGTGAGGTCCCAAGGTGCCTGCTTTGAAGGGGGCAGAGGCTTCACTCTCCTATGTACAATGTCTCTTGTATCTTTTTCAATAAATGTCTCTATTTTTCACATTACATGGCTGGATACTTTCTTAACAGACCTCATATAATACATATAACACACAAAGTATGTATTAAATGACATTTTGTGTTATTTACAAAGCTTCCAGTCAGCAGTAAGCTATTAGTAGTTAAAATTTGGGGCAGTCAAAAATTAAAGGAGGATTTTCAATTATTTGAGGGGCTAGTACTGCTAACCTCCCCTAACCCCTGCGTTGTTCAAAGGTCAACTGTAGTTCCCCCTAGTGAGAGAAGTCGGGAAGCCTCTCACTGTAGATTATTCATGAGTTTGGTCTGAAAGGGTGAATATGAGTTCCCAATTTTTCCATTGAAAGGTCCATTTTTTCTACATCACACTACTCTCCTCCATCTACTCAAATTCTACTGATCCATCTAGTTCAATACCAGTTCAACTCAATTAAAAAACTTTCCTATACAATCTTTCATAAAAAATCATAAACATTAATGACAGAAGTTGACTCATTCTGCTTAAATATGGGGTGGGGGTGTGTCCTTGAAACTGTAGGAGGCTGGGAACTACTTATCTTGACCCTTGTCATCAATAGATTGGAAATTTTTTAAAAAGCAAGTATTACAGATGACCAAAACATTTATATTTCAAAAAAGTCACAATGAAACACATTCTGCAGTTTTTAAAATAACTACTTAAGGAGGATAAAAATTATCAGAATATTTTTTCATTTTTGAGGTACAGACAGATATTTGACATCTGTCGGACACTGAGTGAACTGCTAGCTTAAGGGAGTTCACAGTTTCAATATTGGGTTATACTAGATTCCCCTCGATGGTGTCATGTCTTTGCAAAACTGGGTATGCAGTGTTTCTGTGACAAAAAGCCAGTACTCGCCCGGCTGGTGTAGCTCAGTGGATTGAGCGCGGGCTGGGAACCAGAGGGTCCCGGTTTGATTCTCAGTCAGGGCACATGCCTGGGTTGCAGGCCAGGTCCCCAGTGAGGGCCATGTGAGAGGCAACCGTACATTGCTCTTTCTCCCTCTCTTCTCCTCTCTCTAAAAAATAAATAAATAATAAAATCTTTAAAAAAAAAAAAGCCAGTACTGCATGCAAACCATGATGGAAGAGGAAATGAGACAGCAGTGGCCAATCTGACTCTAAGATCTGAGAAGTTACACAGGGCCAGCAGGCACACACATCCCAGTAGTAATTGTGGTTATTAAAGAATTAAATAAAATATTATTTTTTCTTTCAATGTATGTGGATTTTTTCCCAAACAGCTACTAAGTTGTTAGGATATAAATATTATTAAGGTGCTTGGACTTCCTTCATAAATGGAACTATTGAGTATTTCTTTTGGCCCTGAATGCCATGGAAAGAATTACTGGGAAATTAAGGATGCCATGAACTAAGGAAGTGTGGGAACCTCAGGCCTGCACTGTCATGGGCTTGACAGTGATACTGCTTTTTTTTACAACTGCTCATTTGGTAGGGCACCAAATACTTTCTAGGGCTTTGTGGGTCTTCAAGTGTAAAGACAGAAACACAAAGTCTTAACAGAAGAAACTCCTTGTGCAATTAAAAGAAATTTAAAGGATCTGTTTCACTACCTTAGGCTTCACTGATGGGTTCTTGCTACACAAAATGTGCCTATTCTACAGATTCAGGTGCCATTCATGAGCCTTATTAGAAGGACATGACATTGGGGTTGGACTATCTTGCCCTATTTGTTACAAACCAAATAAATTTACCAGTTGGACAGCCAGGTTTCGGGTTGTTTTCTCTAACTAATTATGACTTTATAAAAATATTCTAAATTATATTTAATTTTTTAACAATTTATAAAATTTTAATATTTCTCTTTGCGTGAAACTACTTGCCTCATTCAGGTTTTTAAATTTTATTTGTTTTTTAGTTTTTTAATCCTCACCCGAGGACATGCTTATTGATTTTAGAGAGAGGGGAAAGGAGGGGGAGGGAGATAAACATCAATGTGAGAAACATTGATTGATGGCCTTTCATAGGCCCCCCAGACAGGGTCCGAACCCATAACACAGGCATGTGTCCTGACCCAGAACAGAATCCACGACTTTTCAGTTTGTGGGATGACATTCAACCCACTGAGCCATGGTAGCCTAACTCAGGTTTAAATTCAGTATTTTGTCTTCACTGGCATTGTGATTACTCTGCCTTTAACCAGGTAAAGCTACTATCTTTTCTTTAAAGCTGCCTCCTTTGTACAATTAAACTGTCCCGTTGAGTTATAAGTGAGCATTCAGCCACAGGAGAGAATCCAGATTGGGACTGGAGGAGAAAGGGGAGATACTGAAGGGGAGAAAGGGCTGCATTTATTTCAGTAACAGTGAGTTAAGAACATTATCTTTTTTCTCTGCAAAAATAGAAATAGGCAGCCCTGGCCTGTGTGGCTCAGTTGGTTGAGCATCGTCCTGTAAACTGAAAGGTCGTGGGTTTGATTCCTGGTCAGGGCACATGCCTAGGTTGTGGGTTCAATCTGCAGGCAGGGTGCATAATAGAGGCAACTGATCAATGTTTCTCTCACATCGATGTTTCTTTCCCTCT